>CM061035.1:44874415-45477183 GCA_030763125.1 Hippophae gyantsensis
TTAAGTTGGAGATCAAAGAAATAGCCAAGAATGAGAATGGTCATGCATACACTTTGGCCATGCTAACCTCTATGTGAGAAGCCAACCACACTCGAATAATATCATTAACAATCTTGATAGAAGCAAGTTTGGATGAGGAAAAAAAGTAGTTGAGAGTGTGGATGCCTTACCAACCCATGGTTCACCCCGATCTTTGATTTCCTAGAAAAGGGAGACCTACCCTAAGATGGAAAACTTGCAAAGGAAATCAAGGCCAAGGTAGAATAATACTTGATTTATGGTGATAAATTATACAAAAGGAACACACTAGGACCCAAGCTCTTATGCATAACATGGAAGGATTTGATAGAGTAATGTTTGAAGCCCATGAAGGGGAATGTGGTACTCATTCGAGTGGAAGGAGATTATCTCAACGTATTATGAGGTAGGGGTACTTTTGGTCCACTATGCTAGCAAATTGCACAAGGTACACCCAATAGTGCAATAAGTTTCAAAGATTTGATCCATTGTCATACAAACCTCCAACCACCATGATAGGGGTAGTTAGCCCATGGCCCTTATACAAATTAGACTCGATATAGTAGGACCTCTATCCAAAGCTAGTGACCAAAATAAGTTTTTATTAGTGGCCACTAATTATATTTCTAAATGGATTGAGGTAGAACCTCTAGGAAGAATATGGGAGGAGGAAGTGATTTGATTTATTTGAAAATCTATAATTTTCACTTTAGCCTACCCAAGGAACTCATCATAGATAATATAAGACAATTCATAAGTCGTAACATCAAAGACTTCACTTCCAAATACAACACCAAGATGTGTCACTTAATGCCATACTATCCCCAAGTCAATGTAAATGTAGAGTCTTCTAATAAGTTAATAATTAACTTACTAAAGAAAAGGTTGGAGCGTGCAAAAGGTAGATGGGTTGAAGAGCTACTTGGGGCATTATAGGTTGTTAGGATTAGTCCTTGAGGAAGCACTAATGAGACACCTTTCTTACTAGTATATGGGTCTGAGGCTATGATCTCAACTAAGATTATCGTGTCTACTGTGAGATCAATGCTAATAAAGGAACAAAATGTAGAAAGTAGAGCAATCAAAATGACCCGTACAGAGGAAAAGGGATGAGGCCTTTAGAAGGATAATTGAGCAAAAAAGGAAAGTATCAGATTATTACAACAAGATCATGCATTTCAAAGCTTTTACAATGGATGATTTGGTTATTTAGAAGGGTTTTTTCCTATAAGAAGCAATGTATGGATGGCAAGTTGAGTGCAAATTGGGAAGGCCCTTATCAGATAGTCGAGAGAATGCCATGGGCCTACTTATTGAGAAGCATGGAAGGAGCTGTAGACAACACAAGTTGGAATGCCAAAAACTTAAAAAAATATCACTTATGATATGCTATTTACTTTTTTCATGTATTGTCTTTGTATATATTTGAAGTAATTTCTTTCAAGGAATGACTCTTTCCTCAAAAAAATACATGTCACAAGTTGATCACCGTGGTTAAGAACCAATTAGAACGCTCTGATAGCAAAGTAAGAGTTGATCACCTCAGTTAAGAGCTAGGTAGAATGCTTTGACACCTAAGTGAGAGTTGATCACCTCAGTTATAGACCAAGTAGAATGCTCTCTCCCAAAATTGGATGTCATGAATTGATCAACTTGATTAAGAATCAGGTAGAACGTTCTAATACCAAAGTAAGAGTTGATAACCTTGGTCATAGATTAGGTAGAATGCTCTATCCCAAAAAGCATGTTATGAGTTGATCACCTTGGTTAAGAACCAGGTAGAATTCTCTAACACATAAGTAAGAATTGATCACCTTGGTTATAAACTAGGTAGAATGCTCTCTCCTAAAAATGCATGTCACGAGTTGATCACCTTGGTTAGGAAAAATGTTGAACATTCTAACATTGAATTAAGAGTCAAGCAGAACCATTGGTTTATGGCATTAATACATTTTAAAAAAATAACAATACATTTTTATTAATCATTGCTTTCACATTACAACCACATTTTATTGATCGAGTTTACAACGTTTGTAAAATTTATTAATACATAGGTAGGTCTCCTAATGCGTTAAAATTTCCTCAAATGCTTAGACACACAATTGTCGTCTTAGTCATTTTTTTCCTCTACTAAGGGAAATAGCTCAACCTAAATCTTGATAATTTTCTTGTGAATATTAGCCATTATTTCAGAGGGGGTCAACCTTGATGAGAGTACATAGCATTCCATTTCCTCAACAACACCCATCACCTTGAGAAAGACCCATTTCAAACCGTTTCATGTAGAATTTTACCCAATGGGACTCTCTGTTTATAAGGGCGGCCATCTTAGTCATGTTCCTTTTCTTTCGAGCTCAAGTTGGGGATAGTTTCTCCTTACAAGATGTGAACTCACACTTGGTATCTCTATAAAGAGAGAGCTTATCCTTGAGCTTAGATAGCTCAATTTTTAATCTCCCTACCTCAACCTTTAGTCTACAGTTCTTCAGTTTCAAGGTATAAGCTGAATGTCTTTTTGATTGCTTAGAATCCATAAGGTTTGAGCAAGAAAGTTACAGAAAGAGTTGGTAACTATTTCAAACAAAAGAGGATGTCTGAATTTTACAAAGTGCCTTGACCCTTTTTTATAGGGGAGGATATTAAATAAAGTTTGTGACACATGTCCCAATAATAGGGTGGTAGATCAACATCATAAATAAATACAAAAAAATGATATAAACATATAATCATACATACAATATAGGTTGTTTGCAAAACCAACTAATTATCATTTATTAATGAAAAGTTACAAGGGTGAGCTCAGGAAAACACAATTAGAAGTGGTGTAGGGCTAAAAGGAAGTGGAAGGGACATATACATGCTTCGGGTCTATATGAATGGGAGGCTTGCGCCAATACCAGTATCAAAGGTCCCTGGTTCTACCCTATTCACCTACCACCTCAAGTCCATCACTATTCTCACTAGAGTTTTAGCTCAATCCATGTTCCTTGCCCTCACACTATGATTGAGTGGGTAGATACTAAGGAGTGATAGGGATATCCAAAATCTTATAGTAGTACTCCTCTAGGTCCTTGCCCTCTTTCTTGAAGGAGTCCATAGCCAACCTATACTTTATCTCAACTCTCGAGGAGAGTTTTGCAGCTATCGCATCAAGCTCGCTCTTCACCTTATCCTCTATTATAGCTAGCCTAAAATTGTAGGCTTCTCCTCTACCTCAGCCTTTCTCTAAGCCTATCCAAACTCAGCCTCGACCCTTCTTTGGGCCTCCTCAAGCTCCATAAAGTGGCTCGAGTTCTCATTTAGCTAGGCAATGGCTTTGGTCAAATTCCCCTCTTTATCAATAGCCTTTCACTCCCATTTGTTATCCTTTTCCTATAGCATCGCATTTTTGGCCTAAGTCAAAGCATGTCTCTCCTTTTCAAGTATGAGCTCATGCTATACACTTCTTATGCCTTGAGCCCTATTAAGCCCTTGAAGGAGTTGCACTTGAAGACAAGCAAATGACGTGAGGTTAAAAAAATGATTGACTAGCACACTTGGTATAAAAGGTGACTAATCATGACAATAGAGCCCACGTCCTCACATATTGCATTGAGCTTCCTCTCATGTGCCAGGAGCTAAGGACACTTGAGCAATCAACCTAAGTGCTAAACACAAGATGTAGTTGAGTGGAATTAATTTTTTTAATAACATCTTATTTGTGTTACTTGTTACATAATGTCCAATAGGAACAATCTAGAAGATAGAATGGATACAACATTATTGATGCAGGATTTGTAACAATTCTATGAAAAGATGAATGTAGTAATGGTGGACATGAATGAGAAGATGGTGAGGCAAGAAGCCACCATCCCTACCTTACAACAAGGAGCACCATAAGGTATTCCAAATGTTAGGGGGCTAATAGGAAAAAGTTTGTAGAGGAAGAGCTTGAAGATGATAATTGGGAAGATAATGGAGATTTTGAGGAAGAAGAAGAAAGTGTACCTATAGGAGAATGAGGCCACCACTTCAGGTGAATGAAAATGTAATGGCTTCAAAGGGATTTATTTCCTATCTTTTTTTTGTACTAGACATTTCTACAACTTTGAGGACTTTTAATTCATATTATTTAGTTTATATTATTTATTTTTAATACTCTTATATATATATATATATAGAGTGGACCCGTGCCCATTTTGTACATATTTTGTATGATTTGGTGAGTGGTTAATTTTCTCTTTTTGTATTAACTTTAGGGAATCACACATACACACACACACATACACACACACACACACACACACACACACACACACACACACACACACACATATATATATATATATATCTTTTTTTGGAATTCATACATGAATGAAATACACAAACACTTCAAATTTTTACTCAAATCATTCAATCTAAATGATAGAAATTTAGGAAGTAACAAAATGAAGATGTCATCTTTCCAAGGAAAAGAGATCTTGAATTTGAGTGGGAGAAGAAGGTGGAGTACATCATTAAGTGCCACAATTTCTCTGAAGGAAAAAAGGTAAAACTTGCTTTCGTTGAATTTACTAGTTATGCATTAAATTGGTGGGATCAATTAGTAATTAGTAGGAGAATGAACCATGAAAGGCCAATTGACACTTGGGAAGATATAAGGCTATTATCAGAAAAAAAAGGTTTGTTCCTAGCTATTATTATAAGAAACTACACCAGAAATCATAAAGACTTAATCAAGGATTTAAAATAATTGATGAGTACTATAAAGAAATGAAAGTGGAAATGATTAGGGAAAATGTAGATGAGGATAGGGAAGCCACAATGGCTAGAATTTTGAGTGGGTTGAATTTAGACATCACCAATATTATGGAACTTCATTATTATGTAGAGTTGGAAGACATGTGCACATGGCAATTAAAGTTGAGAGATAACTAAGAAAAAAGAGTAATTGGTCACTACCACCAAAGGCAAGCCTCACTATAGAGAAACCGAATCCTACTACACCTTAGAAATCTAACAGGAAAAGAGAGGAATGATCAAGTTCTAAGACTAGACCCAAACCATTTAATGCGAAAGAGGTGAAGAAAGGTAAGATTGAAACCCCAACTCATAGTCATCATATTAAGTGTTTTCATTGTCTTGGTATGGGTTATATAGCATATCAAAGTCCAAACAAAAGAACAAAGATAACACAAGAACATGGGGAGGTGGGAATCGATGATAAGAGTGAAGATGAAGAAATACTACTATTAGAGGATGTTAGTGATGAGGAAATAGGTTCAGTGGATGGTGAAGCACTTATGATAAGGAAAACCTTAAGCATTCAAATCAAAGAAGATGACTTGGAACAACAAAGGGAAAACCTCTTCCATACAAGGTGCCATATGAACAAGGTACGTGATGTCATTATTGACAGGGGAAGTCACACTAATATAGCTAGTACTACCCTAGTTGAGAAGTTAGGATTGTCTATGATTAAACATCATAGGCCTTATAAGTTGCAATAGTTGAATGATAGTGGAGATGTAAAGGTAAATAGGCAAGTATTGGTGTATTTCTCTGTTGGAAAATACAAAGATGAGGTGTTGTGTGATGTGGTACCCATGCAAGCTAGGCATATCTTGCTACGTAGGTCATGGAAATATGATAAAAATGTTACATATGATAGATATAAGAGCAAGTACTCTTTTGTGCAAGACTATAGAAATATCACACTTATACCTCTTACTCCCAAACAATCATTGATGACCAATTGAAGATGATGAAAGAAAGAAAAAAAGAGTGGAAAAGAGAAATAAGGAGAAAAGAGTGGAAAAGAAAAAAAATAAAAGAGTGAAAGATTCTCTGTAGTTTTAGTTAGGAAATTTTTTAATTGTTTTATTTTTTTTAACTTTTTCAATAATTTGTTTAGATTTATGTTTATTTTTATTTTTAATTTGTTAATTTTGTGAAAATAGATAAACAATTTTGAGAAAACAACAACAATTCTGTGAGATATTGATTTCATGATAAACTTATTGTAAGGTTATTTATTAATGATTAGTGTACTTGCAAGCTTTTATGTACTACAAGTTTTTGCCACTATTGCTAGAAAATTGGTGCTTTAAATTCATTTTTTTTTTGTTTTCTTATTAATTATTTTTGTACTTTTACATTTTTTTTATTTATCTTTTTTCAAATTTATTAATTTATTTTTATTTTATTTCATTTTATTTTCTAGTATTGTTCTTAGTGCACAAAAACTTGATAATCAATTTTTGTAAATTTATAAAAACTTGTAAGTGCATGAATCACTTATAATAAGTGATAAGTATACTCTCAAGGTCATTCTAAAGAGGAACTACATGATTTTAAATAATTCACCAAATTTCTTAAAAAAATGAAAATAAAACCTAAATATTTTATGACAATATTTGGATTTTAAAAATTCTAATCTAATGACAAAAAAATAAAAATATATAGGTTAGATTCCAACAATTCAAGACAGATATGCAATTTATAATTAATGAAAAATTTATGGGAATAATTAGCTAGTCAACCATGCTTGCTTAGAATAAATTAGGTTAATAGATATATAAATTTAGGTTATTGATTTTTCCTTTTATGTATGAAAAAATTAGCTAGGAGGGGATCAAATTATTTGTTAATCAAATCAATTAATATATTTATGTAGAGATCATTAACTAATGGATTAAATTATGTTTTAATTCAAAAGGAAATACCAAACCATTTAAATCAATGCTTTAAGTGAAGTCACTAATTAAACTTTTATTCAAGGTGTGAAAATTAGATCTAGTTGGTGTTTCTGAAACCAAACATCGATATATTAATCAATAGTAAATTTTGTAAAAATATTGAATAAAAAAATAACCTCAATTTATTTTGTAAAAATGTTCACCTAAATTAACCTTCACAAACATGAAAAAAAACTAAATTTTCCTAGTTAAAATTAGCTAGACATTCTTAAAATTAATAAACAATCGATAGATTAACCTTAGCAAATTTCAGAAATACAAAAGAGTATCTGAAAAGAAATAAGAATACATATTAGATCTACAATACCATTAAAAGGTAGACGACATATCCTACTCCATAATTGTGATCTTAATCTTTACAATACTCCTTAATTTCCAACTATCTTTTGTTATTTCTTGATCTAAACAAATTCCATATTGTTGCCTCTTTATTATTCAGAATCTATCATATTTGTAAAAAGCTATAAAATATATAAATTGAGAAAATTGAAGAGACAATTGAAATTCTACTCTAAAATCTACATTGAAACCTAAGAAAATAGAACATATTTACAGGCTGAGGCTGGCATTGAAGGCTTTAGGCCAACTAAATACAGGCGCATCGTGACATGATTTTTCCATTGCTTTGACACACGATACATAACATTTTTTTCTAATTGCAAATAAAGAGGGTCACACTATGGTCCATTTAATCCCCACCATGGTACAAAATGTCTAACATGCCCGATGAATCATCCAAAGAGAAGTACGTCACAACACACAAAATCTTTGCCATATGATGGATCTGATTTAGAATAATATTATATTTCAAAGATTTTCGCAAAGATTTATTATTAAAAAATATATTGACGATATATTTTCATAATATATTTAAAATTTGAAAGTTAGGTTTTACATATATCAATCTTAAATTCAACTTTGACATATTGAATATAAGTTTAAATTGATAGCCCTACAATAAACATTGATTAAATGCTTTATTAATTCCTTGAAATAAAGCATTATTTAATCATTATCAATTAACTAATCCACATCAAAAGACATTAATTGATATTGATTAACAACGAAATTGATACCTACCAAAAGACTTTTTCAAAGAAAAAAGGAGAATCAATAACCATAATTTATATCTTTAGTAACATAATTAATTTTAAGCAATCATGATTAATTAAAAAATATATCCCTTAAATTATCCATTGAGTGTTACATGTTTATTTATCTGCTATTTGTTGAATCAAATCTATCTTTAAATTTATGTTATTAGTTTAGACTTTTCACCCCCAAAAAATTGTGATAGAGTGTTTAAGTTTATTTTTCATTTTTGAAAGTCTTGTTGAATTATTTAAAAATTGTAGTTCCTTTTTAGGCTGACCTTAGAAGTATACTTATCATTTCTTACAAAGTGATTCATACACTTGAGAGCTATTTTAAAATACAAAATTTGTACATGAAATGCCTTATTCTAAGAATGGCTAGGATGAAGGAGGGAACATGTATTTCAAGGATATATTGAAACCTCCTTGAGAAGAACACGAAACTCCTTGCTAAAATGTTAAAGAAAGCTCTTGGTGGAAGGCAACCTACAATTTTAGGTAATACTTTTATTTTTCTTTTAGTTTATTTAATTTTCTATTTGCTCTTTTTGAATACTTTTCTAAACAAATGTGTAGCTGAAAAACATTGAGGGCAATGTTTAGTTTAGGTTTGTGGGGTACAAATAGACCTAATAAAAAAAATTTTGATACAAAATTATCATGCTTTTAGTCAATTTAAGGTGAGTAATTTAGTCTTTATGCATTTTTGTTTGATTTCTTAAACATGTTCAAGGTTTGTTGTAAAGTTAGTTCAATTCGCAGTCTATGTTTCATGCTTTGAATGTCAAAATTGAGATGATACCAAATTTGGTGTCTTGAATCAAATAGGTTTGGGGGAATTTGATGAACAATATTTTGACCTAAAATTTTCTATGATTTTAAGAAATAATTTTTTACTTTATTTAGTATTATATTATTTTGGAAGTATTTTCATATTTTGTAGGTTAATGCGCTTTTAGAAGAATCTTAGATAAACACAAGAAAAAAGAGGAAAATGGAGAGATAAATGGTAACTCAGATAAGTCAGAAAGAACCAGAATATAAAGAAAAAAAAGAATATTGGTGTGCATCATGGTCTAGACATATACCATGCCACGACTAGGTGCTCTCGAGTGACATTTGATGATTTTGGAAATACAATGCACACCACAGCAAAAAAATAAGCATGTTGTTGCAAAAAACTCTTTGATCTATTTGTGTGCTTCCTGGACTTCAACCCAATAAATTTCATAATGTGGCACAACTATCTTGGGTTGCAATTGAGATTTCAATTTTTAATGTAGGCTACGGTGCATAAATAAGCATGTTGTGGCCCAAGTGTCAAAATTTTCCAAAAGTCCTAATACACATACGAAACTTGTTTTACCCAAAACCTAACCTATAAATACATCCTAAACCACTCTTAAGAAATATCAAGCCATACTAGTTACCTATAATTGTATCCCACATTCCATAAGAAAATAGAGAGAAAACTCCCAATTGTGAAGTATTTTCTAAGGATTTGAAGAAGGCGATTAACTAATTTAGAGATTTTGAAGCACATATCAAAAGGGGTATTTTTATTGTCAGATCTTCTTTCTTTCTATAATTTGAATATTTCTATTGTAATTTAATTAATTTTGGTTAAATTAATTATGATAGGCTAAAATTTATATATGGGATTTTAGTTTTGCTTCCATGATTGGAAGAACAATTTTAAGATTTGATTGAATAAAGCTTATTCATATCTTGTTCATGTTTTTCTCATCTTTAATTATAAATTAAAAATGGGTCAAATTTGATTTATAATTAAAGAGAATATTTTAGAACCAAGCATTAAACACATCATATGTGCCCTACCCAAGAAGTTATTGGTTAATTGAGAACAGTTAGGGCTCACCGAGATCATTGGGGGTTTGCTTATTTAAAAGAAAAAATCAATAATTCTAACTTTTATGAGAATCATTTAATTCATTATTTTCATGAATGGATAGCTAGCTAATTCCTCATATTTTATTCATTATTATCAATTCTGTTATAATTTACTTGCTTTATTTTAGTCATTTAATCAGTTAGAATTTTCAATCTTTCTCACAAATGACTATTGTTAGAATGTTGATGATTGTTGTTTTAGCTAATTAAGAAAATATTCAAAATTCTAGTGGTGTAGCCCAAGCATCACCAATTAACCTTTGAAATACCATGGCAGATGAGTCTAAATTGTACCCTACATACAATGCTTTATCTCCCATCATGCTGGTGTACTGGACCCTCAATATCGGCATGTTCCTACATCTAAACATATGAATTAGACATGCCTCTTGATCCAATCATATTCTGAGCCATATAAAATTGTTTGTATGGGTACATTTCTACCACCAGATGAGAAAAAGGACTTGGACCTCTTCCTCATGCAAAATAAGGATGTGTTCATATGGTCTAATGAAGACATGCTCAGTATTGGTCCCAGTGTCTTCATACACCACCTCAATGTAAATTCAAAGTTCAAACCTATGAAACATAAAAAAAGATCTTATAATCAAGAAATGTATTCTACCATGAAGGTGGAGGTAAATAAACTCTTGAAAGTTGGGTACATAACAAAAGTGTACTATCCAAATTGGTTGGCTAATGTTTTCTTAGTAAAAATGCCAATGGGAAATAGAGCATGTGTATGCATTTCGCCAACTGATTGTGGCATCTTCCTTATACCAAGGTTCATATATCTTTATAGGTGTTGGGTTGTAGTTTCCATACAAACCTATAGAAGAATGGTTCTAAGAACTAAATTTTGTTGCGAGTTTCGACATAAGTTGGCTTAGTTCATATCACCAACCTGGGTATAATCAAATTTGGATGTATGGTCTTAATAAAGAAAAAAAAAGTAACATGACTAATCAAGGGATTTTTTACTATAAGGTCACGCCTTTTGGCCTAAAGAATATTAGATCCAAATACCAAAGATTAGTGGAAAAAATGTTCGTAGATCTCGTTGGACAAAAAATAGAAGTGTATATAGATGACATGATCATCAAAAGAAAACACACCAAGAGCACGTCATTTATCTAAGTCAGTCTTCTAATATCCTTCGAAAATATGGGATGAAACTAAATCCTAACAATTGTGCGTTCACAAGTGGCTTAGGCAAGTTCTTAGGACTCATAGTCATCCAAAGGGGATTGAAGCCAACCCTCAGAAAATAAAGGCATTGATAGAAATTCAACTTAGGGACTATCAAAGAAGTGTAGAGATTAATGGAAAGAGTGGCTGCTTTAAACCATTTCATCTAACCAACAAGTGACAAGTATGCCCCTTTTTTCAAAATATTGAGAAAAATCTAACTTCCCATGGGATAAAAATTATGAGAAAGCATTCAAAAAATTAAAATAATACTTGGGTGTATGGTGCTCAAAAGCATATAATATATCATGATTTTATGCATCTTAAATGATTATATAGATATTTTCTTAGTTTTATTATCATTTTATACAAATCTATCTTTTTGAAATCACAGGTATATTTTGTTATTTTTCAAGAATTTATTGTATTTAAAAGATTTGAACTTGAGGAAATTTACATGAAGCACACCATTACAATTTGGGAGCTTAGAATGATAATTTATGTTCAGCATTACATATTTTTCAAATTTTGAAAGAAGATTTTATAAGAAAAAAGAATTCCAAGTGATGCAGATTAAAATGGGTCTTGGCATAAACGTTTTTTTATGCCATTGCGTGAGGCAAAAGGAAAGATCAAATGCATCGCAAGTATGACATGGGCCAGGGCATAAAAACAATATCTACCATAGTGCGAATATAGTGGATCATGCCCAAACTGTGTGTAGCTTTTGTATAATACAACATGAAATAGTTGTATCATGTGATGCCAAGCTAAAATTATCATATCTTTCTCTTTTTCTCACCCTATAAATAGGACCCTATTTCTACGGTAAAAATAATCCCTTATCGTTTATCCCTTATTTCTCAATCCATTACATTTCTTAGTTTCTTAATCTTTTCTATTATTAGTTTAAAGTTCTTCTCTCAATTGAGAGTTAAAAAATTTTAGTTCATGTAATCTTTTATATATGTAGCTTTTTCAAAATAGAAGCAATTCTAAAAGAAATCTGTTGAGGTATATTTAAAAACAATTTCGAGATAATCTCTACTTGTTGTTTTACATGCTATATGTCTAGTTTATTAATCATTTATTAAATTATGCATGTCTGGCTATAAATAATATAGGAAAATAATAATGTTGTTACGCTTGTGAAATATTAAAGTAGATTACACATTTTTATAAAATGAATTATATTTTATTTATTCATCAAGATTAAAAAAAAAGTTTATAAATGAAAAATATATTGTTGAAGTACCTTTCATAAGATGTTAATTTCTTTATTATTAACAAAAGATTTTTGATCCTTGCCATAAGATATTTTCTTATTAAAAGAAGAGAATTAGTAATCTTAATTCATATCTTTAATAACCTACTTAATATTGAAGAAGAATGATCAAGTAACTAATATATCTCATAAATTTTGACTGTAGTATTAATGTTTCATTGCTTAAATTTTTATTAAATCTATCCTTATTTTTATGTCAATAATTTACATATTCAACCAAAAAAATAATGACAAGAAGTTTAGGTTATTAATTTCATTTTCAAGAATTTTTTGAATAATTTAAAAATCACAAAATTTCTATTTAGATCGACCCTAGAAGTACAAATATCATTTTCTGTAAGTGATTTGTGCACTTGCAAGCTATTTTATAAATCATACAAAATTTGTGCGCATACATTTTATGTATCATTGAGCAACCCACAATTATTGACAAGCCCATAGCCTAGTGACAACCTCACTTTGTACATGGTAGCCTAAAAAATGAATGCTAGTATAGCTTTTGTAAAAGATGATAGCGTTGTCCAAAAGCCTATCTACTATTTGAGCAAGTCTCCCTATGATGTGGAATAGAGATACTCACAAATTGAAAAAATAGATTTTGCACTCATAGTGGCTACCATAAATCTACCCCCATATTTCTAAGCCCACAGTATTGATGTCTCAACAAACACCCAACTTAGACAAGTGCTCTCTAAGCCCGAGGTGTGAAGTTGACTACAAAAGTGGTCCATTGAGCTCAGTAATTTTATAGTTGAGATCCTTTTTGAAGAACTTTATTATGAAGAATAAGGTAGGTGAACACTATATGTTGATGGTTCCTCCAAAAAACATAGAAGTGGAGCCAAGCTCATACTACTCACCCTAGAGGGTGACCTTTTACATTGTGCACTAAGACTTGTGTACAAAACATCTAATAATGAAGTAGAATATGAAGCACTCATTACAGAACTTAACTTAGCCAAAGCACTAGGAGCCAAACAAATGGACTATTTTAGTGACTCTTAACCTATTATGAACTAAATGCTAAACGAGTTCCAAGTTTGAGGACCCAACCTACAAGAATATCAAAATTTAACTACAATGGTGATGGGTATAATGGCCTCATGGGCCCTGAGTCATATTCCATAAGAAGAAAACACTAAAGAAGATGCTCTCTCATCTAGCCTCTACCATAGATGAAAACCTTGATCGAATGATCCCTGTCCACCACCTTACTTAACCAAATTCACCCTTCTTCTCACACAAAAATTTATCCCTCTCTTCCTTCTCTCTAGAGAGCTTTCTCTATCTAAATTGTTTTGGTTTTTTTGACACATTTTGTAGGATGTTTTGGTAATAAATATCAAGGAGTTTGGGTTCAAAAGTTTAGGAGTGGAATAACTTTGCAAGTAAGGGATTTCTACTCAAAAAACGTAATTCATGCATTAGTTTTAAATAAAATATCATGCATCATATGTTATTAATGAAATGAAAACCATATGCCATGATTTATATAATAAGTGTTATAAATGTTGTTTAAAATGAGATACTTATTATAAACATTTTTTAATGCATACATTGGAAAATTTTATATATAAAGCAAGTATTGAGAATTGAAAATATGACTCATGGCATCTGATATTTTTATACATGCATCATGAAAATGGTTTATTTTGTGGAGAGTATGACTGTATGTTGTCTTATAGAGTATGATACCCACAGACTACTAGTTACAATAGACTATTTTTTAGAAACTATAGGTATGCATCACATACACATGTATTCTTAGAGTTTTTCCATTTATGTTGCCTTAGATTGTTGATTGCACATGAGCCATGAAGTTAGATTCCCCATTGTGTCTCAAATATTTTTGTTTATTAGGTCTCAGAGTTTGATCAAACAAAGGCCTCAAAGTTGGACCCCTACTATGTTTCAGATCCTATAGATAAGGGCATATATGATATTGATTTGACTAATATATATGCTCTATGTATTATGATCGTGCATAGGGTCGGAGGTGGTCCCATATGCTTCTTGAAGTTGGACTACCTATGTGCCCATGTATTTTGGTGACAAATGCATCTAGGATTGCATATCATGTATTGGAATTGTATCGTATATCATATTTTATATTGTATAATCATGCATTGGGATACCTAGAATATACACTCCCTCGATCCCTTTGAAACGAGGAATTATAGGTATTCCTAGGCTTTGTGACTGAAATCTCCCAACACTGTATACTTATGATGATTACTTACACTTATCAAAATTTATTAAAATGAGTAGAATCATGAATTATTGATTTACTATGATTATATTTTATAGTAGACGCATACTGAGCTATCAACTCACCATCCCACTATTATCTTACCTTCCAAATGTGTTATTTGACATAATTGCAATAAATGACATAAAGGTCTTACACGAAGGATTCCTATGTTACATGGTTTGACTTGAAACCTTCTTTAATTCACTATTATATTTTATGTTTAGGCAAGCTGGGACTACTACGAATTTTAAATTGACTTTATATATGTCTTGAATTTAAATTTATGAATTTACAATGAATTTTACCTTGTCAATAAAAAATCTATGAAGGGTACCTAATTTGTTTATAAAATTGTCATTTTAAATGATTTTTAAATTAAACTTTTCATAATTATTAAAGAAATTTCCTTTAAACATAATTTAAAAATTTATCCCGATTTCTATCTCACATACCCATTTTTTTGGGTGTGATAGGGATTCTACTTGCCACCATGCGTAAGGATGCAATTGACTAGGTTAAAAATGAGACAAGTGCCAACAACACCCACATGTGCCTAGGTAACCCACCGAATAGTTAACATGTCTACAAATCCCCTGACAATTCATAAAATGAGGGCCAGACTTATAAGTCCATTGCCCACAGTCAAATGAATTAAGTATGGAGTTGTTGCAATAGGGTACTATACCAAGTGGGTGCAAGTTATTCCACTCTTGTAAATATTAGAAGATATGGTCATCAATTTCATCTCACATAACATTATATGTAGATTAAGAATTCCTAACATTCTAGTGTCACATAATGGAACCAAGTTCACAAGACAAAATTTTAGAAAATTATGTGGACAACATCATATCCAACATGTTTTCTTCATAGTCAAGAACACTCATCATAATGGCCAAGTGGAGGCTATGATTGCCACACATGAAGTGTGTGAAATGAATATGCAAGTATACGTATCACAACAAGTAATATAATGATAAGAAAAAATCATTCCTATGGAGATTATTTTATTAGAAACTAATTTTTAAAACTAAAAAAAATTAAAATCAATTATTTTGTGTTTTTATATTTTAAAGAAGCAAAATTAAAATAACTAAAATAAAAGAGCAATAATTAATTAAATCATATTTTGTAACTAAGAAGATATATGAGAAAATATCTAGGAATACTTAATCCCTCAATTTTCTAAATATGTGATTCGCTAAAGTCCCCCTCAATATAATTATCAATCACATAATTACATGATCAATTGAATCTAACATAGCATGTATTCGTCTCTCAAGTAAACTACACACTATATAGTAATTAATTTAATCACACTCTCATGCCAATTAAATTGCATACTACTCATTAAGTTCATCAATTATGGATCACATACATAAGAATCATACATCTCTGCCTAGAAACTATGCATGTTATTTAATCAAGACAAACAATTAAATAATTATCTCAAATCAATTTAATTGCCTTTATAGATAAATTGTTGGCCAAACAATTAATAGTATAAAAATCAGATTAAATAATATAATTAAATTAAATTATAATTAGGGTAAAATATTAAATCATCATATGGTAAAAATTGGGTATATAAGATCCCTAGATTAATAAATTAACTACACATAATTGTGTTCATAGTGTTAAATAAAATAGTAGAAGAAGAAATACAATCAATCTCTTGAATTCTAGTGTTAATCTCCTCTTAAGTCTCCACCAAAATTGTGTCATTTCTTGAATTTTTCTATATTTTTCTCTCTTTTCTGCTCCAAAAATTGACCAAAATTATGCTAATGGAGGCCACTTAGGGTTTATGGAGTGATTAGGGGCTTAAATATTTCTCAGGTATGATTTGGATTGTTAAATCAGCTTCAAATCAAGGGTTATGATAAAAAAGTGCAATTGACAATGCCAGCCAATCATAGCACGACATGTGGCATTAAAAAATTCATTGAGCGAATCAGAACGTGACTTGTGGCATACAATAATGATTTGAGTTAATGCTCATTGAGTCAATGCCACAAGGCAAGACGTAATTTGCGAAAACAGATGGCATGGCTTATGGGTGGAACGTGAGGAGCAATCAGATGGCGACACATAGCAAAGAAGTTTGATCCACTCTGAACTTGGATTGAACGATGTGTTGACACGTGGCATGCATTTCATCCTCCTCACATGTAGCATAGCATTATTCGCTCACCATGTTTACATGACGTCCATGTGGCTTGCCCAGTCAGCTCTCATGCTTACATGGCAAGCCACATGGTAGCTCTTGATTGGTCTTGCGTTAAAAATTCATAAAAAATCTAGAAAAATTCCAAAATATTCCAAAAATTATATTTTCACCCCTTTTTCACTAAAAAGTTTATATTTTAATATTTGTAGCCCTAAAAATACTATTTATTGAATAAAACAAGTAAATATTAAGTAAAAAAGTGCACTAATAACTACTTTCATAAAGTCATCACACCCTCAAACTTAACTCTTTGCTTGTGCTCAAGTAAAGCCAAGTATAACTAAATAAAATAATTTGGGTAGTGTATTCATAAATATACTTCTATTAGTACATGCATGTTTCACGAAAACTATCCCTCTCAAAAGTCGTACAATCCTATGATAAGGAGGTTCGCATATTCATCAATCAATGTTTCATCAATAAAAGGATATGCAAGGTTTTTGAAAAATTGATTCGTGTGTATGCTGCATATGATATCATCTAATGCACTCATGAAATCAACCTATATAAGCAAGCTAATCAATTCAATCTTAGAACAAATCTCATAAGTCTATTTTTCACATCCCTATCCACTAATATAAATATGTACTTAGCTCAAGATCAATTAGGACTTTACATGGTTGTATTGTAAGGCTTAGGTAAGGAAACGATAAATGAAGACATTTAGGCTCTTTCCACACCATAGCTTCTTCTATTTTTTTATCATGCAATTTTTAACTACAATTGAGCTTTTACTCGATATTTCAGTGCACCCTATTTTGTCATTCTTTTCATATTCTTTTATTCCACATCTCTTTTCTCTTTTTTTATTGTAACTTCACAACACCCCCCAAACTTATTTTCAATTATATTTTCTCTTTCTTTATAGGGATAATTGTGTTGTGAGTTTTTATTATTTTTCTTATTTTTAGGGTGCATTACATTTCACCTTACTCTATAGCATAACACATGATTGCATTTTTGTTTCTTTTTATACAAGCTAAAGGTGCAAGGATAAAGGTAATGCTTATTGGTTAGGGAAAAAATGTGGCTTAAAGATATGAATGGTTCTTTGTTAGGCTCAAATGGGTGAATATGGATATAATAATGGTTAGCTTGAAAGACTCAATTGATCCAAATAAGGTCTAAATCATTTCTCTTGCTAAATACTATTCAAAATTTTGCCTCATGGGATGATCAAATAGATTCTAAAACTTGGTAGATCTCATCAACTCGCATAACTCACTACAAATTTTCTCTCAATAAGAACACGAAAATCAATCATGAATATATGCATAAAAATTTGAATCAATCCAATCAAAACTAGCAAGCATATCCCATGATTAATGTAAATATCATAACAAATATGTTACATTCCTTATACTAGTCATGACAACCAATTTTATCATTGAGTTCATATGTTTCATATCAAGAATGCATGTATTTAGTTTTCATATATTTATCAATTTCTACCAAAATCATGATTAAAAACAACTTAAAAATTTAAAAAACAATTCCTAAAAATTTAAAAAACATACTAAATACTAATATAGAGAATAAAGTTCCCTCTCCCAAACTTAAATTACACATTGTCCTCAATATGCACATATAAATATGAAAAAGTAAAAGGAAAGAAAAATCCCTTAGTCTTGGCACACTACATCTGTTGTTGAAATCCTCAATCTTGTTGTGTCATTGCTCTCCACATTTATTCACTTTTGAGTTTGATTGGAAATAGCTTGAGTCTTGACTTATTCAATAATACTTTAGGTTCTAGCTCATAAACATGGTGCTCAAGTCTCTTCTCATGCCATATTTTTGTTTTCTTTTTGAACTTTTTGGCATTCTTATAAGCACTCCACCGTAACTCATCCAATTTATGTATTTCTAATAGCTTTTTAATCTCTCCATTGGACTCTTTCACTTTCGTACTTGACTGGAGATAGAAGGGTAAAAGTGTAGGGTCTAAACTTGGTAGCTCTTCAATTGATGGTTTGAACTTTGATCCTATCTCAAAAAATTTCATAATTGCCTTTGATATATACATGAGAGGTGCATTCTCTAAAAAGTTCACACTGTCCATAATATCAACCTTCGATGCCATACTTTCAATGTTAAAACAAGTTGAGTTGTTTTCTTGTGATTTTATGTCCTTGTTCATAGCATCATATGTAACAATCTTAATTGTGGGCGACTCAACATATTCTTTTAAGCTATTCCCACAATCAGTAACATTTATCCTTAAACATTCGTTAGTATTATCAATATTAGGGGGTTCAAATTCTCTAAAAACATTAAACATTATTTGTTCATCTTGCACCCTCATTGTAAGTTCACATTTTTATACATCAATGAGTGCTCTTCCAGTTGCTAAGAATGGATTAAAAAGTATGATAGGAATGTCACAGTCCTCATCCATGTCTAACACAATGAAGTTTTCCAAAAAGATGAATTTTTCTACTTTTACTAGCACATCTTGTACCACACCCCAAGGTCTCTTAATTGATATATCTACTATTTGTAATATTACTGAAGTGGGTTTGGATTTACCAACCCCCAATCTCTTGAAGACTGATAATGGCATAAGGTTAATGCTAGAATCCAAGTCACATAATGCTTTCTCAAAGTAGATGTTCCCAATTGTACAAGGAATGTCAAAACTATCTGGATCTTTCAACTTTTGAGGTAGTTTTCTAGTAAGGATGGAACTATAACATTCAATTAAGGTTTTTATTTCATTCTTTCCAAGCCTTCTTTTCTTATACAAGATGTCCTTCAGAAATTTGGCATAAGAAGGCATATGTTCAAGTGCATCTGCAAATGATATGTTTATATGTAACTTCTTGAAGATATCCAGAAATTTCAAAAAATGCCTATATGACTTTTGCTTTTGCAATCTTTGGGTCTCATGTTCATCCTCTAAAGTTTAGCATTCCCCAAGTCTATGGCGTTGCAATGTTCCTTACATTCTCTTCTTGGGTTTACAATTGTGTCACTTGGGGGGTTACCTTGAGACCATTGGCTTAAGCTTGAGTAAGTTTCCCCATTTGGTTCTCCAAGTTTCGAATTGAAGCCTCTTGAGTGGAAAATTTTGTATTTATTGATTGAATGAAGTATTTCATCATCCCATTAAAGCATTTGTATTGTCCTCAATAGGTGGCTTCTTTTCTCGAGCTTGTAATTGTTGTGATTGTTGGAAATTAGGTGGTGGAAATGATTGATAATTGAATTGATTACCACCCCGATTGTTGTTATTTCAAGAGAAATTATGATGTTGTCTCCATCCTGAGTTATATGTGTTTGAGTATGGATCATTGTTTTGGTTCATATTACCCACATAAAAGATTGATTCAGGATTATGTGGACTATTATCAAACAAATGGGCTCCATCACAAAACACACAAGACACCCTTGAATCTTGGACTTGGTTTACACTCGTTGGCTAGTTTTGAACCTTCAAAAGATTTACCAAAGATGACCCTTGAGTTGTAAGTTTCATGATATCATTTACCTCATGCATTCCACCTACTCTTTTTATGGCTATTATTTTGTCCATTGACCATTGATAATTATTGCTAGCCATTTTCTACTCTATGCTTTAAATAGCACTAAGTGATGTGTCTAAATTAAGAAAAAAATAAACAACTAAAAAATAAATTAAAATAAATAAATTAACAAAAATTAACAAAAATAAATAAATAAATCAGTAAAAAAATATAAGTAAATTAAGGTAAAGAAAAATAAATTAAGAAATATAATTAAAATAAAAAAAATTATTAATTTATAATATTTATAATTCTCGGCAACGGCACTAAAAATTTGATTGCCACACATGTAGTGTGCGCAATGAATATGCAAGTATACGTATCGCAACAAGTAATATAATAATAAGAAAAAATCGTTCCTATGGAGATTATTTTATTAGAAACTAATTTTTAAAACTAAAAAAAATTAAAATCAATTGTTTTGTGTTTTTATATTTTAAAGAAGCAAAATTAAAATAACTAAAAGTAAATAGCAATAATTAATTAATTCATATTTTGTAATTAAGAAAATATATGAGAAAATATCTAGGAATACTTAATCCCTCAATTTTCTAAATATGTGATTCGCTAAAATCCCCCTCAATTTAATTATCAATCAATTAATTACATTATCAATTGAATCTAACCTAGCATGTATTCGTCTCTCAAGTAAACTACACACCATATAGTAATTAATTTAATCACATTCTCATGCCAATTAAATTGCATACTACTCATTAAGTTCATCAATTATGGATCACATACATAAAAATCATACAACTCTGTCTCGAAACAATGCATGTTATTTAATGAAAACAAACAATTAAATAATTCTCTCAAATCAATTTAATTGCCTCTATAGATAAATTGTTGGCCAAATAATTAATAGCATACAAATGAGATTAAATAATATAATTAAATTAAATTATAATTGGAGTAAAATATTAAATCATCACATGGTTAAAATTGGGTACATAAGATCCCTAGATTAATAAATTAACTACACATAATTGTGTTTATAAAGCTCATATTTTTCATAAAAGAAGACATAAAATTAATAAAGAAAATAGTAGAAAAAGAAATACAATCAATCTCTTGAATTGTAGTGTTAATCTCCTCTTAAATATCCACTAAACTTTTGTCATCTCTTGGATTTTGCTGTACTTTTCTCCCTTTTTAGCTCCAAAAATTGACCAAAATTATGCTAATGGAGGCCACTTAGGATTTATGGAGTGCTTAGGAGCTTAAATATTGCTTAGGTGTGATCTGGACCATCAAATCAGCTTCAAACCACAGGCAACAATCAAAACAAGCAAAATTGACAATGCCAGCCAATCATAGTGTGACACATGGCATCAGAAATTCACTGCACGAATCAAAGTGTGACGTATGGCATGAGAGACCAGTCAGAGTCAATACTCATTGAGTCAGTGCCATACAGCAAGACATGATTTGTAGAAATGGATGGAGTGGCATATGGGTGGAACGTGAGGAGCAATCGAATGACGACACGTGATTGAGAAGTCTGACCCACTCTGAACTCAGATTGAACATCGTGTTAACACATGGCACACATTTCATCCTCCTCACACACGACATAGTGTGATTTTCTCACCATGCTTACGTGACATCTATGTGGCTTGCCTAGTCAGCTCTTATGCTTGCGTGTAGGCCACATGGTAGCTCTTGATTGGTCCTGCGTTAAAAATTCATAAAAGATTTCTGAAAAATCCCAAAAAGTTCCAAAAATTATATTTTCACTCCTTTTAACTAAAAAGTTTATATTTTAATATTTTTAGCCCCAAAATACTATTTATTGAATAAAACAACTAAATATAATTAAAAAAGTGAACTAATGACTCTACATTCATAGAGTCATCAGGCTTCCAATAAAGTAATGAAATTGAACATGAAGAGAAAACTCGAAACCAAAAAAAGAAAGTGTGGGATGAAAAACTGCCAAGGTCTTATGGGCCTACTAAACCACATCAAGAATAGCCACAAAGGAGACATCTTTCTTCCTCACCTATGCCATAGAGGTTTTCATCCCAGTGGAAATTGGACTACCAAGCTATAGAGCCCATGTTGGATACCTGGAAGGTAATGAGGAAGGCTCGACCTTGAACCTTGACTTATTCGAAGAAAAAAGTGAATAAAGTAAGATCCGATTGGTCATTTACCAACAAAGGATGGCCAATCACTACAACCTCCCAATCAATCCCTGACACTTCAAATCAAATGACTTGATATTAAAGAAGACAACACAATCGATTATGGAAAAAGCGTAGGGCTCCAATATGAAAACAATCATGGTGGACTTCCTCACAATAAACTACCTATCACCATACAATCGGATTTCAAGGCAACCATTTCCACAAGTAACCCAAGCAGTGGCCTCTATTTACCTTCTTACCATAAATTTCCCCATAGAAAGTAGAAAGGGGACGATATAGGGAAAACAAAACGTGGCCATAGAATGCTACGACTTTGGAGTCTGAATAGGACAAAGATAAAATCCTAAGGAATAAAATAAACTAAGGTTTCATTTCATTTTGTAATTTAAATTCATAAATAAAGGAGACACTTCTACATTGAATGGCTAAAAAGAGTTGCATTTTACCTAGATTCATGGAATTCAACCAGGACTTAGGAAGACCAAATGACAAAGGGATTGGGATGTGTGGACTATTAAAGTTTACATATTTATATCCTTAGGTTCACTTTTCTAATAAATTAGAGATCATAGTAACCCTACAAAGTGTACTCTATGTCCTTGAGAATAAAGTGCACTATTTATGAAGTTGATGCCTATGGTTAAAGGTAGGATGCACCCAAAGTATAGGCTCTACAATCCACATTAAAACAAATGTGATGAGCAACTTAAAAGGATCTCTATCTCCTATGACAATTGATCCTAATTACAAGTCCTCACTGTCCTATGGAAAGGCAATAACTATGCCCTACGTTCAGGAGTTACTAAAATTTTTCACCCCACCACTACAGGCCATGATTGACCTATGGATAAGTAGCAACAACACCCTAGGTTTAGGAGTTACTACAACTTCTGCACTCAACCATTATGGACCTTGGTTGACCTATGGATAAGCAACAACTATGCCCCAATTTCATGAGTTGCTAAAACTCTACACCTTTCCACTATGAGCCCTAACTGACCTTTGAAAAGGTTAGAGCTATGCCCTAATTCCAGGAGTTGTTACAACTTATATACCCCATCGAAATTTTTTTCCCATATTAGATACCATAAGTTTCCAACCCTGGTTGTTGAACCTCCAAACACATACAAAATGCAATGACACTCAAGATATGATCAAATAATCAACCATGGACTACAAAATTTTTCTAAGTCTCAAGACCAAATGCTTGGATGGCTTGATAAAATCAAGCATACCAAGCAAGAGGACTAGTATACTAGGATTACCCTAGTTCAATGAAACCACCCTTACTTAGCCAAAGGGAAAACAAATCACATAAAAGTAATAGAGTCTAGGCACAAGCCAAATGGGTACATTATCAAATAAAAATGACTAATCTAGCTAATGGACACATGATAAACTGAGCCAACATGAGCCTATTGAATGGCATATAGTAGGACACAACACATGTTACACAATATGGCACATGTGATTAGCTATGGAATATATGGACAAATATGGTATTTGTAGCCAAACAAGGGGATTTAGGTTGGACACGACACATATGGCTAGATAAGGCACATGTAATAGGACATAATGTATATGGAAAGTTAAGGCACACGTGTACCAACAAGATAGATCACCAGATCCTAGCAAGTGACATACCCATAGAGCACCTCTCATCTCAAACCATATGAGATCACTGATAGACATCACCAAAGAGTTACTACTCAAATAAAAAATTAAAATACATAACTCAAAAGTATAGAAATAATGAAGCAAAAAAGCGTATTACATCTACTTTGATGGGAAATAAAATCAAAAGAGCATAAATAGATAGCCTACTTATCTCCACATCCAGTTATGCTCTAAGATTATCATCTTTGTTTTGACTTCTTTCTAAGTCACCTCAGGACCAACACTGCCAGATCCATTTTGGGTAATCCTTTTCGCTGTTTGAGGGGATCACACCATGGAAGGAGGCTGATGAGTGCTTAGAAAGCACTAAAATTGCCAAGATTTAATGTACTTTAATTGATTAACTAGATTTATATTTTTATGATTTTATCATATTTTACATAAATTTGTATTTTGGGAATCATGAGTATTTATATTATTTTTTCAGGTATTTTTACTTCAAAAATAATTTAAAGACTCAAAGAAAAATACTGGAAATAATACATCAAAATATTTAAAGTGTAATATTCATTTATTATACAAATAAGTGAGAAAACAATGAGAAAAAGCCAAATGGAAAAATGGAAACAAAACGGACAAAATTACTTAGTCACACACCTGCACATCCTGTCTTGTGCATAGCCCAGTGTATGTAACGCCAAGACCCAAGCTCTTAACTACGCTTATCTGCTAGTGCTAGCGCCTAGCCATGCGCACCTCTACCTATACGTGTGCCAGCTTGTTTGAAATGTGTCCAACACCCATTTTCAAGATATCTTTCCACTTTTTTAGCCTTTTCCTCACCTATAAAAAGACCACATCTCCCATTGTAAAAAGCATCCCTCAAGATCCTTTAAAATGAATTCTTTATAGTTACTTTTATATTTTATTCTTATATATTATTTTTAATTTTTATATGATTAAATTTAACCTGGCTAGATGTTTGTAAATATGATATAATAATAACGTTGTTATACTAGTAAAATATTAAATAGAAAAAATAATTCTATAAAATAATAAGCTTATGTTTTTAGTGAAGAATTTCTATTAAGGATGTTAAAGAGAAATATATATTATTTTTTATTACAAACTTAAATCTAAAAATTTGATTTTAAGGTTTAATTATCCTGTCTAATTTAGAGTATTCCCTTTTATATGTTGATACAATTGCACGGTAGTTAGGGTGAAACTCTATTTCAAAAGTTTTTATAAGAACTATTATTAGAAAATATATTGACAACAAATTTTTAGTACTGGTCTTAAATCTTGAAAGTTAGTGCTCGGATAATTAAAATCTAAGGACTAATTTGGAAAAATTCAGGTTGCATTTAAATGTTTCATTTTCAATCTCTTAGAAAAAAAAAAGAATTAATTTAATTAACCAATTTAATTATTGACCACACCCATAGGTGTTAATTGATTTGTTTAATTAAAAAATAATATCTAACCCCACCAAATGTGGTATTTATATAAAAAAAGAGAATGAACAAATATAAATTTATATCTTTAATAACCTAAATAACATGAGGAAGCATAATTAACTTAATTATTATATCCATAAATACTCTATAGTTATGAATGATAAATATTTTCATAATTGTTTATTGAATCCATATCTATGTTTGTTTTTTTTAGGCTATTAGATTAGGAAACACAAACAAAAAAATCAAAATATTGTGACAAGATGTTTAGAATTTAATTACTTTTTTAAAATTTTGAATAATAAATTAAAAATCATATATATTCCTTTCTTGGATCAATCTTGAGAGTATACTTGTCGTTTTCTATAACATTATTCGTGTACTTGTGAGAGTTTTACAAAAATAAACCAAAGTATTTGCAAGATCGGCATTGATGATATTGTTCATCAAGTTTTTGTCACCGTTTCCGGTAAATGAATAGCATTTTTAAATTATTTATCAAAATTTAGAAAGCATTTTATGTTGTAAATAAGTGCTAGATGAGTTCCAAGTTTAAGGTTGGGAGTTGTGATGAGTTCTTAAAAAGTACAAAAATTATCACGATTTAATATACTGTAATTGATTAAAAATATTTATATTTGTATGATTTTACCATATTTTATATAAATTTGTATTTTCAGAATCACAGGTATATATATTTTTTTTCTAGTATTTTCAATTCAAAAATAATTTAAATACATGATGAAAAATACTAGAAGAAATACATCAAAATACATAAAGTGTAGTATTCATTTATTATACAAATAAGTGAGAAAAAATGAGGAAAATTCAAATGAAAAAATAAAAAAAATTTAAATAAACTTCCTAGTCATGCGCATGCCTAGCCTGTCCCGTATGCAAGTCACATTGAGATCCACGCACCTCTACCCACACATGTTCCAGCTTGTTTGAAACGCATCCAACACCCAATATTTTTACACTTTTTTAGCATTTTCCTCAACTATAAAAGGACCTTCTCTCTCATTTTAAAAATAATCCCTCAAGGTTCTTCAAAATCTCCAAATTCTCACATTTCTCAACTCTTCTCTTTTTATCATTCTAGCTTTCTCTCTTTAGAAAAATTTCTTATTTTTTTAGTTTTAAAGTTCTATTTTTGAGAAGAATTAGTTATGCTTTTGTAAACTTCTAGCTTTTGATTCAATAAACGGAAATGCAAATCTGTTTGGAGATTTTTCCAGAAACATAATTTCCATCAAAGTTCTATGAGGATTGCTTTGAGTAATAATTTTAAAATGAATTCTTTACAGTTACTTTTATTTTGTATTCTTATATATTATATTTAATTTTTCTATGATTATTTGTAATATGTCTAGCTATTTGTAAATATGACATAATAACAACGTTGTAATTATTGCAAAAAATTTAATAGGTAAAAAAATTCTATAAAATAATATAATTTTGCTTTCATTCAAGATTTTTTATTAAGGATGTTAGAGAAAAATATATACTATTTTGCATTACAAACTGAAATTTGAAAATTAGATTTTAAGGTTTAATTATCTTGTCTAATTTAGAGTAGTGCCTTTTTATTTGTTGATACAATCATCCGGAAGTTAGAGAGAAGCTCTATTTCAAAAGTGTTTATAAGAACTATTATTTAAAAATGTATTGATAACATATTTTCAGTAATGGTTTCGAATCTTGAAAGTTAGCACTCGAATAATTAAAATCTTAGGTTTAATTTGGATACATTGAATAAAGTTGAAAATGTCTAATCCTTCCAAATTAAGGTTGAATTTAAATGGTTCATTTTCAATCTCTTAGAAAAAAAGAATTAATTTAATTAACCAAATAAATTATTTACCCCACCCATATATAGGTGTTAATTTATTTGTTTAATTAACAAAGATTATCTAACCCTACCAAAGGTGGTATTTATATAAAAAAGAGAGAATCAACAAATATAAATTTATATCTTAAATAACCTAAATAACATGAGCAAGCATAATTAACTAAATTATTATATTCATAAATTCTCCACTGTTGTAAATGATAAAAATTTACATAATTGCTTATTGAATCCATATCTATGTTTTTTTATGCTAGTAGATTTGGAAACATAAACAAAAAATCAAAATATGGTGACAAGATGTTTATGATTTAATTTCATTTTTAAAAATTTGAATAATAAATCAAAAATCCACGTACCTCTTCCCACACGTGTGCTATCTTGTCCGAAATGCATCCAACACCCAATTTCAAGATATTTTTCCAATTTTTTAGCCTTTTCCTCACCTATAAAAGGAACTTCTCCCCCATTGTAAAATTAACCCCGCAAGATCCTTCGAAATCCCAAAAATCTCACATTTCTCGACTCTTCTCTTTCCCTCTCTCTAGCTTTCTCTCTTTAGAAAGCTTTTTTAGTTTTTTTTTAGTTTTAAAGTTCTTCTTCTTTTGAGAAGAACTAGTTATGCTTTTATAAATTTTTAGTTTTTGTTTCAACAAACGGAAATGCAAATCCGTTTGGAGGTTTTTCCAAAAATAGAATTACCATCAAAGTTCTATGAGTATTCTATTCAGATATAATTTTAAAATGAATTCTTGACATTTACTTTTATGTTTTATTCTTATATATTATATTTAATTTGTGTTTGATTAAATTAAACAAGGCTTGTTGTTTGTAAATAAGATATAATAATGATGTTATTATCCTTGCAAAACATTAAATAGGTAAAACATATCTATAACATAATATGATTTTGTTTTTATTCAAGATTTTCTATTAAGAATGTTAAAGTGAAATACATATTATTTTTCATTACAAACTTAATTCTGAAAATCAAATTTTAAGGTTTAATTATCCTGTCTTATTTAGAGTGGTGCCCTTTTATTTGTTCATACAATCGCCCGGTAGTTAAGGTGAAGCTCTATTTCAAAAGTTTTTATAAGAACTATTACTTGAAAATGTATTGACAATATATTTTCAATAATGGTTTTAAATCTTGAAAGTTAGTACTCGGATAATTAAAATCTTAGGTTTAATTTGAAGACATTGAATAAAGTTTAAAATTTCTAATTCGTCCAAAGGTTGCATTTAAATGGTTCATTTTCAATATCATGGAAAAAAAAGAATTAATTTAATTAACCAAATTAATTATCGACCCCACACATAGGTGTTGATATATTTTTTTAATTAACAAAGAATATATAAAAAAGAGAGAATTAATAAATATAAATTTATATTGTTAATAACCTTAATAACATGAGCAAACATAATTAACTTAATTATTATATTCATAAATACTCTACTATTATGAATGATAAAAATTTGCATAATTGTTTATTGAATCCATATCTATGTTTATTTTTTTATGCTATTAGATTAGGAAACACAAACAAAAAGACAAAATATCGTGACAGAATGTTTATGATTTAATTTAATTTTTAAAAATTTAAATAATAAATTAAAAATCACATATATTATCTTTCCTTAGATCGAGCTTGGGAGTATACTTGTCATTTTCTATAAAATGATTTGTGTACTTGTGAGAGTTTTACAAAAATAAAACCAAAGTATTTGCAAGATCAGCATTTAGGATCTTGTTCATCAATTTTTTGGCACCATTGACGAGGAATGAATAGTGTTTCTAAATTTTTTATCAAAATTTTGAAAACATTTTATGTTGTAAATAGGTGCTAGACGAGTTCCAAGTTTGAGGTTAGGGGTTGTGATGAATTTTTAAATGCACTAAAGTTACCACGATTTAATATACTTTAATTGATTAAATATATTTATATTTATATGATTTTACCATATTTTATATAAATTTGTATTTTTAGAATCAATTGTATTTTTATTGTTTTTCAAGTATTTTCACTTCAAAAATATTTTAAACACTCGAAGAAAAATGCTGGAAGCAATACATCAAAATACATAAAGTGTAGTATTCATACAAATAGGTGAGAAAAAATTAGGAATATTCAAATGGAAAAATGGAAAAAATGAACAAAACATCCAAGTCACTCGTATCCCTAGCCTGTACTGCACGCAGCCGCATGCAAGTCACGTTGAGATCCATGCACCTTTGCCAACACGTGTGTCAACTTGTTCGAAACGCATCCAACACCTAATTTCAACATATTTTTCCACTTTTTAGCCTTTTCCTCACCTATAAAAAGACCTTCTTCCCCATCGCATATAATACCTCAACATCCTTCAAAATCCTAAAACTCTCATATTTCTCAACTATTCGCTCTCTCTCTGTCTCTCTAGCTTTCTCTCCTTAGAAAGCTTTCCTAGTATTTTTTGTTTTAAAGTTCTTCTCTTTTTGAGAAGAACTAGTTATGCTTTTGTAGATTTCTAATTTTTGATTCAATAAACAAAAATACAAATCCATTTTGTAGGTTTTTCCATAAACGAAATTACCATCAAAGTTTTGTGAGGATTCTTTTGAGGTATAATTTTAAAATTAATTCTTTATAGTTAATTTTATGTTTTATTCTTATATGTTATATTTAATTTTTTTGTGATTATATTTAACATGGCTAGCTGTTTGTAAATATGATATAATATTAACGTTGTTATACTTGGAAAATATTAAATAGGTAAAACAATTCCATAAAATAATATGATTTGGTTTTTATTCAAAATTTTCTATTAAGGATGTTAGAGAGAAATATATAATATTTTTCATTACAAACATAAATTTGAAATTTAGATTTTTAGGTTTAATTATCCTATTTGATTTAGAGTAATGATCTTTTATTTGTTTATACAATCGCCTAGTAGTTAGAGTGAAGCTCTATTTAAAAAAATTTCCTAAGAACTATTATTTGAAAATGTATTGACAATATATTTTCAATAATGGTTTTAAATCTTGAAAGTTAGTACTCGGATAATTAAAATCTTAGGTTTAACGTGGAGGCATTGAATAAAGTTTAAAATATCTAATTCGTCCAAAGGTTGGATTTAAATGGTTCATTTTTAATCTCTTAGAAAAAAATTCAATTAATTAACCATATTAATTATCGACCCCACCTATAGGTGTTAATTAATTTTTTTAATTAACAAAGAATATCTAACCCTACCAAAGGTGGTATCTATATAAAAAAGAGAGAATCAATAAATATAAATTTTTATTTTTAATAACTAAATAACATGAGCAAGCATAATTAACTTAATTATTATATCCATAAATACTCTACTATTATGAATGATAAAATTTTGCATAATTGTTTATTGAATTCATATCTACGTTTATTTTTTTTATACTATTAGATTAGGAAAAACAAACAAAAAATAAAAATATCATGACAAGATTTTATGATTTAATTTCATTTTTAAAAATTTAAATAATAAATTAAAAATCATATATATTCCTTCTTTAGGTCGACCTTGGGAGTATACTTGTCATTTTCAATAAAATAATTTGTGCACTTTCGAGAGTTTTACAAAAATAAAACCAAGGTATTTGCAAGATTGGCATTGACGATCTTGTTAATCAAGTTTTTGGCACCGTTGCTGGGGAATGAATATCATTTTTAAATTATTTATCAAAATTTTGAAAACATTTTATGTTATTAATATGTGCTAGATGAGTTCCAAGTTCGAGGTTAGGGGTTGTAATGAGCTCTTAAAATGTACTAAAATTACCATGATTTAATATATTGTAATTGATTAAATATATTTATATTTTTATAATTTTACCATATTTTATATAAATTTGTAATTTTAGAATCAATTGTATTTATATTGTTTTTCAAGTATTTTCACTTCAAAAATAATGTAAACACTCGAAGAAAAATGCTGGAAGCAATACATCAAAATACATAAAGTGTAGTATTCATACAAATAGGTGAGAAAAAATTAGGAATATTCAAATGGAAAAATGGAAAAAATGAACAAAACATCCAAGTCACGAGTATCACTAGCCTGTACTGCACGCAGCCGCATGCAAGTCACGTTGAGATCCATGCACCTCTGCCAACACATGTGCCAGCTTGTAAGAAACGAGTTCAACGCCTAATTTCAACATATTTTTCCACTTTTTTGCCTTTTCCTCACCTATAAAAATGCCTTCTTCCCCATCGCATATAATACCTCAACATCCTTCAAAATCCTAAAACTCTCATATTTCTCAACTATTCTCTCTCTCTCTCTCTCTCTAGCTTTCTCTCCTTAGAAAGTTTTCCTAGTTTTTTTTGTTTTAAAGTTCTTCTCTTTTTGAGAAGAATTAGTTATGCTTTTGTAGATTTCTAATTTTTGATTCAATAAACAAAAATATAAATCCATTTGCAGGTTTTTCCAAAAACAGAATTACCATCAAAGTTCTATTAGGATTCTTTTGAGGTATAATTTTAAAATTAATCCTTTATAGTTAATTTTATGTTTTATTCTTATATATTACATTTAATTTTTTTGTGATTATATTTAACATGGCTAGCTGTTTGTAAATATGATATAATAATATCGTTGTTATACTTGGAAAATATTAAATAGGTAAAACAATTCCATAAAATAATATGATTTGGTTTTTATTAAAGATTTTCTACTAAGGATGTTAGAGAGAAATATATATTATTTTTCATTACAAACATAAATTTGAAATTTAGATTTGCAGGTTTAATTATCCTATCTTATTTAGAGTAATGCTCTTTTATTTGTTTATACAATCGCCTAGTAGTTTGAGTGAAGCTCTATTTAAAAATATTTCATAAGAACTATTATTTGAAAATGTATTGACAATATATTTTCAATAATGGTTTTAAACCTTGAAAGTTAGTACTCGGATAATTAAAATCTTAGGATTAATGTGGAGGCATTGAATAAAGTTTAAAATGTCTAATCCGTCCAAAGGTTGGATTTAAATGGTTCATTTTTAATCTCTTAGAAAACAAATTCAATTAATTAACCAGATTAATTATCGACCCCACCTATAGATGTTAATTAATTTGTTTAATTAACAAAGAATATCTAACCCTACCAAAGGTGGTATATCTATATAAAAAAGAGAGAATCAATAAATATAAATTTTTATTTTTAATAACTAAATAACATGAGCAAGCATAATTAACTTAATTATTATATCCATAAATACTCTACTATTATGAATGATAAAATTTTGCATAATTGTTTATTGAATCCATATCTACGTTTTTTTATGCTATTAGATTAGGAAAAACAAATAAAAAATCAAAATATCATGACAAGATTTTATGATTTAATTTCATTTTTAAAAATTAAAATAATAAATTAAAAATCATATATATTCCTTCTTCAGGTCGACTTTGGGAGTATACTTGACATTTTCTATAAAATAATTTGTGCACTTTCGAGAATTTTACAAAAATAAAACCAAGGTATTTGCAAGATTGGCATTGACGATCTTGTTAATCAACTTTTTGACACCGTTGCTGAGGAATGAATATCATTTTTAAATTATTTATCAAAATTTTGAAAATATTTTATGTTGTTAATAGGTGCTAGATGAGTTCCAAGTTTGAGGTTAGGGGTAGTAATGAGCTCTTAAAATGTACTAAAATTACCACGATTTAATATATTGTAATTAATTAAATATATTTATATTTTTATAATTTTACCATATTTTATATAAATTTCTAATTTTAGAATCAATTGCATTTATATTGTTTTTCAAGTATTTTCACTTCAAAAATAATTTAAACACTCGAAGAAAAATGCTGGAAGCAATACATCAAAATACATAAAGTGTAGTTTTCATACAAATAGGTGAGAAAAAATTAGGAATATTCAAATGGGAAAAATGAACAAAACATCCAAGTCACGCGTATCCCTAGCCTGTACCGCACGTAGCCGCATGCAAATCACGTTGAGAACCATGCACCTCTGCCAACAAGTGTGCCAACTTGTTCAAAACGCGTCCAACACCTAATTTCAACATATTTTTCCACTTTTTTAGTCTTTTACTCACCTATAAAAAGACCTTCTTCCCCATCGCATATAATACCTCAACATCCTTCAAAATCCTAAAACTCTCATATTTCTCAATTATTCGCTCTCTCTCTCTCTCTCTCTCTAGCTTTCTCTCCTTAGAAAGCTTTCCTAGATTTTTTTGTTTTAAAGTTCTTCTCTTTTTGAGAAGAACTAGTTATGCTTTTGTAGATTTCTAATTTTTGATTCAATAAACAAAAATACAAATCCATTTTGTAGGTTTTTCCATAAAAAAAATTACCATCAAAGTTCTATGAGGATTCTTTTGAGGTATAATTTTAAAATTAATTCTTTATAGTTAATTTTATGTTTTATTCTTCTATATTATATTTAATATTTTTGTGATTATATTTAACATGGCTAGATGTTTGTAAATATGATATAATAATAACGTTGTTATACTTGGAAAATATTAAATAGGTAAAACAATTCCATAAAATAATATGATTTGGTTTTTATTCAAGATTTTCTATTAAGGATGTTAGAGAGAAATATATAATATTTTTCATTACAAACATAAATTTAAAATTTAGATTTTCAGGTTTAATTATCCTATTTGATTTAGAGTAATGATCTTTTATTTGTTTATACAATCGCCTAGTAGTTAGAGTGAAGCTCTATTTAAAAAAATTTCATAAGAACTATTATTTGAAAATGTATTGACAATATATTTTCAATAATGGTTTTAAATCTTGAAATTTAGTGCTCGGATAATTAAAATCTTAGGTTTAACGTGGAGGCATTGAATAAAGTTTAAAATGTCTAATCCGTCCAAAGGTTGGATTTAAATGGTTCATTTTTAATCTCTTAGAAAAAAACTCAATTAATTAACCAGATTAATTATCGATCCCACCTATAGATGTTAATTAATTTGTTTAATTAACAAAGAATATCTAACCCTACCAAAGGTGGTATATCTATATAAAAAAGAGAGAATCAATAAATGTAAATTTTTATTTTTAATAACTAAATAACATGAGCAAGCATAATTAACTTAATTATTATATCCATAAATACTCTACTATTATGAATGATAAAATTTTGCATAATTGTTTATTGAATCCATATCTACGTTTTTTTATGCTATTAGATTAGGAAAAACAAATAAAAAATCAAAATATCATGACAAGATTTTATGATTTAATTTCATTTTTAAAAATTTAAATAATAAATTAAAAATCATATATATTCCTTCTTCAAGTCGACCTTGGGAGTATACTTGACATTTTCTATAAAATAATTTGAGCACTTTCGAGAATTTTACAAAAATAAAACCAAGGTATTTGTAAGATTGGCATTGACGATCTTGTTAATCAACTTTTTGACACCGTTGCTGAGGAATGAATATCATTTTTAAATTATTTATCAAAATTTTGAAAACATTTTATGTTGTTAATAGGTGCTAGATGACTTCCAAGTTCAAGGTTAGGGGTTGTAATGAGCTCTTAAAATGTACTAAAATTACCACGATTTAATATATTGTAATTAATTAAATATATTTATATTTTTATAATTTTACCATATTTTATATAAATTTCTAATTTTAGAATCAATTGTATTTATATATTTTTTCAAGTATTTTCACTTCAAAAATAATTTAAACACTCGAAGAAAAATGCTGGAAGCAATACATCAAAATACATAAAGTGTAGTATTCATACAAATAGGTGAGAAAAAAATTAGGAATATTCAAATGGGAAAAATGAACAAAACATCCAAGTCACGCGTATCCCTAGCCTGTACCGCACGTAGCCGCATGCAAGTCACGTTGAGATCCATGCACCTCTGCCAACACGTGTGCCAACTTGTTCGAAACACGTCCAACACCTAATTTCAACATATTTTTCCACTTTTTTAGTCTTTTACTCACCTATAAAAAGACCTTCTTCCCCATCGCATATAATACCTGAAAATCCTTCAAAATCCTAAAACTCTCATATTTCTCAACTATTCGCGCTCTCTCTCTCTCTCTCTCTAGCTTTCTCTCCTTTGAAAGCTTTCCTAGTTTTTTTTGTTTTAAAGTTCTTCTCTTTTTGAGAAGAACTAGTTATGCTTTTGTAGATTTCTAATTTTTGATTCAATAAACAAAAAATACTAATCCATTTTGTAGGTTTTTCCATAAACGATATTACCATCAAAGTTCTGTGAGGATTCTTTTCAGGTATAATTTTAAAATTAATTCTTTATAGTTAATTTTATGTTTTATTCTTATATATTATATTTAATTTTTTTGTGATTATATTTAACATGGCTAGCTGTTTGTAAATATGATATAATAATAACGTTGTTATACTTGCAAAATATTAAATAGGTAAAACAATTCAATAAAATAATATGATTTGGTTTTTATTCAAGATTTTCTATTATAGATATTAGAGAGAAATATATATTATTTTTCATTACAAACTCAAATCTCAAAAGTAAATTTTACGGTTTATTTGTCTTGTATGAGTTAGAGTAGTGCCATTTTATTTGTTGATACAATCTCACGGTTGTTAGAGTGAAGCTCTATTTAAAAAGTTTTTATAAGAGGTATTATTTGAAAATGTATTGACAATATATTTTTAGTAATGGTTTTAAATCTTGAAAGTTAGTACTCGGATATTTAAAATCTTAAGGTTAATTTAGAGACATTGAATAAATTGTAAAATATCTAAACCATCCAAATGTTACATTTAAATGGTTCATTTTCAATCTCTTAGAAAAAGAATTATTTTAATTAAGCAAATTAATTATCGATCCCATCAATAGGTGTTAATTGATTTTTTTAATTAATAAATAATATCTAACCCCACAAAAAGGTGATACTTATATAAAAAAGAGAGAATCAACAAATATATATTTATATATTTAATAACCTAAATAACATAAGCAAACATAATTAACCTAATTATTATATCCATAAATATTCCACTGTAATGAATGATAAAAATTTGCATAATTGTTTATTTAATACATATCAACTTATTAGATTAGGAAACACAAACAAAAAAATCAAAATATTGTGACAGGATGTTTATGATTTAATTTCGTTTTTAAATATTTAAATAATAAATTAAAAATCATATATATTCCTTCCATAGATCGACCATGGGAGTATACTTGTCATTTTCTGTAAAATTATTCGTGCACTTGTGAGAGTTTTACAAAAATAAAATCAAAGTATTTGCAAAATTAACATTAAGGGATAATAAGGTTGGGGGTTGTGGTGAGTTCTTAAGCACTAAAGTTACCATGATTTAATATACTATAATTGATTAAATATATTTATATTTGTATAATTTTATCATATTTTATATAAATTTGTATTTTCAGAATCACATGTATTTATATTATTTTTCAAGTATTTTAACTTCAAAAATAATTTAAAAACTCGAAGAAAAATATTGGAAGCAATACATCAAAATACTTAAAGTGTAGTATTTATTTATTATACAAATAAGGAAGAAAATAATGAGGAAAATTCAAATGGAAAAATGAACAAAAAATCCTAGTCACGCGCATGCCTAGCATGTCCCACGCGCACCTCGTGCAAGTCACATTGAGATCCATGAACCTCTACCAAAAAGTGTGCCAACTTGTCCGAAGCGCATCCAATGCCCAATTTCAATATATTTTTCCACCTTTTTAGTCTTTTCCTCACCTATAAAAGGACCTTCTCTCCCAATGTAAATATAATGCCTCAAGATCCTTCAAAAAATTCATTGAGGTTTTCATGGACGATTTATCTTTCTTTGGAAACTAATTTGATGATTGCTTGTATAAATTGGCTTTGGTTTAGGAATGATGCATTGAATGCAATCTAACCCTTAGTTAGGAGAAAATTCCTTTTACAGTTCAACAAGGGATAATATTAGGACATATCATTTAAAACAAAGGTATTGATGTTGATAAGGAAAAAGTTGAACTGATATCCAAACTATCTCCCCCTACATCTGTTAAGTGGATAAGAAGCTTTTTAGGACATGCAAGATTTTAAAGACAATTAATTAAATATTTTTCTAAAATAAGTTGCCCCTTATGTAACTTGTTATCAAAAATGTTTATTTTGATTACAACGATGATTTCCTTATTGCCTTTAATACCTTGAAAGGGAAACTAACATCTTCCCTTGTTATTATGTCACAAAACTACTCTTTATCCTTTGAAATAATAAGTGATGCTTCTGATTATGCTATCGGAGTAGTCTTGGGACAGAGATTGGATAAGCGTTTGCATGTCATCTATTATGCTATCAAAACACTCAATGATGCCCAAATGAATTATACTACCACTGAAAGGAATTCTTGGCTATAGTGTTTTCCTTAAAGAAATTTAGGTCTTATTTAGTAGGATCTAAAGTGATTGTGCATTTGATCATGTTTCTTTAAGATACCTATTAAGTAAACCCAATGTCAACCAAGATTAATCAAGTGGGTCTTACTCTTACAAGAATTTGACCTAGAAATCAAGGATAAGAAAGGCAGTGAAAACTTAGTAGCTGACCATTTATCTAGGTTGATTTCTGACTTCAATTCTCATAAAGGTGATAATAAAGAAGATATAATTGAAACATTTCCTGTTGAATAGTTATTTTCAATAGGTCTAAACCCATGGTATAATGATATTGTAAACTACCTTTCCACTAGTGTTTTGAGACCTAATAATTTATATCAGGACAAGAAAAGGTTCTCTAAAACTATCAAGGACTATTTCTGGGATGACCCTTATTTATACAAGATTGATCAAGATCAAGTCATCCGGAGACGTGTACCTGAAGAAGAATATAAGAGCATTCTAACTTTTTGTCATGAACTTTATTATGGGAGCCATTTTGGTGGCAAAAAGATACCTTGTAAGGTACTACAATTTGGATTATTTTAACCCACTTTTTTTAAATATGCTTATATGTTTTGTTCACAACATGATAGATGTCAAAGAACAAGCAACATAAGCAAAAGAGATGAAATGCCTTTGACATCTAATTTAGTTTTTGAACTCTTTGATGTATATGGGATTGACTTTATGGGTCCTTTTCCCCCATCCAATCGTCTTCAATATATTTTGGTTGTTGTGGATTATGTATCTAAATGGGTGGAAACTATCCCTACTAAAACCAATGATGCTAATATTGTTGTAAAATTCTTGAAGGATTTAATATTTATTAGGTTCAGAATGCCTAGAGCTTTAATAAGTGATGGGGGTAGCCATTTTTGTAACAAAATCTTTGATGGAATACTAAAAAAGTACAACATCACACATAGAGTAGCTACTCCATATCATCCTCAAACTTCTGGTTTAGCGGAAGTAAGTAATAAGCAAATCAAGGGAATACTAGAACATACTGTGAGTCCTTCAAGGATGGACTAGGAATTTAAGTTGAATGATGCCTTATGGGCATACTGCACAACTTACAAAATACCCATTGAGATGAACCCTTATTGGTTAATCTTTTGGAAAACGTACCACCTTCCCATTGAACTCAAACACATGGCTTACTAGGAAATTAAAGAGTTAAAGATGGACTTAAATAAAGTAGGATAAAAATGGTTACTCCATCTTAATAAGTTGGAAGAAATTAGGAATAAAGCCTATGAGAATGCCAAATTGTACAGAGAGCATACTAAGCTCTATCATGACAAGACGCTAGTTCCTAAGACTCTTTACCCTGGAATGAAAGTTCTTTTATTTAACTCTCATTTGAGATTGTTTCTAAGAAAAAACTAAGATCAATATGGGATGTACCATTCAAAATAATCCAAGTATTTACACATGGAGAAATAGACTTAATTGATTCCAAGACACAAACAACATTCAAAGTCAATGGGCATTGTGCGAAGCCTTAATTAGAAGGACCACACAACATTTCCAAAATTGATTGCATTTGGCTAAGTAATCCTTAGCACCATAATGATGTGTCTTACTAAGATGTTAAACTAAGCACTGGATGAGAGGAAACCCATCATTGACAAGTAATTTTATTTTATTTTAAGCAATTTAGTTTTTTTCTTTTATGAGCATTTTGTTTATTTTATTTCATAAAATAATTGCTTGTTAAGATGTGCTAGAGTACTTTTTTTTATAATTTAAATATGATGTTGGATGCAACTAGAGTTTTACATCAAAATCCTTAACACATAAAGCAATTTGGTAACTTTTTTATCCCTTATCTTTTTACAATTTGCATTTGTTACATTGAGGATAATGTAGATTTTAGGTTGGAGTGGTAGGATTTAAAAGTTACACAAATTAGGCAAAATTTAAAATATTTATAAACAATGTGCCCTTATTTTTCTTATTTAGTTGTGTATTTTCATATTATTTGTTTCCTTTAATTTATTTTTTTTCTTTTATATATGTGTGTTTTTTTTTATTTGTGTGTTTAGCAAATTAGAGTAGTGTTCAAATTTTTTGTCACAAAAATAATCATGTCTTAAAAATTAAGTTTAAGCAATGATTAGGTCTTTTTGCATTATTAGATTAACTTCTACAAACATATCACAAAGTAATATTATAATTAGTAGGTTTGTGTCATAACTAATATTTTATGATAAAATGTTAAAATGAAACGAAGCCAAAATCATTATTTAGGAATCAAATAGTGGAGACTACCCTCGTGGAATATTATTTGAGCCCTAATTTCCTTTATTTAGAGTGAAATATTTTATTTCTACTCAAAACACTTATTCTATTTCTTCAAAATCTTAGATGATCTCTATAGGTATTAGCATTGAATGTATGAATTTTCTCATCTTAATAGAGTGTCGTATATTTATTTTTCATTTAATTAGATTAAATGATTTAAGTAGAAATTGATAGTATATGCCTTTATCTCATTCATGCATGACTTATACCAAAAAGAGACATATCTTAGGTTACCTAAACTAAAATCAAATAGAAAAGCTACAAACTTAACCACTCACTAAAATCCAACAAAAATGTACAATCCATAGATGGGTCCACTCTCTAAAAATATTATGTTGAAAAATCTCTTAATTTATATATATATATATATATTAAAAAAAAGAAAAATAAAAAAATAGAGAGATAAAGAATATATAGTATAGTCTACATACTACGACCTTAAACAATTGTAAAATTTGGTTAGTACAAAATAAATATAGGAAATAATTCCCCTAGAAGTCATTGCACATATCTTTCCTACACTTATAAAAGGCATAGATCTTGAAATTTTTGCTTAATAAGTTTGATTGATGCATGAAAATAATATATATGATATCATTATAATTTATACATTCAATTCCTTTCATGAGATCAAAGTTATGAACTATTTTGAGCTTTTCATCTTTTATAAGTATGCAGACTTATTAGTTTATTTTAAACATAAATTCAACTCACATACACCTTAGTATGTGTGTTTGAACCCATAGGATTCAGTGAATTGAGAGTACTGACTTGTGAGGAGTAAAGTCAAAGCGAATTCGGATTCCTAACACTCAAATTAAGTGAAGTGAAAACAAAACATTTTTTATTAAATTATGAAAGTGATTTTTGACTAATTATTGTATTAAATCATGAATGTTTAAGAAATTGATGTTTACTTTTCATTTTTAAAAATTAGTTTTTAACAACATAATCTCAATGGGAACGATCTTTTCTTATCATTATACTACTTATTTGCGATACGTATACTTGCGTACCCATTGCACACACTTGGTGTCGATCAATGAATGGTCACTACAAGAATTTTTTCAAAAGAATATGAGACTCAAAGTGGGATGCGAAATCTTCCCTTAACAAATGATCTTGAGGATCAAAAAATCCCCTCACATCCTGATAAGCCTGGTAATCCAAAAACATCATCATTTTCCATATTAAACTTTATCCATCTTGAAGTTAGTGGCCTCTAGGTAACCTTTACAATCCTTGGAGCCCATTGTGAGGAACCTTGTATTTTCAAATGTCTAAGCACATGAAATTCTTCCACTATATTTCGTATGGCTTATCACCATGACAGACCCACCTAATAAATAAAATACCAAACTATGGCAAATATAAAACTCAGTTTTTTTCTGCTCCCAAATTGACAATAATTTTTGGCTATCCATATCACCCAAATGATATAAGTGATCCATGATTTGCATAAATTTCTGAGTTATGACCTAAAGTCAGTTCCCGTTATGACTGTCCATCGATCAAGGATGGAAGAATATTCAAAATTAAATTTGAAAAATATTAATTTTCAAGTTTTCTACTTTGAAAATTAATAGTGAAAAAATAATATGAATATAAGAAAATTTAAAATTTATCAATAAAATAATACAATTTAAATATATATTTGAGATACAACTATTTTATAATATATCGAAACATAATTGTACCATTTTTTTATAATAAGTGAGAAATATTTCATTAAGAAATATAGAATAAAACTACAAAGAAGATCAAAGTTGAATTTTGGAATAAATCAAAGTTTCAAGAGAGAAACTAAAACTAACCAATGGGTGTGTTGAAGGAATAAATGTGAGCCTTCCTTATTTGCTCTATATTCAGTTTTTCTTTAGTGTTTGGTTGAATCAACTGGTACCATAATATATGTTGACATCAATTTTTTTCAATATCAATGATTGGATGCATCTTTGCTTCATATGTACCTAAGAATAAAGAATACAACATTAGGACCTTGGACCACCATAGGGTGTGGTGCCTTTGGCCCTACGATGCTTAAGTAAGTTTGGGTAGTGAGATGAAGGAGGAGACTAGTGTCTCTTCTTATGAAGCAAAGAGATGCAGAGAGATATTTGGGGAAAGAGTATAGATCTCAGTGCCTGTAGTTATGAGAAATTATTTCAAATTCTGTGAAGTTATCTTTAATGGTGAACAGTGGAAAATATTCCTGCTGATAACCCTTACCCGTAGTGATAGACTTATCTCTAATGTCAAAGTTGTATCTCCTTAGTTATCTCATTGTCGAATAATTAAGAGATTGAATGGTAATGGTTTATCTTTTATATACGATATTAATGTTTATCTACTAACTCAACATTGATTAAGCTGGCCTACGAGTTATTTTATTTTTCATACCTCTTACCTTATGTCATACGACATGAACTATTTTACACCCAACGTAGGTCCTTATACTTGCTAGGCATAGACACATAGGATACAAGGTCTATTTTCCAATTATATTGTTACTTAGGTACATGACTTTTTGAACACCATTAGTGGTGTCAAGTCCACCCTTATATGTTCATCACTTACCCATACAATAAATTTCTTATTTGTCCTAGGTACTCAAAACCATGTGGTGATATCTTTTTATTGGTGGTTTTAATGGATTCTTAATTGGACTCTTAATTAGGGATTTATATTGATGTCAAAACCACCACTCAATGGGCTCACTTTCCCATTTCTAGAGGGAAGACATGAATTAAAATTTTGGACTTGTAAACCCATGGGCTGCCCAAGAGTTTGATGAGGGATGGAGTGATCCATAAATAGGATCAAACTTTACCATCGTAGGGACGAGCCAACACAGATCGTGAAGGGTGGAATGAGGTGACCACCGAGTAGAGGACTAATAATGGAGGTGAGAGAGACCAATGACTAGCCTTCCTTGGTTCATCCAACCATGGGATGTCTGACCATATTTTGGCCACTTATGGAGTCTTTGTCCATGGTTCAACCACCCATGGTATGTCCAACCATAGTCCAACCATGTATGGAGTGTCTAGTCAGGGTTCGACCACTTGTGAGTGACTGGACATGATGTAGGAAACTTGGGTTTATAGATCAGTGGCTAGGTGCACATCGAGTTAGGGGATGATTCTGGACTATCTTGACGACATATTTCTATCTGTGATGATTGTTTTTAAATCCTTACAAGATCTATTAATGACATGACTACCCTTTTTGGGAGGACTACAAAAATGTAGGGTTTCTGATACTGCTCTTATATATCATCACCCTTTAACCCTTAGGCTTTTCTTTATTGTAATTATTTTTCTAATTAGTGCATTTTTGTCTCTTTTTGGAGTAAAGTGCATGGGTGCATAGAGTTTTGGGGGATCAAGTCCTAATCATCTCAAGTTCTAGTAGGACTAATATCCTAGTAGACTTAATAAATTATGTGCTTCACTTTAGGAATGTAGATATGTATTTGAACACTTTAGGAATGTATTGGATAAGAGAGAACATGTAAAATTTCATCATTAAAGGTGTTCATTGTGTAGGAGGACAAATGAAATGGCACGACCTGGGAAGGATATGGCCTCGTAGCATATTAGATAAAAGTTTATGCTAGGCCGAAGTTTATGCTTTACAACTTCAATTAGTATTAAAGACTAAAGATGTCTAAACACTTAATGCTTTTCAAACTTGGTACTTCCTAAGTGTGTTACTTACTAAGGCTTACAACTTGTACTAACCATAACAGAGAATGATAGGCCTCTAGGCTATGACAATAAGTTCTAGCCCTTTGCTCAAGTATTTTTGGAATACTTAGTGCCAATTTTTGATGGTATGGATTCATGATCCATAGAGTTTAGTCCTCCCACTGTGACTCCATCGAGGACATCCCTTGTTCCATATTTTTAAAGTTCATGAAGCTTGTGGACTATGACATGTCCATTAAGGTTTTTAGGGCCCTATGGTCTAATGCGTGCTTAGATCATACTATTAGAGTTCAATTCTTTGTATGGACCTTTTGGACATATGTTTATGCCACATTGCTTTGTTATTTCTATACTTTTAAATCATGATTATGTATTTGTGTTGCATCAATATACTTCTTTTACTTTTTGGTGAAGTTTATATGTGATCTTATCTATTTCAAAATGGTGGGCACTCTTTGAACTTGCCCATTGTTATAATTTATGATCCATTACATTGGTATGTAATGGTGGGTACTTGTTATGAAGTAGGTCCAGAATGATCCTAACAGTTATCAGTCCATACATGCACATACACCATGTTCGACTTCATGTGGCATATCCATCCATATGTGGCATGCCTAATCACATGTACCATATTTGACCACATATACCATGTCGGGCTATGTGTGCCATGTCATGCTATATGTACCATGTCCATCCATGTGTACCATATCCTTCCCTGTGTATAATGTTTGACCATATGTACCGTGTCCAACCATATATGCCATGTTCAACCACATGTATCATGTCAAACCATATGTACTATGTCAAACCATGTATACCATGTATGACCATATATACCATATTTAGCCATGTGTGGCATGTTCAGCCACATGTACAATGTCTAGCCAAGTGTACCATGTCTGACCACGTGTACCATATACGACCATGTGCACCATGTTCGTCTATATCTACCATGTTCGGCCACATGTACCATGTCAGGCCATATGACATTTCCAACCACATATGGTATATCAAGCCATATATGCCATGTTTGACGATGTGTTATTTAGTGGGCTTATATTGGCCCATTTTTTTTCCATTAGGTACTTTATTCACTTTTAGTTTGATTATATACCCATTGGGATTATTCTCAATTTTATCTTTTGTGTGATTTTTTTTCATTTTGGCTTAGTAAGTGTGGCCTTTTGAAATTGGGTGTTCTTGGTATATTAGCCCTCATGCTTAGTGTCCTTGAGTTTATCAAATCATCTAAGAATTTGGTCTTGAGACTTAAAAATTGGTGCATTATTCCATCCTATATTGATTTTTGTTGCACTCTATTTATGCCTGGTAATTTTTATCAGAGACTAGGGTTAGAGATTGAAGATCTCTAACATAAGTAAATATATGTTTGCATGGATGTAGTGAAAAATTTGTAGCAACTCTTGAACTTGGGGCTTAGGTGTTGCATTTTCAAAGGTGAATTAGGGCCTGTAGAGGTGGGGTGAAAAAGTTGTACAACCTCTTAAACATAAGGTGTAGTTGCTATTTTTCAAAAATAGTTAGGACCTATAGAGGTGGGATGCAGAAGTTATGGCTACTCCTAAACCTAGGGCGTAGTTGGTGTCTTTTCAAAGGTCAGTTAGGGTGCATAGAAGTAGAGTGCATAAGTTGTAGCAACTCTTGAAACTATAGCATAGTTGCTACCTTTTCAAAGGTTAGTATGGTTTTGAGAGGTAGGGTACAAAGTTATAGCAAATTTTTAAATCAGACATTAATTTTACCTTTTCAAAGGTCAGTGAACACCCATATAGGAAGGGTACAGAAGTTGTAGCAACTCCTAAAACTGGGCCACAATTGCTGCCTTTTCAAAGGTTAGTCATACCACATAGAGGTAGGATGTAAAAGTTGTAGCAACTCCTAAACCTAAGGAAATTGGCATATGAACTTTTATAGTCTATACATCTTAGTCTCTTTATTGTTTGGACTTCTATATCCTTGTCGAATATAGACAAGTGATGAGTGCTTGAAAAAAATTAATATTTTGTGGTTTTATTACACTTAAATGTAATAAATAGATTTGAATATTCATGATTTTTATTATTATTTAAGAAAATCTATATTTTCAGAATCATTGGTATTTTTTGTTATATTTCAGGCATTTTTTGCTTCAAAAATATATAATTGATCAACACTCAAAGAATCATACCTAAACCACTTATTTACACCTTTGAAGCTTCGAGGAACAATATATATGACTTACATGTGATATCAGCCAATTTTTCAGGGGATGAAAACAATAAGTAATGTTATGCATCCTGGGCCGAGGCACATACCTTACTATTTAAAATAAATATTCATGCAGTTTGTGTTGTTATAAATATTCATGCAGTTTGTGTTGTTATAAATATTCATGCAGTTTGTGTTGTGCTTTGGTAAAGAATTATCGGACCATGGTATAACCTACTTGGAGTAAACATAAAATGAACCATTACATAACTCGCGGGATTATAGTGGAATAGTTAGGCCGCGACACACGATTGTTTTTTTTTTGTCCCGAAGCCTTTTCTAACCAACTTTAGCTGTAAATAAAAAATTTATGTTGTTAGGTTAAGAAAGCAACATAGTGTAATGTAGCATTATTTAGTTTTAAGTTGTCACTTTATTTTCTTCAATTTTTATTTTACATTAGGTTAGATTCAATAACAGTAATAAGCAGAGCATCTGGAGGTTTTCCAGAGCACAGATAACTATAAAAGATATATGTATATCAAATAATAAATTAAGGTATTTATTTTATTTGTATTCAACAATATAAAGATTCAATTTTTATGTCTTTTTTTAATGCTATTTTTAATTTACTAACCATTTATTAAATCTAAGCATGTCTAGATGATTACTATGAGATATTAGTTTTGTTGCCATGTTTGAAAAGATTAATATTGGTGAATATTTTTATAAAATAAATAGAGATTATCTCTTTATTCAAGATTCTACAAAGTTTGTTATTGGAAAATATATTGAAGATATTTTTCATAATTTATTTCAATAATTAAAGTTATGTTTTATGATCTAATTAATTTTAACACCTTGAATAGGAGTTTAAATTGATAACCTCACCAAAAGTATTGATTTAAATGATTTGCTATTTCCTTATGGAAAAAGCTTAATTTCATCTAATTAGTCACTTATCCCCATCAAAAGACTTTTTTCATATATAAAAGGGAAAATCAATAACCTTAATTTATATCTCTAATAAAATAAATAATTATAAGCAAGCATGATTAACTAGCTAATTATTTCCATAAATTTTCCATTGATTGATAATTATTTATCTACCTAGAATTGTTTGAATCAGTCCAATTTCTATCTTTTTTATTATTATTTTTTATTAGTTTAATCTTTTCAAAAACCAAAATATTGTAACAGAATGTTTAGGTTTATTTTTCGTATTTTTTAAAGAAGTTTGTTTAATTATTTAAAATCATGTAGTTCCTCTTTAGACAAACCTTCTATTGATTCACCTAGCATGTAATGACTGTAACCATGCCTTAGCTTTGTTTCTCAGTGAACAAGTGAAAGTGAAATTCATCATATGATACACCATTCATCTTAAAGGTGTCACATATTTCCAAGAATGAATCCAAGTGAAGATTTGGGTCATCATTGACTAACCTTCCAAATAGATTCGCTTGTACCATTTGAATGACTCATGGATTAAATTCAAAGTTGTTAGCATTGATGCCCAGTTTATTGATAGATGATTAGGCTTCAGTTACTTGTGGGACTACAAAATTCCTTAAAGGTTTAGGGAGCACAATAGCTCGTTGACCCCCTTGTTCTTCTGCTAATCATTCCCTTCTTAGTAAAGTTCTCTCAATTTCTAGATCAATAGGAACAAGATTTTCACCAGTCAACCTGAGCATAGAAAAGAAAAACTAAAACAAAAATTAAAAGGTCTAAACTTGTATAATAATAATTGTTATTGATATTCCCTTATAAGTAATTGATTCCCTAACAATGGTGTCAAAAAAATTTTAAACACGATGCAATTCGCAAGTATACGGGTCATGCAAGTAATCTAATATACCTAAGTATGGATATTAATCCCTTAGATAGTTGTGTAACTTATAACCGAGTACTAATATAATTATTATGAATACTATTTGGACAATATAAAATTACAAAAGCTAAAAAATAAATGACAACTAATTTTAAATTACAAGACTCAACAACTACGAAGATATATAAAAAAAGATCTAGGAATCTTTAATCCCCCAATTTCCTAACATGTGAATCTCTAAAATTCCCTCCAATATAGTCATCAATCAATTATAAGATTAATTGAATCTAACCTAGCATACATTACTCTCTTGAGTACACTACAAACCATATAGTAATTAACCTAATTACACTTTCATGTCAATTAGATTGCATACAACTCATTAAGTTCATCAATTATGGATCACACACATAAGAATCATACATCTCTGCCTAGAAACTATGCATGTTATATAATCAAGACAAATAATTAAATAATTTTCTCAAATCTATTTAATTGCTTCTATAGATCAATTGTTGGCTAAACAATTAATAGCATAAAAATTAGATTAAATAATATAATTAAATTACATGTGAAAAATTGGGTTAAATATTAAATCATCACATGTAAAAAATTGGGTTAAAAAGATCCCTAGATTAATAAATTAGCTAAACATAATTATATTCTTAGACCTGAAACTATTTAGCTGCTAGTGTTTGTTATCTTAATTGTCTTCTTATAACCTCTATACAGTGCTTTAATAGGTTGAAATCGATCCTTATTAGATTAGGATTTGTATTACTTTGATCCAAGAGATAAGATTGAAAGTTGGGTTTCCATTTTATGCTCATGCTTTTTAATCCTTGTTGCTCGATGGACCGAGTCTATTTTTGATCGATCGAGTAATGACCCCTCGATTGATCCACTTCTTATTTCATTAATCAAGTTATGAAAATTCGATCGATCTAGTTCTTGATCAATCAATCGACATTGTAATTTTCTATTCGTTCTCATTTTCACCTATTTTTTATCAATTTGATATCTTTTTACCTATGTTGCCACATTAAACATAATATACTGACTTGCTCAGATCCAACACTAGTTTCTTCTTGGTAAGGATAGGTGTCAACACAATGTCCCAGATTATTACGAAACCCACATTGTTCTTTGTTTGTTGTGGCATTTGTGGTAAGGAGTGTAACTTACTTGGTCAATTGGGCAAGCTGCATTTGAATTTCAATACTGGAGTCTACTTCATGGAATTTATCTTTTCTCACTCTGGAGCTCTTCTATTGGGAATTAACACCTAACATCTCAAAAAGGTTATAAGTCTCTAAGGCGATTTTCTCTCACATAGCTCATCCAGTAACATTGTCAAAGATGAACTGACACAATTGTGTCAATCCATCATAGAAAAACAAGTTCTACAGCTACAGAGGATAACTATGATGGGGTATTGAGTAAGAAAGAGATTGAATCTATCCCACGCTTCATGAAAATGGTTCTTTCTCCATCTAAGAGAAAGTTACTAACTTAGCTCTTAGCACTAATATATTGTATGGGAATCAAATTTTCCCATAAACTTGTTGTAAACATCCTCCTAAATTGTCAAGAAACCTAGAGGAAGTGACATTAACCAAGTCTTCATCTTATCTTTTAATATGTCAAAAAATGTTTAATCTACTTTAATATTTTACAAGTGTAAAAACATTACTAATATCCTATATTATTTATAGCCAAACATATACAGTTTAATAAATGATAAATAAATTGGACATATAGCATGTAAAACAACACTTAGAGATTATCTAAAAAGAATAAATTTAAATATACCTCAACAAATTTATTTTAGAATTGCTTCTTTTCTGGAAAACTCCAAATAGAATTGATGCGAGGTTTATTGAATTGAAACCAAAAACTATTACATAAACTAAATTTGTTCAATTCTCAATTTAGGGAAGAACTTTAAACTAATAAAAGAAAAGCTTAAGAAACTAAGAAAAGTAAAGAATTAAGAAATAATGGATAAAGGATATGGGATAATTTTTACAATAGAAATAGAGTCCTATTCATAGGGTGAGAAAATAAGGAAAGTGTGAAAATTTTAACTTGTTGCTATGGCATACACAACCTGTATATTGTTTGTGCATGATCCACTATATTCACACAATGGCAAACAATGTTTTCAAGGTGTGGTCTACATCATATCTAGAATGTGTTTGATTCTTTCCTTTTGCCTTGTGCCCTAGCATACAAAACATTCATGCCACAGCCTACTTGAATCTACATCACTAGGAATCCTTATTTCTTGTAAAATCTTCTTTCAAATTTTGAAATATATGTAATGCCTTATATATGTTGTCTTTTTAAGCTTCAAAATTGTAGTGAAGTGCTTCAAGAAAATTTATTCAAGCTTAAATCTTTTAAATACAAGAAATTCTTGAAAAATAACAAAATATACTTGTGATTTGAAAAGATATATTTGTTCAAAATGATAGTAAAACTAAGTAAATACAAATCCATATAATCATTTAACATGAATAGAACCACGGTATATTAGGGGCTTTTAAGCACTTATTAACTTATTGTCAAAAAAATGTCTATTTTGATTTTAATGATGATTTCCTTGACGCCTTTAATACTTTGAAAGATAAATTAATATCTACCCCTATTATTATGGAACCTAATTAGTCTTTCCCGCTTGAAATAATTTATGATTCTTTTGATTATGCTATAGGAGTTGTTTCAAGTCAAAGAGTGAATAAGTATTTACATTTCATATATTATGCTAGCAAAACACCCAATGACACCCATATTAATTATTCCCCTATTGAATAATAATTCTTAGCTATTGTGTTTTTCTTAGACAAATTTAGGTCTTACGTAGTAGGTTCTAAAGTAATTGTGCATTCTAATCATGCTGCATTGAGATATCTGTTAAGTAAACCAAATGTTAAGCCAAGACTAATGAGGTGGGTTTTACTCTTACAAGAATTTGACCAAGAGATTAAAGATAAGAAAGGTAATGAAAATATAATAGCTGATCATTTGTCTAGGTTAATTTCTAAATTCAATTTGCTTGAAGGTGAGAGTAAAGAAGATTTTGTTGAAACCTTTCCTAATGAACAATTATTTTTTGTAAGTCTAAACCCATGGTATGTAAATATAGTAAACTAGCTTGCAATTGGTGTTTTGAGACCTGAAATTTCTTTTCAAGAAATGAAAATGGTTTTACATTCTTATAGGCACTACTCCTGGGATGATCCTCATCTATTCAGGATAGGTCAAGATCAAGTGATCCAAAGGCGTGTCCCTTAAGATAAATATAAGAGCATTATATCCTTTTGTCATGACTTCATTGTGGGTGCCTTAGTGGAAAGAAAATGGCCTTTAAGGATTATAAAATATATTTTATTGACCAACTCTGTTTAAAAATGCTCATATATTTTACATGCATTGTGATAGATGTCAAAAAGCAAGTAATATAAAAGGACATGATGAAATGCCTTTGAAATTTTTGTTGAACTTTTTAATGTATGGGGGATTGACTTTATGGATCATTTTCCCCTATATTTTGGTAATAAATATATTACAGTCACTATTAATTACATTATTGTGAAATTCTTGAAGGATTCAATATTTTGCAAGTTTAGGACACATAGAGCAATAATTAGTGATGGAGGGAGCAATTTTTACAAAAAAATATTTTGATGGGTTACTAAAAAAATAGAACATCACACACACAATGGCCATTCCATACCATCCAAAAACTTCCGGTCAAGTGGAGGTAAGTAATAGGCATATAAAAGTGGTTCTGGAATGCATTATGTGGCGTTCAAGGAAGGATTGAGAAATTAAGTTGATTGATGCCTTATGGGCATATTGCACAGCTTACAAATACCCATTGGGATGAGCCCTTAACGATTAATCTTTGGGAAAGTGTGTCACTTACCCGTTGAACTTGAACATAGGGTTTATTGGGAAAAGATATACAAAGAGCGCACTAAGCACTATCACAACAAAGGCATAGTTCATAAGTCCCTCTTTCATGGAACGAAAAATTCTTTTATAACTCTCAATTGAGATTGTTTCCAAGAAAATTGCAATGAAAATGGTGTGGACTGTTTACAATTATCCAATTATTTCCAAATGAAGTGTTGGAGTCATTGAATCCTAAGACATAAGGAACGTTCAAGGTAAATAGGCATCGTGTGAAGCCTTATTTAGAAGAAGGACATAACACAGCTTACATTGAGTGTATATAGGTATGAACTTTTGGTTTAGTTATTTTTATTTTTGGATTTTATTTTGTTTTATGTTATTAATATATTTGTTTTTATTTTAGTTCATTTTATACCCTATTTCTTATGAACCCATGTTTATTTCATTTAGAAAGTGTTATATTCATAACTATTTATTAAGATGTGATTTGTGAAAAGCACACAGTATTCTATCTATGTGATTAAATTGTTTGAGATGATGAATACACCTAACTTACCACATCATTACTTGATCACATTGAGCTAAAGAAAATGGGTAACTTTTCTTTTCTTATCTTTATCTTTACATTTGATACATTAAGGACAATGTATATTCTAGGTTGGGGTGGAAGAAAATACATAGATTTAGGAATATTTTTAAAATTTTGTTAAACATGTGTTTACATTTATGTACTTTTTATTTTAGTGTCATTTCTAGTTTTTTTTTATGGTATTTAGGTCCAATTATTAAATTTTGTTATCATACTTTTAGCTTATTTAAAGTGAATGATTATTTTTGCATTGTTGGTATCATGTCTTAAAATGTTCGTGGATTATTGTAGGAATTAGTGTGATTCATAGTTTGTGTTTCATGCTTGGATGTTGAGATTAAGATAAACCCAAAATTGGTATTTAGGAGTCAAATAGTGGAGATTACTGTGTGATAATATTTTGAGCTTATAGCCTTTTATTCTGTGTGATAATACTTTTTCTACTCCTTTAAGCACTATTCTTATTAATTCAAATTGTTAGATGATCTCTATAGGTTTTGCATCGAATGTTAGGATTTTTAAAATCTGGTGGAAAATTATATATGCATGTTTTTATTTCTTAGAGTAAATGATTTAAGTAGAAATTGAAAGTGTATGTCTATTTCATTCATGCGTGACTCCTAAAAAAGTGATATGTATGGGGTTCCCTAAAGCCAACAAAAAGGGCCAAAAATTTAGCCATTCACCAAAATCATACATATATACATGGATCCACTCTCTAAAAAAAAGAAACAATATATAAATATAAAAAAGGAGGAAATAAATAGTATAACTAAATATTATGATGCTAAAGTTCTTCAAAGTGGTGAGATGGCTATTACAAAAGAAAATAGGACACAAATCCCCTTGAAGTCATTGAATTTTCATTCATTCTAAGGAATATACTTAAATTTATTAGAATGATGATTTTAATTAATAAATGAGAAGTGTATTGTGATTTCTTCATAAATCCTTGCATTTGATTTTTTTCCATGAGATCAATTTTATGCAGTTTTTTAGCCTTTCTTGTTTAATCATGTGCGAACCTATTAGCCTATTTCTTTACATAGATTCTATTTCCATATATCTTTGATGAGTGCTTGAACCTATTTGACCAGTATAATATCAAGAGTATGACTTGTGAGAATTAGAGTCAAAGCAAATTCGGATTTCTAACACTGAGATTGGTTGAGTCAAAGTTGATACATTTTGGTTATGGAACATGAATAAGTAAGTGATTTGTAACTGATTTTTGTAATAAATATGATCCTTTGAGATATTCATTTAACTTATAATTTAGACTTGATTATGAACTAAAAAGAGACTAAAGTATGTAAAGTTTTGTTATTTTAATTTTTACTTTGTTACTTTTAGTTTCTTTTTCATTTTTTTTTTGTTTTTGTTTTCTTTTTTTATTATTTCTTTGTAGTTTTTATTTAGCATTTTAGGATTTTGTGAGTATCATAATTGAAAGCCCTCACGAGACTTTTACTCGTCCACTAGGACAACCTAGGTTTAAAGGCTTGATGCATATGCTAAATACAACCATGTCAATCTACAAAAATGATTTAAGTTAGTTTAATTTATTTATTTATTTTTGTTTTTAGTTTTTTATCACTTTCCTTGCTAGAGGCTAGTAAGAAGTTGGTTGGAGGTAATGATGAGTGCTTGAAAAGTACAAATATTTTATGGTTTTATCGCACCTAAATGTAATAAATGGATTTGAATATGCGTGATCTTTATTATTATTTAAGAAAATCTATATGTTTAGAATCACAAGTATTTTCTGTTGTATTTTAGGTATTTTTAGCTTTAATAAATCTATATGTAATAAATGAAGAATTATACCTAAAGCACTCATTTACACCTTTGAAGCTTCAAAGACCAATACATGTAAGCCTTCCATGTGATATTGACCAGTTTGTAAGGGATGAAAACAAGAAGTAAATTTGAGCATCGTGGGCCACAACATGGAATACAATGGGCCGCGATGCACTCCTCATTGTTTAAACTCAATATTCACGCAATTTATTCTATGCTATGGCGAAGAATTGTTGGGTCGTGGCATGACCTATTCGTGGTAAACATAAGCCAAACCATTATGTAACTCAGATCGCATTGGTGAAATAGTTGGGCGGTGTTGTGCGTTTATTTTTCTACCCCCAAGCCCTTTTTGACAAGGCTTAGCTATAAATAAAAATTTAATAATGTTAGGTTAAGAGAGCAACCATAGTGTAACATAGGATTCTTTAGTTTTCAACTACCACTTTATTTTCTTCAGCTTTTATTTTACAAATAGGTTAGATTCAATAATAGTAATAGGCAAAACATTTAAAGGTCTTCCTAATCACAGATAACTACAAAATATATCAGTATATCAAAGAATACATTGGGGTATTCATTTTATCTATATTCAACTACATATTGATTCAATCTTTGTATCCTTTTTTCAATGTTATTTTTAATCTACTGATCATTTATTAAATCTGAGCAAGCTCAACAGATTATTATTATGGGATATTAGTTTTTTTTCCATATTTGGAAAGATTAATTTAGATGAATATTTTTTATAATAAATTGAGATTATTTCTTTATTAAACATTTTTACAAAGTTTATCGTTAATAAATATATTTATGACATATTTTTCGTAATAGATTTAAAATTTGAAAATTATGTTTTAGGATCTAATTTTGACACTTTCAATAAGAATTTAAATTGGTAGCTCTGCCAAAAATATTGATTTAAATGGTTTTCTATTTTCTTAGGAATAAACCATAATTTATTTTGAAGATTTTCATACATAGGAACAAATACACAAAACTTAATTGTTCTTCCAACGTAAATAGGTAATTGGGACATAGATAAGGGGTAGAAATGCTATTCCATGGATTCTTTTTACGAGCTTTATATCAATTCGATCAAGTAGGACTCATAATTTGAATTAAGAAATTAAGAAATTAACAAAGTGGAAGTATAAAACCTAATCAATTTAGCATACAACAAAAACAACTAGTAGATATAACAACCACTAGATTAGCTACATGTATACATCGCAAACAATACATAGCTTATGATACAAGCATGCTTACTGAAAAGCTAAAAGGATTTTCAATCACTATAAGACCTCGTATTGGGAACATATTCGATAAATGATGATTTTCTTTCATAGTATGCAATCAAACATACATAGCAAACCTAATAAAGAGTCTAACACTTGGTACACTTCCAGGGTAAGTAGATACAGACTCCTTAGATAATTACACCAAACTTACATGTAGATAAAAGGGCAGATTATACTAAAATACAATCTTATCATGCATGACTACAAGGAATGAGTCCAAGACCTGATATACAATTAGGTTAAGAAGATACTAACTCCATAAGGACTCAACCCAAACAAGCAAACAATAGAAAGATAAAATCTTGAAAAAAAATCACAATTGTAGTAAAAATAATCATAGATAGACAATATAAAGAAGAAGCAATATTCAATAGTCAGGAAGCTAACAATAAATAATAAAAGCTTTCTAATCATAATTTAAACTTTAGTATGTAGAAACATACACCATTTAAACTCATATTGTACTAAACACACATTAGAGGATGCACAACACTAGATATATGAGATAAACCCATATAGAAACCCTATCTATGCTATAACATCCCTGAGTTGTTTAAGGCAACCACTCATCAACAAACAATTCACTAAACAATAAAACAATTACAACTCTAAAAGAAATAAAACCATTATTACCTTTATTAGCTGGGAATTCTAGTCGAACTACCTATTGCTACTTCTGCAATGATCTGGTTTGACTCACAAACCTAACTCTCCTCCAAAGCCCACACCATCCAATGTGTGATCAGTAACCAAAAGTGTAACAAATTGCATTCTTGAGGACCACCCTCAAACTTAAACACCCTATCTCTTATTGCACATAAAAACAAATATGAGAACTCAAATCATTTATCTTAACTCACTCTCACAAAGAAGGTCTCACAGCATTGATAAAATAGTTTTAAGCACTCACAACTTAAGAACATTATTTTACTCTAACTAGCAAACATCCTCTCGAGAACTCACAACTCACATGCACAATTTTGCTCACATAAGCATGGTTTTTCTCACACAATCATGAATCACTAATATCAAAAAACACTCAAGGTATTTATAAGAGAAATAAGAAAAGATGGGGGGTATTATTGATCTGTTGCATTTTTTTGGATGAAGAAATAAGAGAAGATGGGGGGAATTTATAAAAGTTTCCCAATGTTTGACCAACTTACCAAGGGTTATGGCAAGGGTGGTGGTGAGGTGCTAAAAAATCTCATTTTTTATTTCCAAAATTACTGAGTAATTTACATTAATACCTATACCTAAAACTGAACAAAAAAAAACACAAGTAACAACATCAGCTCGCTAGCTAAAAACCATAACACTCCATCTAGCATGCACAATATGAAAACCAATCTTGCGGTGTGTGTAAACATGCTCGTATACAAATTGTTTCTAACTATGTATATCTATGCATTACTGATCAAGAGTATCCAACCTTACATAAAGGAAGACAGAACACTAAGTAAAAATAACAAAACACCACTTTTTGTACACTGGAAGCCAACACACAAAAATAGAGCACAACATGACTTATATTCTCTCTCTTTGGCTTTCTGTATCAAAACATGATGACTTTATTAAAGTAGATTCATCAGTGCACCTTTTTCAATAATATTTATTCATTTTATTTAACAAGTAGTACTTTTGGAGTTAAAAATATTAAAATATGAACTTTCTAGTGAAAAATATGAAAATACATTTTGTAGGAATTTTTTGGAAGTTTTTTGGATTTTTTAAGAACTTCTAATGTAGGACCAATCAGAGGACATCACGTGGACGCCATACAAGTAGAGGAGCTGAACTATCATCATCACATGGATGCCATACAAGCAAAGATAGCCAATTAAAGCGCATCATTCGTACCAGGTGATGTAGGCTCTACCACGTGTCAACACAACATTTGTTATGAGTTTTATCGCACAATACCCAAGCATGCTACGCTTCATCACGGGATTTGTTCATTCTTTCCATCAGGGTACCACACAATTTGTATATGTGAATCACAACACACCATATGGTGTGGACTCAACACGCATTGACCACGACCAGTTCACCTTACCATACATCACACACTGATTTGTCTAGTGATTTCCCCTTGCCATATGTCATAATAACATTGGCCAACATTGTTCAATTTCCTTTTTTCATCCCAATCATTGATCTAAAGCTGATCTGACAGTCCAGATTCCATCTGGGCCTAATTTAACCCCATAATTTCTCCAAAAACCCTAATAAGCCAAAATAACAATTTTTTATCAATGTTTGGAGCCAAGAAGAAAGAATAATTCAAAAGGAGATACAATTTTGTTGGAGGTTCAAGAGAAGATTGGTGATACAATACAAGAACTTGATTGTATTTATTTTTCTTCTCCTTTCTTTACCAGTTTTTATATCTTTCTTTCTGAAAAATATGAGCTTTATGAATAATAATATGTCTACCTAATTTATTAATCTATGAATCTTATGAACCCAATTTTATACATGTGATGATCTAATATTTTACCCCAATTATGATTTCAATTTAATGATATTATCTAATCTAATTTTATGCTATTAATTGTTTGACCAACAATTGATCTATAGAAGCAATTAAATATAATTGAGAGAATTATTTAATTGTTTGTCTTCATTAAAAAACATGCATAGTTTGTTGATAGAGATGTATGTTTCTTATGTATATAATCCATAATTGATGAATTTAATGAGTAGTATGAAATTTAATTGATATGAAAGTGTGATTAGGTTAACTATTATATAGTGTGTAGTTTTGCTTGGGAGAGGAATACATGTTAGGTTAGATTCAATTGATCATGTAATTGATAGGTGATTATATTGCAGGGATTTTAGTGATTTACATATTTAGAAAATTGGAGGATTAAGTATTTCTAGATATTTTCTCATATATCTTCTTAGTTGTCAATTTTGAGTTGATTAATTAATGCTATTTATTTTTTATTTTGCTTTCTTAAAACATAAAAAAGCAAAAAAAAAAAGGATTTTTACTTTTTAGTTTTAAAATTAGTTTCTAATAATATAATCTCCATAAGAATGGTGTTTTCTTATCATTATATTACTTATTGCGATATATATATACTTGGATATTCATTGCACATAATTTGTGTCGATCAAACCATTGTACCAATAAATACTTACTCATGTTTGTCATGAGATGATCGTGAAGATGACCTAAAGATGTTTGTTCCTATGAACAAGACATTCAACACACACCCAAACATGAAAAACACACGTAAGCAATTACATCCAACTTATGCACTTTATCCATCTTCACATATCAACTTATCCACTCTGATATGATAGTCTCAACACCACTAAATATGGCATATGTGAAGTTCAAAAATTCAATCTACACGTGTAACATGCACACACGAAGTAGACATCATACCACATGAATGTATCATGTAGTCTATCCCAATACTATCGTGTTACAGCTATACAGGCACATAACAATAAGCTAAGCATAGTCAACATGAAACACAAACAAATACAATCTACATGTAACATAAATATGCAAACTCTCTTGGGACATATGCAACACTTCCTCTAAGTGTATGCATATTAGATAATTATGATGCAATGTAAACTACATAGACTATTCCACATAAAAAAATAGCATGCTAACAAGTGAACAAAGTGCACAAATAAACACAAGTTATGCAATACCTTTCCTCCACCTTTTTTGACATGGTAAGTCAAAGCAAGCACACACACATTGCAATATAAGACACTCCTATATGAATGAGAGAAGTCAAACAGAAATACAATAATCCTAACACTATGCAAGACACCAAAGAAGACAAAGAATAACATCGAGACAATAGCAAGGTAAAAGCATGCAATAAGCAAGAAATTGAATGCAAAAACAAACCAAGAGAGATACAAACTTAAAACATCTCTCTAATATGATACATAGCATGGATCCCCACATTTGTATGTGCTATAGAAGGGTATAAGAGGCTTCACAATTTGCATTTATCACTTTGACAAGATGGGTATTCAAACACTAATGGCACATAAATGTGTCAAAGAATCTATAGGAAGAAGTCGATTAGGAGTTTAACTATCTTCTAAGTTGACATAGTCCTAATGGCTTAACTATCTTTCCCCAAACATCAACACCACATAAATATGTCAAGGAATTCATAAGAAGAAGTTTACTAGGAGTCCAACTATTTTCCAAGTTGACATACTCCAAATGATTTAACTATTTTCCCTCAATAACACTTGAGTGTATTCAATCCTATAACATCACCCTATACTATGCATGAAACATGTCAAACTAATGATTTAACTATCTTCCCTCAATAACACATGTACAAAAAGACATCTTAGTCTACCAAAGAAAGCATATGTCGTGCATTCGAACAACAAATACCAGGCTATCAACTACATGCAAGAAATAAGCAATAACTCACTACTTCATAGAAGAAGGTAAACACATAGGAAGACATGTGAAACAAGAGAATTAAAACTATGCATGCAACATGTCAAACTAATAGTCCCATATATACATGGCTCATATAAAGTGATGTTAAGAAGAAGGAAGCATCACAAGAACACAACAACATAACATAAACTCATAAACTGGATAAATAATAAGGATGCAAAACAAGCACAAAACTTTCCTTGACAATATAAATTTAACACACACATCTACCTCTAAACATATGCATATGAGGCAATCAACATGTTATGCATTCTACACTCTCAAAAACTCCTGCAAAATAGAAGCATCTAATCACAGTAGAAAATAAGAATACAAAAAGAGGGAAGCAAACAAACTACACAAAATAGGTGAGGACAAACAAGCATAGATTAAGGACCACAACAAACATAGTCTCATTAAGTAAACATTATTTTACAAACTTTAAATGAAAGAGTTGGAACAAACTAAAGCAGCAAGGAAAATAATAGAAGTTCAACCCTCTCCATCTGCCTCTTTTGCATCATTGTTCCTATGAACATCATAGTAAGAAAATTGTTTAACAACGGTAAGGGTAGAAGGTGGTGTGGTAATTTGAGTGGTCAATTTCAAGGGGAACATTATGTTCATCTCCACCAAAAAAAACAAGGTGAACAATAGGCCAATAGAAGAAGTATCAAAGTGGAGAGGTACTATGGAACCAGTAGGGAAAGGTCTGAAAGAGGCTAAAGAAATGGGTGAACCATGAATAGGAGGTACAAAAATATGACAAGAAGCCACGACACCCTGAGCAAAAGGTGAAATCGATGAATATCCAAGACATGTTCAAACTCAAAAGGGATGATAGGAAAAGGAGGAAACCGAACAACGGGAAAAGATAATAAATTACTAATATCATCTCGAGAGAAGGTAAATCTACTTCCTTTATAGTACAAAAGTGGTATAAAAACTAGTGGAAGAAACAAAAGGTAAGGTAGGGTAAAAACCAAAGGGCCCTTTAATATTAACCAATACATTCAACAAAGATATCCATAAGGCAACCAAAATGTGATGCATTCATGTCAGGGTATGACTAAATTTTAATAACATGTATTGTATGTGATATGCTTAATTTGTTTACTTTATATTCCATTAAGATATGCTTATGTAAACCAAGCAATTAGAAATATAAACTTAAGTAGAACCAAACTTCATAAGTCCATATTTAGTCTCTCTCTCTCCACTAATATAAGTACCAACTTAGAAGAAATTAACAGGTCTTTCAAAGCTTGAAATGATAGGCAAAGGTATGGGTAGGAGAGATAATATTTAGGCTCAAACACACCTTTGGTAATCCAAAAACAAATCAATAAGTTCAAGTCCACAAACATTATACCCTCAAACATGTTCTTTTCTCTTCACTTCTCTGAATTTCATTCACTAACATTGTTGTTATGAGGACTGCACATCAAATTTAATAATTCATATCCCTCTTTTTATTAGAATTTCTTTTTCCCCCTTTTTTTTATTTTTCATTCATTTTTCAATATTTTTCTTTCTTCTTCTTTCTTCCTCCCTTTTTAAAAAAAATGAAACCAAAAGGGTAAAACACACAAACTCAGTACACACATTCTCAACAAAGGGTGTACAAGGTAAATGGGATAAAGCATAGGGTAGGTTTAAAAGGGTGCAATGAAAAGAAGGATTAACACAAAGGCTCAAAGAGGGGTAAAAAGGGGAAAAATAATCAGATGTGGCATAAAAGGTTCAAACAATCCAAAGAAGGCCTAAATCCTATTTCTATCTAAGCAGTACCTAGTATTTGCCTCAAAAGACACAAAAGTGGATTCTAGAGATTGTTAGAGACATACAAATCATCAAAGCTACACAAACTTCTCAAAATATCCATACAAATTCACAGAGTTATGGCATATGTATGAGAAAAAGTTCTTTTCAATTTGAACATGAGAATTTAGCCTTACATACGCTCAATAAAAAAAACATGTCATAAAAATAACATTTCAATTGCAGTCAAATGCATGCCACTCAAAAACAAACATAGTCCCTATTAACTTTATTTTACAGGCAAGAAAAAGTTGAACATTAACACAAGCAAAATTATCCTCGGAAAAGAGAGAGAGTGTGTGAGAATGTCAGACGACTAATGAAAAATATTTTTTTTAATTTTAAAGTAGTAAAGGAAGATAACTACAATATTAAAGATATGGATAAGTAACACAACAATAAACAAGTGAGATTAAAAAGATGACCTTAAAGGAGATCATAGGCCAAAAAGATAAGGATGTGCATCAAGAGTGAACATCAGCATAAACTGTATAGTGTTGCCTCCAAAGAGAGAAAAGGAAAAAAAATGTACATAGTTTCCTCAAAAGAGATCATTTTCAACACTCACATTATTGCTAGTCAAGAGAAGGAAGATCAAGAAAATGGTGGTAGACAACCAGAGAAGCAACACTCAACATACTAGGTACAAGAAAAAACAACCTAATAAAAACAAAAGAGATTAATTCTATATGTCATGGACCATGAATGATAAGACTATAGAAAGAAAATCCTAAAACTTTTACACTACATGGTGAAAAACATATGCATTATGCTCATGCAAATAGCCATAGAAAAAGAAGTAAGTAGTAAGTAAGGAAAACACAAAAAAGGGCATGTCAAAGAAACTAGCAAAAGAGAATAGTACAAAATGATCAAATAGTCAGGCATAGCAGTGGGTAGAAATATTAACATACTATGCAAGATAAAGAGGCATAAAGAGAGAAAAATATATGCATGAACAAGAAAATAGAGAAAAAAATTTCATGAATATACATAACCTAACAGAACAACAACAATAACCCACACCATAAATGATAAAGAGAACAAATATATAAGATATGTGTATATGTAGATAGAGCTCTAAGATCCAGCACCTAGCCGACTAAGCCTAAATAAGGGTGTCCCACTCTGATATTAATTGAAGATTCCTATATGTATGGGCAATAAAACAAAAGTCAATTATTCTTCTGACGTAAATAGGTAACTAGGACCTAGGTGAGGGAAGAAAATGCCAACTAATGGAATCTTTTTGCAAGCTCTATATCAAATCAACCAAGTAGGCCTCACAATATGAATTAAGCAATTAACACAGTGAAAGTACAAAATAACATGATCAATTCAACATACAACAAAAATCACTAGCAGATACAAAAACAACAATCTGTAGAATATACATTAGTGATGGTGTGCATCATAAGTTCCTATCAAAACTTGTGATATATGCATACATACTGAAAAACTAAAAGGATTTTTAATCACTTCAAGACCTCATATGTGGGAACATATTCAATAAATAGTTATTGTACTTTCACAACATGCAATCAAACATACATAGCAAACCATAATAAAGAGTTTGGCACTTGGTATACCTTCTGGGTAAGGAGAAATAGCCTTCTTAGAGAATCATACCAAATTTGCATGTAGATAAAAGGGAAGATTATACTAACACACAATCTATTCATGCATGACTACAAAGAAAGAGTCGAGGACCTGATACACAATTAGGTCATGGAGATACTGACTCCTTAAAGACCCAACCCAAACAGGAAAACAATAGAGATATACTCTTGAAAAATAATCACAACTATAGTAAAAATAATCACAGATAGACAGCATAAAGTAAAAGTAATATTCAATAGTCAGAAAACTAGCAATAAATAATAAAAGTTTTCTAATTAAAGTTTAAACTTTAGTATGTAAAAACATACACCATTTAATTTTTGATTGTACTAACCATACATTAGAGCATGTATAACAACAGATATAATGACTTAAACCCACATAGAGACCCTATCTATGTAATAACATCCTTGGGTTGCTTAAGGCAACCACTCAGTAGCAAACAATTACTAAACAATAAAACAATTACAACTTTGAAAGAAAAAAATTACTATTACCTCTATCAGTCGGGACCTTCGTTCCAACTACCTATTATTGCTTTTACTTGCTAATTTCACAATGACTTGGTTTGACTCACGAACCTAGATTTTCTCCAATGCCTACACTACCCAATTTTTTGTGATCAGTAAGCACATATTAGTAACTAGAAGTGTAACAACTCACACTATTGAGGACTACCCTCAAACTCAAACACCTCATCTCTTATTGCATACAATAAGAGATATGAGAAATCAAAGCATTTAACTTAACTCACTCTCACAAAGAAGTTCTCACAATATCGATAAAAGAGTCATAAGCACTTATACCTTAAGAACGTTATTTTACTCTAACTAGTAAACACTATCTCGAGTACTCATAACTACAAACATGGCTTTGTTCACACAATTATGAATCACTAATATCAAGCAACATGTAAGTTATTAATGATCTAAAACTAGAAAAAATGAGATGTCAATTTGATAAAGCTATGCTACATTTTTTTAGGATGAAGAAATAAGAAAAGGTGGGAGTATTTATAAAAAATCCCCAATGTTCGATCACATTACAAACCACCTCACCATAGAACTTTCCAACCACCTTACCAAGGGTGTTGGCAAGGGTAATGGCGAGGTGAAAAAAAATCTCATTTTTTGTTTCCCAAAATTTTCAAGTAATTTTCATAAATACCTACACCTAAAACAAAAAAAAATCACAACCAAAAATGTCAACTTGCTCGTACGCTTGCTTGCTAAAAACCACAACACTTCACTTAGCATGCACACTACAAAAACCAACCCCATTGTGTGTGTAAACATGCTCCTATACAAAGTGTTCCTAACTATATGTGTGTGTGTATTACTGATCCTTAGTAACCAACCTTACACAGAGTAAGATAAAACACTATGTAAAAATAAACATACACCGTGTTTTGTACATGGGAAGCCAACACATAGAAACATAATACAAAAATACTTATAGATTTAATTAAAAAAGAAACTAATCCTTGTCAAAAGACTTTTGAATACATAAAAGAGAACATCAATAACTTTAATTTATATCATCAATAACCTAATTAATTTAAGCAAGCATGGATAACTAGTTAATTATTTCTATAAATTCTCCATCAATTGTAAATTATTTCTCTACATAGAATTGTTTGAATCAATCTTATTTCTACCCTTTATTGTTTTTGTTATTAGTTTAATCTTTTCAAAAACCAAAATACTAAGGTAAAATATTTAAGTTTATTTTTCATATTTACTTTTAAGAAGTTTGTTTAAGTATTTAAAACCACATATTTCCTCTTTAGATAGACCTTGGGAGTATATTTATTGCTTATTATAAGTGATTCATGCACTTGAGAGCTTATTATAAATTTACAAAATTTGACTATTAAGTTTTTGTGCATTAACAAGCTTGGTCCAAATACCTACAAACATAATTTTTATTATAATTAAATTGTTTGCAAAGCACTATCTATATTTTTATCATAGTGGGGCATTGTTTTTGTCCCCTATTATTCCTTATGAATGGCATCTTATGCCATTTTTTCTCTTTCAATAAAACTATTATCTCTAGAGCTTTTGGTGGAGATGTTATATGGGGATTGGAGCCCATGGCCTTACGTAGGAATGACCTTTTCTAAACTCTATTATGGGGCCTTCTTTGCCAATGCTCACCAGTCCAAGATGGACGATTGGAGGGACATTTCCAAGGCATCCATAGTTGGATATCTTTGTACTTTATAGGTGAACTCTTTCTAGTAGACCATGGGGCCTATATCCCATTGTGGTAGGTCATATCATTGGTCATATTTTATATGGGTGTACATTGGATCTTGTTCACTATGAGCATTGGAAGATGCCATGTGGACATTCTCTAGGATGAGAAGTGGACCAGGGGCTTATGGCACTTGGAGGTAATTCCAAGATGGCCTAGGATGATATCTTCATCATTTTGAGTGTTGGAAGTAGTCCATTATTGATAACTCTATGAAAGTAGAGTTATTTATGCACTTTTAAAATACTTATTTGCCTTGTTATATGTTAAAATATCATGAAAAATCTTAATTTATGTTTAATATGGCAATGTAGGTAAATAGACATCAAACGGATAAAAAATAGGCAAAAATGATGACAAATATAGAATTAAAGTGTCGATTAATTGACCAAGAATTGGATTGATCAAATTTTTATAAATGGATCAATCAAAAAACTTGTTAGCTTTGAATTAAATCCCAACTTTCAATCTCACCCTTTGGATCAAAGTAATATGAATCCTAATCTAATGAGAATCAATTTAAACCTATTTAAAGCATCATATGAAGGTCACAAGAACACATAATTAAGACTACAAACCCTTGCAACTTCCAAGAAGAGAAGAGAAGAGAAGAATTTCAAGATTAAATTAAAGGAGTCACAACTTTGGTAAAGATTCAAGAGAATATTAGTATTACAAATCAAGAGATTGAGTGTATCTCTTATTCTTCTTCTTTCTTTATCAATTGTATTGTCATTCTTTATGAAAAATCTAAGCTTTAAGAACATAATAATGTCTAGCTAATTTATTAATATAGCAGTCTTATGAACCTAGACCATGGTCTTCCTACTTGGCTGCAAGTGTAAACATTCTATAATAGATTAATAGGTTAGCCAAGGACCATAATTGATGTTGCAACTAGAGAAGCTTTAATGAGTAAAAATGAAGAGGAAGTTTTCATACTACTTGATGAGATGGCATCCAATAATTAGCAATGGCATGTGGAGTGGCTAAACCCAAAAAGAGTGGCTAGAGTAGTAGATGTAGACATTATGGCAACATTGTAAGCTTAAACAAATGCTATACTACTAAGCTTAACTAAGAAGTTAGATGGCGACAATGTAGGGGTAAATATGATATAAAGCTCATTCATGGTGTGTGATTATTACATTGGAACTCATTCTATTAAGGCATATGGGAATCTTCTTGAAGTATTAAACTATGTCAACAAACAAAACTACCTAGGAAACATATACTCAAACATATACAACCCAGGATAGAGAAACCATCCAAATTTCTCAAGGAACAATAACAAAAATTAAGGTAGTTATCAATTCAACTGTCAATCCTTCCCACCACTAGTTTTCAACAACCACAATAGCCACAAGCCAAGGAGAAGAAGCCATTCAATAAGGACAACACAAGTTTCTTTAATAGGAATGATGAAAGAATTCATACATTTAGTATATACAAAAGTGGATCGCATAAAGTCCACTCATAGGGCTTCTATCCCAAATTTGGGTATTCAAATAGGGCAATTGGCCCAAACCATAAGTCAAAGGTCTTAAGATAACCTTCAAAGAAACACATAATTTAATCCAAAAAGAGAAGGTAAGGAGTAGTGTAAAGAAATAGCCTTGAGAAGTGGTAAAACTTTAGAAGAGAAGGAGGAAACTAAAAAGAACGAAGAGGAAATAGTGGATAAAGAGAGTACTAAAAAGGAAGTTATTCAATCAATGATGAGTAACCTCTACAAACCCACTATTCTCTTCCTTCAAAGACTCCAAAAGCAAAAATTAGACAATCAGTTCTCAAATTTTTGGGATGTCTTCAAAAAGCTACACGTAAACATACCATATGTAGGTGCACTTGAACATATGCCTTCATATGCCAAATTCTTAAAGGAGATATAGTCTAAGATAAAAAGGCTTGGAGATCATAAGACAATAACCCTAATTAAAGATAGTAGTGCCATCATTGATAAAAAAGCAACCACAAAAAAATAAAAGTTCTAGGTAGTTTCAATATCCTTTACACTATTGGGAATATACACTTTGATAAGGCTCTATGTGACTTGGGAGCGAGCATTATTCTTATGCCACAATCGATTTTCAAGAGACTAGGGGTTGGAAATGTAAAACCTACTTCAATAACATTACAAATAGCTGATAGGTCAATCAAGCAACCCTGATGTGTGATAGAAGATTTACTAGTAAAAGTGAACTAGTTCATCTTTTCGACAGATTTCATTATACTAGACATAGAGGAGGACCGTGACATTCCTATCACACTTGGTCATCCATTCTTAGCAACCAAAAGAGCACTCATTTATGTATGAAAAGGTGATCTTATAATGAGAATACAGAATGAAAAGGAAACATCAAATGTTTTTAAAGTAATTAAATTTCCTTATAGTGATAATACTAATGATTGCTTTAAGATAGATGATATTGATGAATTAGCCAATGATGTACTTTATAACATGTGCCCTAGTGATATTTTAAAATATGTGCTTGTTAATTCTGTGAACACACATGTTGTTGAACACCATGACAATCACTTAGAAACACAGATTCATGATAATTTAACTAAATTTGTTTAACCACCCACATTCAAGACTTTGACACATGATACTATGAACAATAAAATAAATTTATTAGAAAAAAATTCAACTTATTGTAATGGTGAAAATGTAGATTCTATGATATGAGTTGATATTGTTGATGTTGTGAAATACTTGGAGATTAAGCCTCTTATTTGTGTATCTAATGTTGTTGTGGAATGTCATGAGATATGTTCTAAATTCAATCCATCCATTGAGGAGCCACCAAAGTTAGTACTCAAACATTTTCCCTACCATTCCCAATCAAGTGGGTAAGTAAAAGTGTTCAATAGAGAGGTAAAAATAATTCTACAAATAGATAAATTGGATGAGCTACAGTGGAGTGCTTATGAGAATGCCAAGCAGTACAAAAGTAAAGCAAAAAGGTTGCATGATAAGAAAATCATGCACCATGTTATTTAAATTGGGACAGAAAGTGTTACTAAACAACTCAAGACTAAATGATCAAGTCCTTTCAGCATCATTAAGGTAAACAACCATGGAGCCATTGGGGACTAATTTCCAAATGAAAATATTTCGATGGCCTTGGTGGATGCACCTTAGGAGCTAATATGAATGTTTAGCCAAGGATGTTAAATGTGGCACTTGTTGGGAGGCAACCCAATGTTATTTTACTTATATGTTTTTTTTTTGTTTTTTTAGATGAATAAATGTGTAGGGCAATGGTACAACAAAAAATGAGCAAATTCAACGATAGATGTGGTGTACCAAAGCTAAGGGAGTTTTCTTTCCTTTCATTCTTTTTTCATATTCATATGCGCACATTAGGGACAATGTGAAATTTAAGATTGGGTAAGGTAACTTTGTTCTCTACTTTAGTGTTTAGTATGCATTTTCATTTTTTGGATATTTATCAATTTTTTAGGATATTTTTATCATAATTTGGGTAGAAATTGATTAATTCATGGAAACCAAATGCATGCATATTTGATATGAAATATATGAACCCAATGATACAATTAGTTGTCATGACTAAGATAATAAATGTAACATACTCGTTAAGATACTTACATTAATAATCTGATATGCTTGCTAGTTTTGATGGAATTGATTCAGATTTTTATACACATATTCATGATTGATTTTTGTGTTCTTATTAGGAAAATGTTGTAGATAAGTTATGCTAGTTGATGAGGTCTACCATGTTTTAGAATCTACTTTATCCTCCATTGAGGCAAAATCCTAAATTGTATTTTCCTTGAGAAATGATTTAGGCCTTTATATGATCAATTGAGTCTTTCAAGCTAACTATTGTTTATATTAACAATGGTTAGGATGAAAGGCTCAATCAATCCAAATAAGGCCTAAATAATTTCTTATGCTAAGTACTATTTACGATTTCACCTTAAGGGATAATCAAATATATTCTAAAACATGGTAAATCTCATCAACTTGTATAACTCACCATAAGTTTTCTCTCAATAAGCACACCAAAATCAATTATGAACCTGTGAGTTAAAAATTTGAATCAATCCAATCAAAACTAGCAATCATATCACATGATTAATGTAAGTATCTTAATGATTATGTTACATTCCTTATCCTAGACATGACAACTAATTTTTATCATTGGGGCAAACATCAAACAGTTCCACTTAAAGTATACTATTTAAGGACATCTCATCTCTTTTTGAAATACTACCTATCCTTTGGCATCTTTCACTCATCTTTAAATAAATGTAAGCATATTTAAATAGTGTGGACCAAAAATAACAATATTGAAATACCTTAGCTGCTATTTTTTGTGCTCCCAAAGTGATCTCCATAGTTTGAGTTGTGGTAATGGTAAATAATACCTCAAACTTCATCATAAGGGACACACCTTCTCAAAATACCATCACCATATTCTTTATAGAGGTATAGGTCATCCCAAAAATACTATTTAATATCATGGAAGAATTTATTCTTTTGTTTCTATGTAAGGTTTAATGGAAGAATGTTGGCAGCTAGGAAATTTGTAATGTCTACATACTATGGGAATTCTATTTGAGCTACTAAAAAGAGTGGCTCGTCTGGAAAGGATTCCCTAATCACCATATTATCATCCATTTTTTCTTCCTTTTTGAGTCTAGACATAGGGTCTATTACCTAATTTTGTTCCTTTTTTATCATGGATTTCCAAGTCAAATTCTTATAAAAGGAGAACTCATCTTATTAATCTTGGTTTGACATCCTTCTTTTTCATAAGGTACTTTATTGTCCAATGATCCATATAAACAGTCACTTTAGTTCCAACCAAATAAGATATAAATCTTTCAAAGACATACACAATGGTAAGGATCTCTTTCTCTACAGTAGCATAATTCATTTGAGCATTATTCAGTGTCTTACTTGCATAATATATGGCAAGGGAAATTTTGTCTCTTATTTGTCCAAGAAAAGCTCTAATAGTAAAATCACTTGGGCCATACATCAACTTAAAGGGCTTGCTTCAATCTGGTATGACTATAACTGGTGCTGACACTATTTTCTCTTTAAGCACTTGGAATGCCTTTAAAAATTTATCATCAAATTTGAAAGGCATGTCTTTTTTTCTAAAAATTGCACAAGGGTTTGGAGATTTGGGAAAAATATTTTATGAATCTACAATAAGAGCCTACTGATGACTCTATGAAAGTAGAGTCATTAGCGCACTTTTCTACTTAATATTTACTTGTTTTATTCAATGAATAGTATTTTTTAGGCAAAAAATATTAAAATATAAACTTTTTAGGGATGGAAATATAATTTTTGGGATTTTCTTAAATTTTTATCATTTTTTTATGAATTTTTAACGTAGGACCAGGAGCTACCATATGGCTTGCCATGCAAGCATAGAAGCCGACTAGGCAAGCCACGTAAATTCCACGCAAGCAAGGACAGCAAATCACATTACACTGCATGTGAGGAGGAAAAACCTCATGTCACTTGTTAGTACGACGTTCAATATGAGTTCAAAGATCGATAAAACTACACCACCATATGTCATCACACGTTTGCTCCCCATGTTCAACCCGTGCGCCATGCCATCCATTACCATAAACCGCGTTGCACCGTGTGGTGTTGACTCAACGAGCATTGACTCCAATCAGTCTCCCCTACCATGCGTCACGTTCTGATTCACCTAATGAATTTCATGTGTCACGTGTCATGCTGTGATTGGCTAGCACTGGCATTTTTTCTTGTTTTGATCTCAGCCCTTGATCTGAAGTTGATCTAATAATCTAGATCGCACCTGAGCTATATTTAAGCCCCTATTCATTGCATAAACCTAAAGGAGTCGTCATTAGCATAATTTTGGTCAATTTTTGGAGGTAAAAAGAGATAAAATTATAGAACAATTCAAGAAGGGATACATTTTTGGTAGAGATTCAAAAGGAGATTAGCACTACAATTCAAGAGATTGATTGTATTTCTTCTTCTACTCTTTCTTTATCAATTTTTATGTCTTCCTTAATGAAAAATATGAGTTTTATGAACACAATTATGTGTAGTTAATTTATTAATCTAGGGATCTTATGAACCCAATTTTCACCATGTGATGATCTAATATTTTACCCCAATTATAATTATAATTTAATTATATTATTTAATCTTATATTTATGCTATTAATTGTTTGGCCAACAATTTATCTATAGAGGAAATTAAATAGATTTGAGAGAATTATTTAATTATTTGTCTTGATTAAATAATATGCATAGTTTCTGGGCAAAGATGTATGATTTTTATGTATGTGATCCATTATTGATGAACTTAATGAGTAGTATGCAATTTAATTGGTATGAGAGTGTGATTAAATTAATTACTATATAGTGTGTAGTTTACTAGAGAGAGGAATATATGCTAAATTAGTTTCACTTGATCATGTAATTAATTGATTGATAATTATATTGGAGGAATTTTAGCGATTCACTTGTTTAGAAGATTGAGAGATTAAGTATTCCTAGATATGTTCTCATATATCTTCTTATTTACCAAATTTGATTTAGTTAATTATTTATATTTACTTTTAGTTATTTTAATTTTTCCACCTTAAAATATAAAAACACAAAAAAAAAATTGATATTTAATTTTTTTACTTTTAAAAATTAGTTTCTAATAAAATAATCTCTCTGAGAATGATTTTTTCTTATCATTATATTACTTGTTGCGATACCTATATTTGTGTATTCATTACACACACTTCGTGTGTGGCGATCACCTATATACCCAAGAAAACTCCTTACTCATCGTACATTAGTAGGTGTTAGTTTCTTAATCACTTCTATCTTAGCTCTACCCACCTTAATACCATAAGCTTAGATTTTGTGGCTCAATATTATACCATCATGTACCATGAAATGACATTTATCCCAATTTAAAACCAAGTTTTTTTATTCACATCTTTGTAGCACTAGGGAGAGATAGTGTAGACATTCATTAAATATGATTCCAAAGATCGAAAAATTGTTTATGAAGATATTTAGGTGCCTCTTTACTATGTCTGAGAAAATAGCCATCATGCAACGTTGAAATGTCATAGGTGTATGTCATAATTCAAATGGAATTCTCCTAAAAGCAAAAGTTCCATAAGGACATAAATAGGTGGTATTTTCTTGGTTTTTAGATGCCACGACAATTTAGTTATAACCGGAGTATCCATCTCGAAGGAAAAAGAAAGAATGCCCAACTAATATGTCAAGCAGTTGATCCATGAATGGGAAAGGAAAATGGTCTTTTCTTGTAGCTTTATTCACTTTGTGAAAATCCATACATAATCTCCATCCTATGACAGTCCTAATAGTTATTAACTTATTCGACTCATTTTCCACCAAAGTGATTACTCCCTTCTTTGGTGCACATTGAACTAGGCTTACCCATTCACTATATGAAATTGAGTAAATGATGCACATGTCTAGCCACTTTATAATTTCCCTCTTCACCACCTCTTTCAAAATAGGGTTTAATTGGCATTGTGCATCCTTGGTGGGTTTAGCTCCATCCTCTAGCAAGATTTTGTGCATCACATAGTGTTGACTCAGTGATCATTGACTTGGATCGGTCTCTCCTACCACGCATCACGCTCTGATTTGCCTAATGAATTATGTGTACCACATGTCGCACTGTGAATGGTTGGCACTATTGATTTTGCTTGTTTTGATCTCAACCATTGATCTGAAGCTGATCTAACTGTCCATATTGCACCTGAGCTATATTTAAGCTCCTAATCACCCCAAAAACCCTAATGAGCCACCATTAGCATAATTTTGGTTAGTTTTTGGAACTAAAAAGAGAACAAAATACAGAAAAATTCAAAAGGAGATAAAATTTTGGTGGAGATTCAAGATGAGATTAGCATTATAATTCAAGAGATTGATTGTATTTCTTCTTCTACTCTTTTCTTTATCAATTTTCATGTCTTTCTTTATGAAAAATATAAGCTTTATGAACATAATTATATGTAGTTAATTTATTAATCTAGGGATCTTATGAACTCAATTTTAACCATACGATGATCTAATATTTTACCCTAATTATAATTTTAATTTAATTATATTATTTAATATGATTTTTATACTATTAATTGTTTGGCCAAGAATTTATCTATAGAGACAATTAAATGGATTTGAGAGAACTATTTAATTGTTTTTCTTGATTAAATAACATGCATAGTTTCTAAGCAAAAATGTATGATTCCTATATATGTGATCCATAATTGATGAACCTAATGAGTAGTATGCAATTTAATTAGAATGAGAGTGTAATTAAATTAATTATTATATGGTGTGTAGTTTACTTGAGAAAGGAATACATGCTAGGTTAGATTCAATTGATCATATAATTAAATAATAATTATATTGGGGTGATTTTAACGATTGAGATGTTTAGAAAATTGGGATATTAGGTATTCCTAGATATTTTCTCATATATATTCTTAATTACCAAATCTGATATAATTAATTATTGTTATTTAATTTTAGTTATTTTAATTTTTCTTCCTTAAAATATAAAAACATAAAAAAATTGACTTTTATTTTTTTTAGTTTTAAAAATTAGTTTTTAGTAAAATAATCTATGTGGGAACGATCTTTTCTTATCATTATATAACTTGTTGCGATACGTATACTTGCGTATTCATTGCACATATAATTTATGTGGCGATCACTAACCATTTTCTCTAGTAAATCATAAGCTTGATTGTATGATTTGGCTAGCAGAGCTCCATTAACCGAATGCATCAAGAATAGTTGTTATTTGAGCATTAAGACCATTATTGAAAGTTTCCATTTGGATCCAATAAGGGATTCCATGGTGAGGACACTTCCTTAGCAATTCTTTTAATCTTTTTCACGCTTCATATAAAGTTTCCCCTTCAATTTGTTGGTAAGAGGTAATGTCATTTTTAAACTTGGCATTTTTTGTTGGTGGGTAATATTTCATCAAGAATTTCTTTGCCAAATCATTCCAAGTTGTAATAGAATCATATTTAAAATTGTTCAGATTGTTCAGCCAAGCTCGAGTACGATCTCACAAAAAGTAAGGGAACAATATGAGCCTAAATGCCTCCTTGGTCACACCACTGAATTTGAATGAATCTCCAACTTCAATAAACAATATGAGATGTAAATGAGGATCCTCTATTGGTAGTTTGTTGAATTGTCCAACTATTTGTAACATCATTGGATTTAATTCAAACTGATTAGCTTGAGTGTTTAACCTTGTAATACTTGGATTCAACCCTTCCAACATAGGTTATGCATGTTAATTCATAGCTCTGTCCCTATCATCCATTAAAGGTATTTGATTTTTCAAATTTAGCTCATTATTTTTTTTATTTCTAATGGATTAATCATTTCTTTTACTTGGATGACAACTTATTGTTTTCTTATTAATCTCAAAATACGCTCGATTTTGGGATCTAAATGGCAAATTTTTACCTTGTAGAATCTGTTCAGGTAGTAGAGCCAAATACGTTTTTAATAGCACTAAAGAATATGTCAAAAGAGTATTAAAAATAAATAACTAAATAAATTAATTAATTAAATTTAAAATTATGAAAAAATAAATAATAAAAAAACTAAAATTAAATAAAATTAAAATTAATTTCTAATGTATATAATCCTCATCAACAGTACCAAAAACTTGATTATTTGAATTGTGTAATAGGTGCGCAAGTATATATATTGTGAATAAGTAATATAATGATAAAAAAATATCATTCCTATGGAGATTATGCTATTAGAAACTAATTTTAAAACTAAGAACATAAAAGATCAATTTATTGTATTTTGAGAATATAAAATTAAAATAACTGAAAGTAAATAGCAAGCAATTAATTAACTCAAAATTATCAACTAAGAAGATATATGAGAAAATAGCTAAGAATATTTCATCCTTAATTTTCTAAGCATGTGAATCATTGAAATCCTTCTAATATAATTACCAATCAATTATATAACCAATTGAATCAAACCTAAAAAGTATTCATTTCTCAAGTAAATTACACATCATATAGTAATTAACCTAAGTACACTCTCATATCAATTAAATTGTAAACTTTTCATTAAGTTCATCAGTTATGAATCACATACATAAGAATCTTACATTTTTTCCTAGAAACTATCAAGACAAACAACTAAATAATTTTTTCAAATCTATTTAATTGTCTCTATATATCAATCATGGCTAAACAACTAATAGCATAAAAATCAGATTAAATAATATAATTAAATTAAAATCATAATTAGGGGTAAAAATATTAGATCATCACATGTAAAAAATTGGGTTCATGAGATTCCTAGATTAATAAATTAGCTAGACATAATTAAGTTCACAATTCTCATTTTTCAATAAGAAAGACATACAAATTAATAAAGAAAGAAGAAGAAAAATAAATACAATTATCTCTTGAATTATAGCACCAACCTCCTCTTGCACTTTTTTATCAATTTTTAGCACCAAAAATTGATAAAAATATTACAAAAAAATAGCTGCTTGGTTTTTTTTCTTTCTAAAAATAGGGGTTAAATTAGGTTCAAATAGAATCTAAACCATCAAATCAACTTTAGGTCAAAAGTTGAGATGAAAAGGGAAATTAAACAATGTTAGAAAATTGGATCGAGACACGTGGTAGGTAAGGAACACTGAATGAATTAGTGGGCAATGTGTGGTGAAGAAAAATAGTGCTGGTCAATGTGGGCTACCTTAATAACAAGTAGTGCTCTACTATTTGCTATCCGGATTGTGTGACACTCTGGTGAAACAAATGGGTGAATCCTATAACGACGTGTGATATATTTGTTGACTGCTCGACAAAATTTGGAGTGAATGCCATGGTGACACATGGTAACAATTCTGTCAGTTAGTACACGTAGCGCACTACAATTGGCTTATTTTCACTTGCATGGCATCCACGTGAAAACGACTACATCAGATGGTGCATGCAACACTCTCCAATTGGCTCTTCTTCGCTTATGTGACATCCACAAATCCTGTTTTGATTGGTCCTGCATTATAAAATTTATAAAAATTCCATAAAATTTCAAAAAACAAATATTTTCACCTATTTTACTAGAAAGTTCATATTTTGATATTTTCAACCCTAAAAGTAATACTTATTGAATAAAATAAACAAATATTAAGCAGAAAAGTAGATTGATGACTCTAATTTTATATAGTTATCAAAGATGCTCTATTTTTCTATGAAATTTCAATTCCAATTGAGAGAATTTTCTCTTTCTAATTTCTCTCTACTTTTTCTCATAAGAATCTTATAAAATAATTGTAACATAATAAGGTAAATTTTTAAAAATAAATTTGGTGATTGCAATAATAATAAACATAATGTATATTTTTTAGGAAAATATTAAGTGTTATAATAGCAATAGTTTATTTATTATTATTATTATTTTCGCTAAGAAGAGCTAATAAACATTAATAATAATAACCATAATATTTATCATTAAAAAACATCAATTTTCAAAAAATTGCTTGAACATTTTTACACTTTGTTTTTTAAATGATCTACTTGTTAAACTAGTTTTCAAAAATATTCTCACAGCCTAACACAATTCAACCATAATGTAAATAATACATGTTTAAAATAATATATATTCAAAAGATACATGTTTAAAATGATCAAATTTTTATATATTAAAAAAATCTTTTTTTCAAAGAAACATGTTTAGTAATATTTGTCAAAATAACATGTTTTTATGTTATATACACACAATTAATAAATAAAATGAGTATAGGCTCATATTTTTAACAAAAAAAAAACATATTCATATCACTTGCAAATATTATTGATAATACAGATAAAATTTAAGAGAAATACTTGTTGGGATTGATCCAATTTGGGTAGAGAAACTAGAAAAAAAGTCAAAGCAATTGATGGAATGTATGGATCTGTTAGGAAATATATATATATTACATATACATGTGTTGGTTACATAGGGTGTACACATCATAGGTTGTTAGAGGGGTATAAGAGTAAAATAAAATACATTTAAAGCTTAAGGTCGACCGCCCATGGCTCAGGCTAATGGTTGGCCTTCCACCACCAAAGCTCTTATGCATAGGTAGGCCCATATAATGCCACTATGGTACTTGAAGATGGTAAAATAAGATATATCAAGTGTAAGGTTCTCCTTATCTCCAATTGGTAGATCTCGTATCTCATTTGAATTGACAGACTGTGCTAGACATCTACCTCCGTGCCTTTTTTGAAGAGGCCTATGTTGTGGTTGCTTACTTAGGAATGACCTCTTTCATAGTGGCATTATAACAACTTTTGGCCTTTTCTAGTCTTCCCTTATCTTCTTTATGCCCTCCTTAGTCGGGAATTTGATGACTTAGTGGAAGGTGAACAAAATTGCCTTCATCTTGTGTATCTATTGTATGCCATTGTAGTGAGCTAGGACATCAACTACCAGGAAATTGGTCATCACTACAGATCCCTTAGTCATGATAGGTAGCATCATGGTTCCAATTGCATAGGTGGTGCTACTATTGAAACCCACCAGGGATAGCTCTCTTTTTACAATGTCACATTCTTTATGCCTAGGGCCTTTATTGTCGACATAAAAAGTAGGTCGACTAAGCTCCCAGTGTCAATCATGATCTGAAAAACATCATAGGATCATATTATTAAAGTGATTACTAAGGGGTCCTCGTGGGGAAAGGAGGCCTCGTCCATCTCAGTGAATGTGATTTCAACAGAAGACCTCTCTTTTTCCAGATTGTAAACATGCGGGGATCTACATAAGTCTCTGGCGTATCTTTTACGTGAGTTATTAGAGGTCCCATTGAGCCCATACCCTCTATTTATGGTATGGATAGTCCTTATATTGGGCTCATTGTAGGGATCTATCCTGCTACCAGACGGAGCAGGTAGCTTTGAAGTTTCATGTCCGACCTGTCGCCTTCCTCCTATATTGTTGCTTCATACGAGGTCTTTTAAATATCCTTTGACCAACAGATCCACTATTTCTTTTTTCAAATGCCTACAGTCTCTCATCTTATGGACTACATCCTTGTGAAAGCCATACCATTTAGATATGTCCCTATGGGAAGCTCTCATTTTTTGGTACCATCTAACATTCGACTCCTCTTCCATTCTCAACACTACATGAGCTAGACTTACTCTTAAGGGTGGACCTCTAAAGGGAGATAGTGACCTCTCCCAAGGCCCTCTATTCTCGGACCATTGGCTACTCTTCCTATGATTTGATGTGAAGCGCTTGTTTTTGTTGATCCTATCATCTTAGGTTGCCTTGTGTGGGAATATCCTTCTTTTCTCTTTTTCTAGTATGGCCTCCACAATTTTCTTGCTGCTCTTAACTAGACCTAGCTCTCTTTCTAGATTTATGAATTTTCTTGCCTCTCCATAAGCTTCCTCCAAAGTTTGTGGGACCATCTTGGTCAATTTTGCAAACAAATCAAAATCCCTTAGGAGACCTCACATGAAGGCCTTTATCGCAATAGAGCTCGGGCAGTCTGATATCTCTAACCTTTATTTTTTGAACCTTCTCATATATTCTTCAGCAAACTCACCATTTCCCTAGGTGATTGAGAAGAGGTAGTGCAAATCCTTCCTCAATGGCTTGTTATAGGCATAATTGGTGATAAACAATCTGGCAAACTGTGAGAATGAGGTTATGGTACAAGGTGCTAGGTTATTGAACCACTTTTAAGCACCATTACATAAAGTGGAAGGAAACAACTTACACATCATTACGTCTTTCTTTCCCTGAGTGAGGCTCGTAAGGGTCATGGCCATCTAGAAGTTTTGCACGTAAGTTACCGGATCTTTGGTCCCTTCATAGTCTGGGCACTTGGGAGCACTGAACTTGGGTGGTGGCTCGTCGTGCTCTATCTCATCAGAAAAGGGGGAGATACACAATTGCTTCTAGTCCCTATAAGGGGTCATGCCTTTTTTATTTTTTTTTTCTTTTATCTTTTTTTTCTTTTATTTTTTTCTTTTATCTTTTTCAATTATTATTTTTAATTATTTTTTATTTTATTTTATTTTTGGCTTAATTTTTAATTAAAATTTTTTTTTATTTTTCTTTTACTTTTTCAATTTATTTTATTTTTGGTTTATTTTTTTTTATTTTGTTTTTTTTAACTATTTTTTTTTATCTTAATTTTCGGTTAAGTTAATTAACTTAGGTTTTAGTAACTTAATTTACTAACTTATATTAATTTAATTTACTAACTTAATTAACTTAGATTTTCATTAACTTAATTAACCTACTTTTTTATTAACTTAATTAACTTAAATTTTAACCTAACTTATTAATTAACTTAATTTTAATAGCATGAAAAGTAAAGATCTAAGGGAGTTCTGTCTAGGAGACTAGTTCTTGGAAGCCTTTGTGCCACTAGTCTTTCCTGGGAACGTTGCTTTGTCTAGGAGGATGGTTTTTAAGGAGCCTTTGCCCCACCATTCTTTCCTGGGAGCACTCTTAGTTAATACTGATTATCTTATTTTAACTTAGATATTATAGTTAAAAACAAAAAAAAAAGTCTAAAACTATCTCCAAAATTTTAATGTTTTAATTACAATCTAATGAGTTAGTTGTTTTGTTTGATCTAGGTACAATTGTGTTTTGATGCCTTTAATTATTTGATTTGTACCTAGACATGGATTATCTAAAACTCACAAGCATGTCCCTAGTTTTTAGTACAGAAAAAATTTAAAAATCAATAGGGCATGTTTGAAACAGTATAGGTAGACAATCTTGTCTTAATTGTAGGTTTGATTGACTCAATGATGAGGGGACATTGAGTTTACTTAAAAGGCAATCCCCAAGTTACGTCTTGCTAAGACGTTAAACTAAGCGCTGGATGGGAGGCAACCCATCATTTTAGGTAATTTTTTGTTATTTGTTTTATATACTTAATTTTATTGTTTATTTTAGTTTAATTATATATGAATAATTTTTAAATTGTTAAAACTAAAAATATTTGTTGAGTTGTTAGAAGTTCACAAAGAATCATTCGTATACACTTTAATGATGAATATGATGAATGCACCTGCATTTCTCCATTACTACTTACACATTCTCAAGAAATAAGTAATATTTCTTCTCTTTTCTCTTTATCTTTAATTTACAGTTGTTACGTTGAGGACAATGTAAGTTCTAGGTTGGGGGTGGTGAAAAGTTACCATGCTTAATTAGAAAAAAAAAGATTTAACAATTTAAAAATTAAAAAAAATTCCAAAAAAAAAATTATTAATTTTTTCTTTTTTATGTTCACATCTTCATTTTTTGTGTTTGGTTTTATTTTCTTTGTGTGATTTAGTAATTTTTGGAATTAAAAAAAAAATTTCTCACAAAAATTTATCATTTCTTTAAATCAAATTTAAGTAAATAGTTAAGTCTTTTGTACTCTTAGATTAATTTTTGAAAACATATCATGAAATATTTTGTAATTATTTTTGATAATTAGTTAGTTTTTGTCATAACTAGTATTTCTTGATAAGATGTAGAAATTATATTAAACCCAAAATCGGTGTTTATGAAATTTTTTTAGTGGAGACTACATTTGTGAGATATAATTTGAGCCTAATTTCCCTTATTCAGAGTGAAATATATATTTTTTCTACTCCAAACACATTTCTTATTTCTTCAAATTCTTAGATGATCTCTATAGGCATTAATATTGAATGTATGAATTTTTTCTCATCTTAACAGAGTGTCGTATATTTTTTATTATTATTTTTGCTTAGATTAAATGATTTGAGTAGAAATTGATAGTATATGCTTTTATCTCATTCGTGCATGACTGTTACAAAAAAAAAAGACATATCTGGGGTTACCTAAACCAAGATCAAACAGAAAAGCCAAAAAATTAACCACTCACCAAAATCCAACAAAAAAAAATGTACAATCTGTACATGGGTTGACTCTCTAAACAAATGATATATATTGAAAAATATCTTCCGAAAAATATAGAGAGAAAGAATATATAGTATAATCTACATACTATGACCCACATTGCCTACAAAGTTGTGAGTAAAGGCTAATTACAAAAGAAAGATACAAAAGAAAGATATAGGAAGTAATTCCCTAAAAAGTCATTGCACTTTCTTCATTTGTAAAAGTCATATATCTTGAAATTTTTTCTTAATGAGTTTGATTTATGCATGAAAATAATTTTTATATATGATATCTTTATAATTTATACATTTGATTCCTTCCATGAGATCAACGTCAAAATAACACTTTGAGCCTTTCTTCTTTATACATATGCGAACATATTAGTTCATTTTTATACATCAACTATTTCGCATATAAATTAGTATGAGTGTTTGAACCCATAGGATTCAGTGTTTTGAGAGTATTGACTTTTGAGAAATAGAGTCAAAACGAATTCGGATTCATGACACTAAAATTGGGTAAAATTAAATTGATATATTTTTTATATGAAATATGAAAATGATTTTCAACTAATTATTATAATAAATCATGATTGTTTAAGAAGATTAAAATAACTTATGCTTGAGATTTTAATTATGATCTTAAAGGAGATTAAAAAGTATGAGACATTTTTGTGTTATGTTGTTTTCTTTTATTCTTAAAAGTTAATTTTTGATTTTGTTGTAATTTTAGTTTTTAAGTTGATTGTTGTTATTATTTCTTTTAATTTTTTTACATTCAGTTTAATGTTTGTGGGTATCATTACTGAAAACCTTCACGAGACTCAAACTCGTCCACTAGGGCAACTTAGGGGTTTAAAGGCTTGTTGCATAGGCTAAATGTAACCGTGTCAATCTACGGAAGTGATTTAGGATAGTTTAATTTTTAGTTTTTATCGCTTCTCTTGCTAAGGGACTAGCAAGAAGCTGGTTGGGGTTGTGATGAGTGCTCAAAAAGCACTAAAATTACCATAATTTTATGCACATTAATTGATTAAAAATATATATATTTATATGTTTTATCATATATTTATATAAATTTGTCTTTTTCGGAATCACGGGTGTTTTTATTGTTTTTCAGGTATATTTTCACTTAAAAACGTAACTTAAAGACTCAAAGAGGAATACTGAAAGCAATACATCACAAATATATTAATAAATAAATGGGGAAAGGTCAACAAATATGGAAAAATTGGACAAAATGGGTCAAAAATGTCAAAAAGAATAAAATCGTGCCACCGCTACCTACCGCCTGACGCGAGACCGCGTACGCAAGACGCCCCACGTCCGCGCGCATCGGGCCACGATCCCGCGCGTCTCCTACACCCGCGCGTGCCGTGTGTGCGCAGTGCGAGCCGGCTGCCTTCTCCGCAGGCCGCATTTATTTCGCCCCATTTTCGCACCCCCATGACCTCATGCTGACATCATCAATGACCTCAGCAATTGCACTCCGCGTTTTCATCATTTTTTCACCCACTTTTTCTCTCCATCCTCACCTATAAATATCCCCCTTCTCTTCACTTCTAAACACACCTCAAAACACATTCTCTTCTCTCTTTCTTTCTCTCTTTTCTTAGATTTTTTAGTTTTTCTTAGTTTTTAGCTTTTCTTAGTTAATTTCTCTTAGTTTTAGAGTTCTTCCCTTTTTGGGAAGAACTAGTTATGTTTTTGTAATTTATTAGCTTTTTTATTCAATAAATGGGAGTGCAAATTCCGTTTGGAGGTTTTCTAGCAACGGGAATAGCATCGAAGTTCTGTAAGGATTTTATTTTTTTTACAGTTATTTTTTATGCTTTATTCTTACATGTTATATTTAATTTGTCTGTGATTAAATTTAACTGTGTTGGCTATTTGTAAACATGATATAATAATAACGTTGTTATGCTTACGAAATATTAAATAGGTAAAAATCTCTAAAATGAATTGATTTTATTTTTATTCAAGATTTTATATTAAGAATGTTAGAGAGAAATATATTATTTTTCATTACAAACTTAAATCTGAAAATTAGATTTTAAGGTTTAGTTATCGGTCTAATTTAGAGTAGTGCTCTTTTATTTGTTGTTACAATCGCAGGTAGTTAGAGTGAAGCTCTATTTCAAAAGTTTTTATAAGAATTATTATCTGAAAATGTATTGACAACATGTTTTCAGTAGTGGTTTTAAAACTTGAAAGTTAGTACTCGGATAACTAAATTCTTAGGTTTAATTTGGATACCTTGAATAAAGTTTAAACTGTTTAACCCCACCAAAGGTGGCATTTAAATGGTTCATTTTCAATCTCTTAGAAAAAGGAATTAATTTAATTAACCAAATTAGTTATCAACTCCACCCATAGGTGTTAATTGATTTGTTTAGTTAACAAAGAATATCTAACCCCACCAAAGGTGGTATTCATATAAAAAAGAGAGAATCAATAAATATCAATTCATATCTTTAATAACCTAAATAATATGAGCAAGCATAATTAACTTAATTATTATATCCATAAATACTCCACTGTTTTAACAGATAAAATTTGCATAAATGTTTATTGAATCTATGTTTATTTTTATGTAATTAGATTAAAAACACAAAACCCAAAATATCATGACAGGATGTTTAGGATTTAATTTCGTTTTTAAAAGTTTGAATAATAAATTAAAAACCACGTACATTCCTTCCTTAGATCGACCTTGGGAGTATACTTATCATTTTCTACGAAATGATTCGTGCACTTGCGAGAGTTTTATAAATAGATAAAACCAAAGTAACGGCAGGATCGACGATGTCGGTTCTGCCCTATCAGGCCTCCACAATTTTCTTGCTGCTCTTAACTAGACCTAGCTCTCTTTCTAGATTTATGAATTTTCTTGCCTCTCCATAAGCTTCCTCCAAAGTTTGTGGGACCATCTTGGTCAATTTTGCAAACAAATCAAAATCCCTTAGGAGACCTCGCATGAAGGCCTCTATCGCAATAGAGCTCGGGCAGTCTGATATCTCTAACCTTTATTTTTTGAACCTTCTCATATATTCTTCAACAAACTCACCATTTCCCTAGGTGATTGAGAAGAGGTAGTGCAAATCCTTCCTCAATGGCTTGTTGTAGGCATAATTGGTGATAAACAATCTGGCAAACTGTGAGAATGAGGTTATGGTACAAGGTGCCAGGTTATTGAACCACTTTTAAGCACCATTACATAAAGTGGAAGGAAACAACTTACACATCATTACGTCTTTCTTTCCCTGAGTGAGGCTCGTAGGGGTCATGGCCATCTAGAAGTTTTGCACGTAAGTTACCGGATCTTTGGTCCCTTCATAATCTGGGCACTTGGGAGCACTAAACTTGGGTGGTGGCTCGTCGTGCTCTATCTCATCAGAAAAGGGGGAGACACACAATTGCTTCTAGTCCCTATAAGGGGCCCTGCCTTTTCCATGCCTTTCATTGGCTAGTTTCAAGCCTTGGTCTTGCTTTTTGTTAGTTTCTTCCAACGCCTAAAATCATACATCCCAGCTTTCTGTCTCCTGCAACCACTACTAGTTGCTAGGTCTTGTCGGACTAGAAAAGGGGTCCCCCTCAACTTCCTACTCACCCTAGCTAAGCTTGTGCATGACGTGCTCTGGTCTGTTTCTACCAATAAGGTCTGCTGCTCGATCAATAGAGGTTCCTCCACCTGATTAGGAGTATAATGACCTATTTTCCCATCTGGTTTCCTCGAGTTCTCTTCTTAACTCGAGAAGTTGACGAGCTAGCTCTCTATAAGAGTTTGTCTTCGTTTTGGCCTCACCATGGGTTGGCGAGGTGTTGTCCATTATTGTCGCTGCTTCCTCGTTTACTAGTCTTAGTTGACCTTCAACACGTGTCCAAGGAATAAGTGATCGTGATTCTAGGGATAACTAGTAAGTGGAACAAGTGTTTGGTATCTTAAGTTTCTCTCAGAATTCAGGGTGAATCCTAAAAAATATGGGGTCAGAAGCTAATATTAGACCTCATAATCTAAGCCCCACGGTAGGTGCCAAAAATGTTGAGATTGGTCCAATTTATAAAGAGAAAAACTAGAGAGAAGTCAGAGCAGTTGATGGAATGTCTGAATCTTTCCATGTTTATATAGAGTTTTACATGTACAGGTGTCGGTTGCATAGGACGTACACGTCACAACGTGTCAATGGGGTATAAGAGTAAAAAAGAATACATTTAAAGCTTGAGGTCCACCACCTCAAGGCTTGAGCTAATGGTCGGCATTCCACCACCAAAGCTCCTAAGCTGGATAAGGAATTGCCGCGGTCAGAGAATGAAAAAGAAAGTGTTGGGCAAATCAATTACGTCAGTAAAAGAAAGAAGCAAACTGACTTGACTGATGAACAGCAACCGGTCTACCAGGAGCAAAGAGCTCACCTAATTTAGAGAATTCACTCCCTGGATGTAAGTCCAGTCAGTCAGTAGCAGTAGAATAGTCCGATTTCCTAGCGAAGGAAGCCCTCTCGGAAAGCCCCCTCCCCATGGCCCTAAGCGCTTTTTCAGGTAGATAGTCGCCGGGATCATCTCAAATCTTAGCCTCGCCTCTCTTTCCGGGGATGCATGCTGGCTGACGGGTGCTGAACCCCTATGCAGACCCATACTACGAATGTTGTTGTGGGAGCAGGTTCAAGCAAGTCTTCTCAGGCCAACTCGTATAATGGCTCGAGCTATTACAAGCTGGGTACCTCAAGGCTCGAGTAGATATCTCAAGGCTTGAGCATCAGGCCATTCGTTATGCTTAAACAATACTAATAACACATAACATTTTCTCACTTTTGCACCTAAATTATTGACATGGAACATGACACTTTTGCACCTAAATTATTGACATGGAACATGACAGGATTATCTAAAAAAATAAATTGTTTCTTTATTTCTTAAAATAATTATATCATATATCATGATATAAGTTATTTGGGTGCAAAATTGAATGTAAATTTATGTGTATTTATCATACTTAAAAAAAATTTAAACAAGTATTGTATCTTTATTAAGAAATATATATATAAATAAGTTATAATTAATAGAAAAATAATATAACATTTAAGGCATAAATTAGTAAAAAAAATTGTAAAAAAAAAATCGAAAAAAGTTACGAAAGTAGAAAGGAAAAAAAAGGAAAGTATTGGGTACAACTGAGGGAAAAAAGGGGAAAAGCCCCGGTGTGTACCGGATTCCACATACCCTAATTCCACTCTCTCCCTTTTCCACTCGAACGCTGGCCGTCAAGTATCCTCCAACTCTGTTGCCGCCGGCCCAATCCCTTGAAGTATTATGCGTGGCTGGATTTTAGGCTGTAATAGGTAATCTCTCTCTTATCCTGATTTGTAATAGGTAATCCCGTGAAGTATTCCCTAAGCAATTAGTGTAGACAGTCTACTCTCCGACTCTCTTGCTGTTCTTCATCAATCCATCTCCCTCTTATCTATTATGTAAGCTACCTCCTTGACTCTGTTTATAATTCTCAAATTTGGATTATTATCTGGTATTTGAATTGATTTATTCGTCGTGCTCTGAATATAGGTTTCACGATTCTTTCAATTAAAATAGAACCTCTCTCAGTTTCATTTTAATTAAGTTTACATTTGGGTCATTGGTTGCTTGATTAGCTTTTAGTAGTAGCTACATTATGTTTGGAACAATATGATTAAATTGATGATATCGATTTTTCAGATCACAGAGTTATAATATTGGTTAGGTAGGATTAATTATGTAATTTTGTGATACCAGCTTGAGTAATGTGGAAAACGTTTGAAAATTACCTAGTTTACTATAAAGGTACACATTAATCGTCTTAAGTAAGAACATCGTTACTCTCCCAGGTTTTTAAAAGGTACAAATAAATTCAGTTTTGCTTCATTAGGGAAGAGGAGGAGAAGGATTATTTTTTTTAACTTATATTTTAAAAAAATCCTTCCTATTCACGTGTTGAATGACAACATCTACCCTTCATTAAATATACACGTGATGGGTATGTGGGTAAAAAATTGACCATTTTCGAGTTGGTAACTAGAAATTGAACTTATGTATACTTTTTATAAAATAGGAGACCTTGGACGTACCACCTAAAAACAAAGGAACTAAAATGTACATTTTTTTAATACATTTTTTATGAACCCTTGAGTAATCTGTAAGATCTAAGGGATAGGATTCTAGAAAAGGACCATTTGCGACTCCTAAATTGTAAGCAGGGTATCCCATGGAATAAGCATCGCAGCTAAGAAACATTTGGCTTCTTAGTTCTTTCGCTTTCACTTTTGGGTTCTGTTTATTGGGTAGAGCATTGTGAGTATGACAAAGCTTGAGTGAGATTGCTTTTGGAATGTACTTAGGGTTTGAGTGTGAGGACAGTACTGTGTTATTGTAAATGTTTTCCACACAGTGGATTGGGTGTCTTTGACAGCTTGTGGGTTTTCTCCGGTTTTGGACTTTCTAAGCAAATTATTGTGTTATGATGATTGTTTCTATTCTCTATTTTAACTTCTCTGTTACTTACTTGAAACTTCCTACCATAGGAAGATCCTGGAGTGGCCAATCTAGAACAATTCTCAGAAAGTCACTATGTTTACCAATAATTTATGTAACTGGGCTGTATCGTATCATGAAGTTTTATATTTAATGGTTTCAGTTTATTGATTTATGTTTAGATTTGCTGATCATGTATGATATTGTGAAATTAGTTAGTTTAGTGAGTTGATATAAAGTTTTATGCACCTTGGAATAATTCAAAAGTGTTTTTATGAACTTCACAGTATATTTATGTTGTTTTTTCTTTTTTCATTTTTCTTTCTCCGGATTTTTGGGATTTTTTGAATTCTTGAAATAATACATCATCAATTTTTGAAAACATGAATTTCGTTCCTTAAACTTCCCTCATACTTTTTTTTAAGTTGATTGTTGAAAACTTGGAGTGCAGAGATGAAAAATAATAATATTAAATAACTATGAAAAAACACAAAACATTTTCATTTGAAAATTGATAGTTTTGATTAATTTAAAATTAAATTTTAATAGTATGGTTGTTGTTTATCCAAAAGTTGGGGTATAGTAGTATTTTCATCATCATAGTAGGTATCTGTACTTTTATATAGTGCTTACATTAGACTTAGAGTAGAATAATTTTATGCTTATTATTAATAAAATTTATTATAAATTTTTTAATCATATTTAATACTAATTAATCTAGGCCAACATTTTTAATTGTGGCTTAGGGCGTCACACACTCTTGAGCTGCCCCTGAAGTCAAGCAATGAGATTGATGTGATATTCGCTAGTAAAAAGCGGAAGAAACGTAATCCGGAAAAGACTAACCAATCAAACAAAGATGCAACTGGGAAACCCAACAAGCAGACGAAGAATAAGAAAAAGAAGGATAAAGTGTTCAAAGATGATGATGTACCTGGAAGGAAAAAGAATAATAAAGTTTTCAAAGATTATGATGTACCTGTTAGCCAAATTTCTAAGCCAAGAAGAAAGAAAATGAATGACGGGCTTACTGTCTATACAGAAGAGGAGTTGGGTATCAATAAGTCCGATGCTGGAGGTACCCCTCTCTGCCCATTTGATTGTGAATGTTGCTTCTGAGGCCATTAGGAAATCTGACTTGCAAAGTTATTATGTTGTCAATTGTGGCCTTGTTGTCTTAATTTTGAGATAATTTAATGCAGTTTTTGCTTGAGGAACCTACCAGAATTTTCCCTTCTTTTTTTCCCAATCATATATTACTCCTGTATGATGAGCTTGTTTTCTTTTTTTCATTACTGCTGATTTATAGAATAAGCTTCCTTTTTAGGACAAAATGGTATCTGATTCAATTAACAATGGACTCTTAAACTCCCGAATGTGAAAATACTTTGTGTTGTAATGTTTTTCACATCTGAACTATTTTTTATGCAAGTTCATCTTCTAGGTTGCTGGGATTGGTGGATAACATTGGAATAAATTTAAAATTTTGCAGACTAGTTAAGAATAATGATAGGGTATAGAAAAGTTAACAGTTGAGAATCAGGCTTTTTATTTGTTCATGTTACTCAGTGTCCAAAAGTTATCTAGCATTTCTTTTAGAAAAAAATACAGTTTCCTTTCTTTACTTATTACAAAAATAACACTTAGTTTCTGTACTTATTTTTTATACAGTGCAGTCTTATTGTTATCAAAAAGGTAATTTGTTTTATTTTAGTTTTTAATTTTTTCAATTACATTATATAAAAACTATTTTAACTTACAGAAACTAACTGAAAGAATTAAATAAAAAATAAAATAAAAAGAGAAAAAAATAAATAAAAACATTAAAAAAAATTATTTTTTTTTACGGTCACTTTTTCATAAGAGAAGCAAACTGTTACTAAAAATAAGTAAAGAACTTAAGTATCACTAATAATTATAAGACCTTTACAGGTCACCTTTCATTTTTTTTATACACTACATTAAAATTTCAGTGAGCCACTTGATTCGTGTGATTGGGTTACATTTCAAGCTGCCTCAGTTGCTTGCGTTCTAAATGCTCTTGATGCAACTCATTGTGGTTTAAATAGAGATATCAATGAATAATCTTATTTGTATCCACTAGGTTTCATTTCTACCAAAGTATTCATTTTTTTTATTGATTGTTATATATGGTGTCCTTATCAAATTAAGTGGGACTCACAGTAAGTAATTAATGAAGCATTTAGTTTGTCTTAATTGGTACCAACTTCTATGAATCTAAGGTACTTAGGGGTTAGGTCTCAAGTTCGAAGCTGGAGAAGGGCGAAAGAAATGCGTTGTAGTTCAGTTGGAGGTGGAGTCCACGGACTCCACCACTGTATAAAAGCTACATGTCTATACAGATAGTCCTTATAAAAGGCGTCTTTTTAATGTTAGGATGTACTCGTGGGTCCCGTATTCTATCGTAGGAAGGTCCTTAGATTCCATCTCCAATCCGAGGTACGTTAACGAGTTTTTTTTGCTTTCCCCAAGCCTCGAACCTGGGACTTAGTCCTTAAGTACTTCAGATTCATAGAAATTGGTACCAACAACTGAGTCTTAATTGGTACCAACTTCTATGAACCTGAGTTACTTAAGAACTAGGTTCTAGGTTCGAGGTTTGGAGAAAGCGAAAGGAACTCGTTAACTGGGGTAGTGGGATGGGATAGTAATGAACATTTAGTTCAATACTATTATCTTCATGTGTTAACTCATTTTTCAGTAAAGATAGATACATACACTGGATATTTTGTATGAATTTTTGCAATTTATAAAACCCAGTTGAAGTAGACTTTTGAGCAGGGTGTTTTCGTAATAGATGCATTTTATCTGAATGTCTAATCCTATCATAGCAACAAGGAAAACTGAAGTCCATTGAAGAAGTGTGAAGGGATCTAAAAGCCCTGTTAGTTAAGTAAACTAGGTTTGATGTCTTTACAGATGATCGCTATCTGCCAAGAATCTGATTGTCTGTTGTACGTTTTGAGTTGTTTTAATTTAATTTTGTTTTGTTTTGTTTTTCCGCTCCAGATTTAAATTTTATTAGTTCTGCAACAAAAACACGTTTTTGTTCACTTATAATGAAAAAAAATGACTATTTAATTTTAAAACGCATCTGTCGTATAAAAGCTGAAAGCTCTCTGCAATAAGAATGAATATATGAAATATAATTTAAGAATTAGTATATTAAATTAAGACAATGTAATTTTGCAATAAAAATAAGAAAAATGTAATAATTTTTTTAAAAAATATAGATATAATACATAGGGTGGTCGGTTTGGTTCTTTCCTGTTTTTGAAATGAAAAACCAAAATTGCCTTTCATTAATCGGTTATTGAATTTGTCTAAAAGAACAGAACCCACAAGCCTATCCTTTACTAACAATTTCAATTTAATTTGGTTGGTTTTATTAGTATGTTGATTTTTATGTCCATGTACACCACTACCTTTGTTGATTGATAACTCATCGATTAGTTTAAATTTTTTGTGCCATTTTTGGTTTATCAGTGCATGTGCTACCATTATGTAGCATATATGTGGATACAAGTGATTAAAAAGAGGTTTCATTTTGTCTACTAAGTTGTTGCGTATTAGTAACACATATAATGACATACTAAAAATGACACATGGGATCTGAAATCTTTATGGACATGGCTAGGCAATATATCAAATGGTGCCTTAAAGGAAAACCATGCATATCACCACTTTACATACTTGTCATACAATTTTGTAGAATAATTGTTTTTTGTGTTAGCAAAGCTCGGATTTTGTATTTATTTACGTATTTGTAGATCTCTTCGCAAAGTTAATGATCCCTTTGTAAAATTAATCACTAATAGCTCAGTATCACTCACACATTTAAGACATAGATTATATGTTTGAATGATTCATACTCACCTTTTGAGTTTGCATATAGATTGCATGTTTAGGTGGTGTACTTCCAATAAATGATTTGGTCTACTATGGTAAATACTTAGAGTGTTTCTGTTTGTAAACACATTTTTAAAAGAGTTTGTTTGGGTCGCGCTGAGATCTCAGCTAAGGCTCATTGACCCATTGACTTCCGTCATGGGGATTGCCCAAGGTTGCCAACGTGGTCCATGCGTTGGCTATGGACCTAAGCACTCAGTAAGGAGCTCAAAAGGCTTTTAAGTCCCTATAAATACCCCCTTTCATTTATTGTTTGAGATAATAAAAAAATGGGGAAATTTTGATTTTCAGCTTGAGATTTACAAATTTAATCAAGTGTTATCAGTTTCATAGACTTTAAATTGTGTTTGCAAAACTTGTGTTGGGTAGGATTAATTGAGGTAGATTAATACCAGAACATAGATTGAGATTATTAGGTACACATGAATGAGAATTTTCTTTACTTAACTTATATGGAATTGTTGCTGTTTGATCGCATTATGTGGTTATGGAGCTCTAGGTTACTTGGATCAAATGTTGTGTAGATAACATGGCAAGAATTAGGCATTGTTGAGCAGGTGACTCCAATGGATAGAGGTATATCATATTTATATTGATAGGGTTGTAAGAAATTATTTCATTTTAATGAATTGCTCACATTCGGTGGTTTCTATGTAATATGTGGATGTTACCCCAAAAGTGAGTCTGTGGTTTTACCGCATTTTATGTTGAGTTATGTATTATTACATATTGAGAAAATATAATCATGTACCAAATAAGTTTACATATAATAGGTCCTAAATAATTGGAAATCATTTAATGCTTACAATGTATGCTTGTTGACTCACATGTTGTATGCTTATTGCTTTTATAGTACATGTTATCATAGATGAGCTTAGGAGACACATCACCATTAATGACTTTATTATAGATTTCTCTTATTTGCTTATTTGCTAATTTTATTACTGTGTTGTTTTTCTTTATTTCGCTAAGTAAGAATTTTTAAGTATTGACTTATTCATACCTACCTAGTGATAGTTTTCAATTGGTATCATAATAGATGCACTTGTTTGGGCTTAATTATTGAAATATTCAAAAAAATTATTTAATAAATTATATTTTAAATTTTTATGATTTAATATGTAATCCTTTGTTGAAGAATTAAGTTGTCAACCAAATATTAAAATCACTCATGGTAATCAATCATCAAGCTCAAAAGGTAATATAGAGGTGACATGGTAAAGAAAGAAGAAACCTCAAAAATAAAATATTTACTCAAAATTATAATCAAAACTTGACGAATTTAATGGTTCCGGTAAGTTGTGCTTGTAAACTTACAAGGACTATGAAATGGATTCATATATTTTGGGTTTAAGTCCTGTTATACTTTGCAAGGTTTCACTTGTATAAAACAAGACATAATTAGGTACACATTATATGGGAATACATTTACACACCATGAGATTAGTTTTGTAATGTACATGCTAAGTTCAACGTTGATATTGGCATTCATGTTTTTGTTTCATTTCAATATTTATAAAAATAATTCAATAATTTTTTAATAAAAAAATGAAAATTTTGGCAACTTAATAAGGACTTGGTCAATCCCCTCATCGAACTCCACCTAGGTGGTTAAAGAGAACCCACTCTTTTTTCTATTTTCTCATCCAAAAAATATGTAACAAAAATCTATCAAATTTACATCTTATTTTTCTATTTCCATATCCTATTTCCATCAAAGTATTAGTGATTCATAACTCTAAATAATACCGTGTTCTTGAATAGTAAGTACTCATTTGCAAGTAGATTTACACGAAGAACATGTGTCAACTTCCTCATTTAACTTTTTCTTACATGAGGAGCTTATGTGACTGCTTACATGTCAACTGTATTTGAGTTCTCGTATATTTGACTTTGTACAATATGCAAATTAACTGTATATCCCACGTATACAATTTGTGGTTCATAATTGATTGTCCTACAAAAAATTTTGGCTATTCATGCAACTCACAAAAAGATTGATAAATATTATAGATTTTTGGCTATCCATGGGTTATATCTACACCCTTTATATATATCCTGGTTACTTTACTTGAATAAAAAGAATAATTATTTTTCATATAATTATTCTTATGTATAAAATTTTAATCAATTTATTTTCAATTCATAAATATTATAGAGCTTGATAACTTTCTTTTAAATGGATTGTATTAATAAAAATATCAAAATATAGATTAAATAACATTTAATATATATATATATGGGAGATTTTAATAAATAATCATAAGTCTTACTAAACAGTTATATTCCATACAAAAAGCTTATGATGATTTCATTTTAACTTCCTTGACTCATCCTTAATTAATGAAATTAGAGATAATTTGATATTAAAACAAGATACAAAAATAATCAATAATTCTTTAAAGCTAGAATGGATCAAAAATTATTGTCCTTTAAAAAAACCTTTATTCTCATGTCAAAACATTAAAATACAAAACCAATAATATTATATCTAATAATTATGAAACGTTTACACGATCAATGTTCTTAGTTCTTTTAAGTTGTAGTATTTATTATCATATCAATAAAATGAAATTTATTTACTCTTTTCTAATAAATCAAACTATTAAATATCATTTATGTACCAATACAAAAAAACTCAACATTAACCTAAAGACAATTAAGCTCAAATAAAAGATATAACAAAAAAAACAAAAAAAATTATGATAAACCAATCAAATTATTAATTATAAATTTAAATCAATTAAAAAGTAATTAAATATTTACAAATAATAATTTTAAATAAAATTAAAGATAAAATCTAATTCCTTCAAAAACATAAAGATTATATGTATCATTTAAATGAATATTATTTAACACTTTATCTATACAAACTATATTAAAACTAAAAGAAGAATTATAGATCTTTTAAGAACATTAAAACCTATTTTAGTCAAAAATATATATATATATATATATAGATCAAGAGAAATTCAACAACTTAAATACTTGTTTAAAAATTATAAATACATTATATATAAACAAGAAACACTTATTTATATACTATAAATAGGATAAAATAATATATGTTGATTTATATACTATAAATAGAATAAAATAATATACAATCAAAATATATTATCAAGATAATAACCTATAAAAAATAAAATCATTAATACATAAATTAAAACTATTACAATTAAAAAGAAAATAATTTTTTAAAAATAATATATATTCATACATATATGTTTTAACAAGATATTAATATATGAAAATCAAATTATTAATACATAAATTGAAACTATTAAAATTAAAAAAAAACTAAACTTACAAAAAAAGAAATAATAAATTTTTTAGAAAAATTATTGACCTCAATAAATAAAGAAATATTATCAACTAAATAAATATCACCCCGATTAAAAATAATATCTACAAAAATTGGTATCAATTAAGAAAATTTTTGATCTTTTATACATAATTGAAAAAATGCTAAATCACATTAGCATTTTAAGATATTATTCTGTTTCTCAACTAAGACAGACCTCTCAAAGACTTACAAAACGCTAAATAGATTGACAAGATTTTATTAAAAGACGGATAAATTCGTAGGTATTAAATATTTAAAGTACACTATCAATACCAATTTGTCATTATAATCTCTTTTCATAGATTATACAACATATACGATCAAACAACCATGACACTTGCAACACGAATATGTTAGTCGTTCAATCCATTGACAAACCACTTTAAGACTACATTTTTTATGAATTTGGCATTTATCCATTTAGATTTAAGTGTATTTAAAAACAGTATTTTTTAACGGTCAGTCTTAATGGTTTACTCCAAGTTAAATAGAGCTGTTCTTTATCTAATGTTAGTTTTCAAGAAAACAAATTATAGCCTCAGAATTGCAGAATAGCTTCAAGGCTATAAAAGCCATTCAGTCCCGAAAGATGGTGTTTAGTTACTGATTTCCTCACTGGCCATGTAACTAATTTTACCAAGTAGAACATGGAATTTGGGTAAATGGGCATTAACGGAATTAAAAGAAAAGAGAAGATTAATACCGTTTCCTCACCCTAATATCAATGGAGTTATTCAACAAATAACTTTCAATATTACTAAACGAAATCCGAAATCCAATTAAACGATGTAAATAAAACGAACCTCAGTGGCTGTAATTCAAGATAAATAGCATTCAATAGAAAAACATTTAAAATCAAATAATATTTTTTTAATACCGAAATTGTAATATTTAAAACTAACAAGTTTTAAAGATAATATTTTTATTATTTTTAAAGAAATTTTTATACATAATATAACAATACAACAAAATTACAGAGAAATTTAATCCAAAAAAATTGAGAATATACGTTTAACATGATACATAATTTAGCTACTTTAAATTTGGAAGGAATGATAAACATTTCCAACCAATCGTGATTCGTAGCTAAGTATAGGCACAATGCAAAAGGTTGCTTGTGATTGTAATCAAACAAACACCCGTATCTGACTTTAATGCCTATTTAAAAAAACACTAAAAAAAGATAATTAAATTAGAATGAAACGATCAATAAAAGAGAAAATAAAATAAAAAAAATGTAGAAGGGTCATTATGTCTTGAAACCAGAGAGATGGAGTTTCAAGAGTCTTCACCCTGCTAAAACTTAATATTGGCTCTAAGCGGCAGACGGGTCACCACAGAAATAAGGCGCCTACTGTTGACTCGATGATGGAGCCGAGTCGATTAATCAATACACACATGTATTAGATCTGAACAATGAAGTTAAATAGATCCTTTTTTTTTTCTTAAAACATATTAAAATTTGAATTATATCAACCATAAAGATTCAAAGAGAATAGATTTACATAAAATAAAAAAACAATTAATAAGGTGAAACTGAATACCTATTGTAGGGATGATTATAGTAGAATATACGAGAGAAATTTCGGAGACAAAAGCGAGAAGATGAAAGCAATTAGCACCATTGAATGTTGTCAAACCACCTCTATATATATGTTATAACCAAAACCCTAATGCTTTAAGCGCATATGCAACTTTTCTAGGCCCAATAAATTGGGCTCATATTGCAAAATCTGGACTAATAATAATTTTTCGCGAAAATTCCTTATAAAAATATTAATAATTTAGCACAAAACTAAGAAATCCAACCCTATTTTAAAATATATGCTCAAATATATAAATAGTTTTTCTTGACATCAACTTGAAATTAAAGGAAAAATTAATAAAGAGATTAAATACTCAAGCATACTTCCATATAAAATTATTGGTTGATCACGTGATGATCTAGGGTAATTTAGAAAGTAGCTAAGAGATATGGAGAGAAAATGTATAATATTATAACTTTTCATATTGCGTCAAGTTGGTTAATAAAAAATAAATAATATATTTCTTCCATATTGCATCAAGTTGGTTAATATTATAACTATGTGGATGACTCACTAGTTAGGACCATGTCCTAGATTTCATCAACCCCAGCCCAAAACCGTCTTAGCCCATATGCTAGACCATCCAAACCCAGAGCTAAAGACTATTAGCACATATGCTAGACTTTCACCAATTCGAGCTTAAGACTGTGACAGCCTATATGCCAAACCCTCACTAGCCCGAGCTCAAGCCTATATGCCAGACTCTCACAAGCTCGTTTGTAAAGTGTGTTTTCCCTGACTTTGCGAGCTCATTGTGCTTTGAACCATAGCAAAGGCTTCATAAGAAGCCTAACCTTTGTACATTTTCAATGTAATGCAACCACGTATACCCTTCATCTTATATAAATAGGAAACCATAGATGTCATAAGGGACTTTTGGACACTCATTAGTTGTAATCTTCTTTGTAGAACTATCTCAAACATTTTGACACCCATCATAAGGTCCTAAGCTTTTATGATTATAGAACAAAATTGGGACCTCGTAGCTTTTGAAAACACAGAGAGTAAGTTTGAAATAAAAGAGTTTCACATCATCGACTAGATTTTTAGCCCAACTGGCTTAACCATTCATCTCAAGTACAAAAATTTTAAGCTTGAATATTAGAATGTTACCTCGTCTACCAAACAACTGACAATCAAGAAGCACATAATACAATATTAGGACACATAAATTAGGGAAACAATTTTGATCCTGATGTTGACCATTTTGAACATTGTGCATAATTGAGTAGTCATTACACTAAGGAGCACCCACTCCCACCAATGCCTAATGATCTGATCATATCGGAGGAAATCCAATTGCAACTGGTGTTCTTAAAATAATGCTTAAGATCAATTAGGACAATCGAGATTAAGAGAGTTACTAGCACATTAGATACTCCTAGGATGGAGTCGAGCACCTCATAGAAACATGGGCAAAAACACAGGAGACAAGCAGAATATGAAATCAAAGAATAGAATGCAGGAAAATGAGGAAGTGTATAGCCAACTAGTCACCTATCCCTTTAGCAAAAAAATTGAAACAACGATACCTCCCCAAAAGTTCATTATGCCATAATACATGTCATATCGGGGAACTAAGGATCTAGTAACTCATGTTATTTCATTCAAACACTCGATGGCACCAATCCACCTACCTATGATCATAAGAGATGCAATGATGTATAAGATATTTTTATCAACATTGCAGGATAATGCCCAGAAGTGGTTCAGTGATTTTTCCACATGAAGTATTTCTAATTTGGGGGAGTTAGTGAAACCATTTGTCACTCATTACACAAGCAATGAACCCATAAAGAAAGAATCTTATCATTTGTTTTCCATCACTTGAGGCTTGAAGAAAACAATTGAAACCTTTATGAAAAGATTCAATGCGAAGAAGTTGGAGATTTTTGGTTGTCCTAACTCTATAGCCATTGAGGCATTCTAAAAAGTAGACATTAAAAACTCTAGACTTTTTGTGGAACTTACTAAAACAACGCTAAGGTCTCTTGAGGCTCAAAAGCTTATTAATCGAGAGAGATGGAGGAAGAACCAAACATGGAGAAAAACTGTGAAATCAAAAAAGATAACAAAGAAACAAAACCATTTTTTGTAGTCGTGGTAAACCTATTCAACCCATTTTTGCTCAAAGAAGGCAAAAAAACAAGGTAGATAGGTCCATAAAGGGGGTCATTGTTGTTATATTTTCAGAATCACAGGTATTTTTTTTTTTGTATTTTTGCTTCAAAAATAATTTAAAGACTCAAAGAATAATACTGAAGGCAATACATCATAAATATGTTGAGAAAAATAAAGAAAAGTCAAAAAAATGGAAAAAACTAACCAACCGTGCGTCGCACCAAGCTGTATTCTGCTCGTAGAAGCGCCTACCACACCGAAAAATACGCACAACTACATCGCATCAAATCAAATTTGCACGCGCATCTGCACCCAACCATGCCACATCATGTCAAATTTGTGCGAGCACCACTGCCTGTATCAGTGCCTACGTCAACAGCCATCCATTATGCATCAGCACCCATCCATTACGCATTTAAAGCCATAATTTATCATTTTCCCATTTTTTTTATCTTTTTCCTTACCTATAAATACCCCTCCTCGCCCATTGTAAAATACACACCAAGAGAATTTTCTTAGCTCTTTCTTTCTCTAGCTTTCTCTCATAAAAGCTTTCTTAGTTTTTTTAGTTTTTAGTTTTAAAGTTCTTATCTTTTTTAGAAGAACTAGCTATGTTTTTGTAAATTTCTAACTTTTGATTCAATAAACGGAAATGTAAATCCGTTTGGAGGTCTTTCAGCAACTGAATTAGGTAAGTTTTATAGTTATTTTTTATGTTTTATTCTTATATGTTATATTTAATTTTGTCTATGATTAAATTTAACATGGTTGACTGTTTGTAAACATGATATAAAAATAACGTTGTTATTCTTACAAAATATTAAATAGGTAAAAATCTCTATAAAATGAATTGATTTTGTTTTTATTCAAGATTTTATAATAAAGATGTTAGAGAGAAATATATTATTTTTCATTACAAACTTAAATCTAAAAATTAGATTTTAAGGTTTAGTTATCCAGTCTGATTAAGAGTAGTACTCTTTTATTTGTTGGTACAATCGCCCAATAGTTAGAGTAAAGCTCTATTTCAAAAGTTTTTATAAGAACTATTATTCAAAAATGTATTGATGACATATTTTTAATAATGATTTTAAAACTTAAAAATTAGTACTCGAATAATTAAATTTTTAGGTTTAATTTGGACACCTTGAATAAATTTTAAACTATCTAACCCCATCAAAGGTGGTATTTAAATGGTTCATATTTAATCTCTTAGAAAAAAAGAATTAATTTTATTAACCAAATTAATTATCGACCCTACTCATAGGTGTTAATTGATTTGTTTAATTAACAAAGAATATCTAACCTCACCAACTGTGATATTCATATAAAAAAAATCAATAAATATCAATTTATATCTTTAATAACCTAAATAATATGAGCAAGCATAATTAACTTAATTATTATATATATAAATACTCTACTGTTATAAATGATAAAAAATTTACGTAAATGTTTATTGAATCCATATCTATGTTTATGTTATTAGATTAGGAAACACAAAACCCAAAATATTGTGATAGATATTTAGGATTTAATTTCGCTTTTAAGATTTTGAATAATAAATTAAAAATCACATATCTTCCTTCCTTAGATCGACCTTAGAAATATACTTATCATTTTCTATAAAATGATTCATACATTTGAGAGAGTTTTAAAAATATAAAACCAAAGTATTTTTAGGATAGACGATCCCAGTTCTACTCATCAGAACCCCAAAAAGAGACTACACTAAGTACTGCTCATTCCATAAGGACACCGAACATTGGACAAGCAACTACAAATGCCTTAATCGTGAGATAGAGTAACTTTTGTCTAGACATTAGTTGAGGGACCTTGTGAATAAAGTCCCAATTAGAGAAGAAAAAAAAGGAGGAGCCCATCCAGGGGTAGAGCTAATATGCCAATACTTACTCCACTTGGAAAAGCCCAACTTGAGAAGGTAAAAAGGAACATTAGGACACGAGGGATCAAACATGTTTGTACTCATGTCAAACTTTCAAAAGTAGTATGTTTTTGAAGGTAAGACTGCATAGTATGAAGTACACAATATGGAAGAAGTATCTAATCATCCTATTTTTTTTATAAAGGAGAATTACTTCCCATACATGATGATCTGTTGGTCATCATAGTACAAGTAACAAGCTATGAGATAAGAAGGGTGTTGATTGATAATGGAAGCTCCTCCAACCTTACCTAACCATATTGAGAGAAATGGGAGTGTAACCGTTGAAAATTACCATAAAGGAACTACACTTGATGGGTTTAACAGAAACACGACGAAGTTAGTAAGTACTATAAGACTGTCGATGTCTTTGTTAAGGGATATCATGTTGAAAACTTTTGTTGTAATTCTATAATGTTATATTGGGTAGGTTATGACTGTACATATTACAAGCCATACCTCCACACTACACTAGATATCAAGTGTCGCACGACCTCGAGTGTGGAAATGGTCAGAGGTAACCAAGATAGAGCCTACAACTACTACATCTAAACTTTCAAAGAGTTCCCAACCAAATAGCAATCAAACATTGGGTAAAAGGCTGAGCAGCTTGAAGCCCTAACCAAATTAGGCCTAATCAATAAATGAGTTCAAAGGTCAAGTCAATACAAATAGGAGAAGAGGAAGGTCATTTGGTTAGAATTAGCACTGCATTAGGAGAAGAGTTGAAGGGAAAATTGACTACTTGTTTGAAAAACAACAAAGATGTTTTTGCTTGGAGTATTGCGAAAATGGCAAGTATTTTCCCAAAGGTAATCATCCATATGATCAATTCCAATTCACTAGTGAAACCCATAAAGCAACAAAAAAGGAAGTTTGTAAGAGAGAAGTGTGATATCATCAAAAAACAAGTGAATTCCTTAAAAGAAGAAGGATGTATCAAAAAGATCGACCATCCTACTTGGCTATCCAATGTCATTTTAGCCCCAATAGCAGGAAGAGATGCTCGTATGTGTGTGGATTTCATCAACGTTAACATGGTCACACCAAAATATTATTTTCCTCTGCCAATCACAAACCAGTTAATGGATGCCAATACAAGATTTAGCCTCATAATCTTCATGGACACATATTCAAGCTTTCACCAAATTAGAATGCATCCTAAAGATGAGCAGATAACATCTTTTATTAAGGAAGAATGAACATTTTGTTACACCATAATGCCATTTGGGCTTGATAAGTACTTGAAAAGCACTAATATTTCATAGTTTATTTGTACTTAAATGTAATAGCTAAATTTAAATTTGCATGATTTTATCATTATTTAAAAAAATCTATATATTTAGAATCACAGGTATATTCTATTGTATTTTAGATATTTTTAGCTTTAAATTGATAAATTGATCACCATATGAAGAATTATACCTAAAGCATTCATTTTTAGTGTAGAAGATATAAGAACCATACATGTAAATCCAATCATTTTGTAAAGGAATGAAAATAAGAAGTAAAGTTGAGCATCGTGGGCCACGACATGGAATACAGTGAGCCACAATACACTACTCACTGTTTAAAATCATTATTGATGCAATTTGTTCTATGCCGTAGTGAAGAATTATTCAGCCACGATGCGACTTGTTTAGGGTAAACACAAGGCAAACCATTACGTAACTCATGCTACGCAATAATTTTTGTCCTGAAACCCTTTATAGCCAGCCTTAGCTATAAATAAAACTTTTACATTGTTACATGGAAAAGAGTAGCTATAAAGTTCAGGAATTTTTAAGTTTTTCGAGAGCTACACATTTTTATTTTCTTCAGTTTCTAGCCTACAATAGGTAAGATTCAATAATAGTATAGATAGATCATCTAGAGGTTTTCTAGATCACAAAAAAATACATAAGATATTTATCTATCTATCAAGGAATACATTGAGGATCAAGATCATAACTCAAGAACATAGGAAAGACTTATCAGCACCTAGTAGATAAAACGTTCAAGAACCAAATAGGGTGAAATATGGAAATGTATAGGGATTACATGATGACCAAATCTCAAAAGCCATATATATGATGTAGAAGAAATTTTTGGGGTGTTGAGATTATATGACATGAAGCTAAACCCCAAGAAGTTTATTTTTTGGGTTACTTTGGGAAAGTTCTTAAGATACCTAGTGTCGATCAGAGGAACATAAGCAAACTTGAAAAAAAATAAAAGCCCTAATAGAGATGAGGTCCCTAAGATGTCTGAAAGAAGTGCAACACTTGAACTGACATATAGTGGCACTAGGAAGGTTTATATCAAAGTGTACAATAAGTTTTTGCCATTCTTTTAGCTATTAAGAAAAAATTAGTAAGACTAGAATGAAGAATGTGATACTACTTTCTAGTCCATTAAAAAATATCTAATAAGGTTCACATTTATTGGTTAGTCCTTCACCAAACAAGCTTTTGTACCACTATTTGTCTGCTACAGTAATGGTAGTAAGTGTTACGCTAGTAGCAAAAAAGGAATGGACAATAACCAATTTATTATATCAACCAAGCATTCATGCAATCTCAACAAAATTACCCAATATTGGACAAGCTTGCATTTTTTTTAAGGATGGTAGTAAAAAAAATTGAGACATTAATGTTAAGGCCATACCATCATCGTTTTGACTTCATACTCTCTCAAAAGTGTGTTATAGAAAAAAGAGGTATTAGGAAGATTGGCTCATATTGCTATTGAACTTAGAGAGTTTGACATCCATATAAAATTATGCTCAGTAATTAAAGAATAGACAATAGTTGACTTCATATCAGTCTGGATAGGAGAAGAAGGGACGGTGTAAGTGGTAAAAGTGTAGGAAAGGTATGAAGAAGAGAAGTATTGAGAAGTAATGTTGATAGAGATAGAAACACCAAAGGTGTAGGGATGGGAATCGTAATATTCAATGTAGAGAAAGGTATGATTGAACAAAGTGTGAGAATAAGTTTCACAACCACCAACAATGTAGCCAAATATAAAGCGGTGTTGTTAACCTTGAAATATGTGATTATCCTTAGTGATTCACATCTGATGGTTAATCAAGTAAATGGAAACTTTGAGAACAAAGAGGAGAAAATGAACAAGTACCTAATGGAAATCAAAGAGTGGGCAATAGAGTTCAAGGCATTTAGGATTACACAAATATTATGTATTAGTAATGCTCATGTAGATGCCTTGGCCACTCTATCCTCGATTGTACCAACAAACATGAAAAGAATCATGCATGTCTCAACCATTACAAAACCAAGTGTTAAGGAATAAGAACCAAGTAGATCAACTACTATAGCCCAAGTCCAAAAGGTTTCATTGGTTTTTCCTTTCTAGATTTATTTGAAGGAGGGAATGTTAACAAGGGATAAAAAAAGACCATAAAATGGAGATTAAGTCAAAAGGTTATACCATTATGTAATATAGAAAGTACATAAGTGACCTGTGGTTATGGTTTCTGATGGAAGAAGAAGCATGATTCATCATCAGTGAGATTCATGGTGAATAATGTGGAGTTCATTCATAAGGAAGAAGCTTATGTTAAAAAATAATCAGATAAGACTATTATTGGCCTACGATGTTAAGCGATTATACCATACATGCCAAAAAATGTAATAAATGTCAATGATATGTTGTAATCACTCATCTACCTGCCATAATGATAACATGAATCAAAGTAACTTGGTTGTTTACAATATGAGGGATTGATATTGTAGGACCACTTCCAATAAGAATGACTTAAAAGGAAATTTTTGATAGTTACAAGTGACTACTTTTCCAAATAGGTGGAAGTAGAACCATTGGTAAGAATTCAAGAGGAAAATGTGAAGAAGTTTATATGGAAGAATACCATTTTCCGATTCGAACTCCCTAAGGAGCTCGTAACTAACAATGGAAAACAATTCATCGGGAAAGTTTTCGTGGTATTCTATGCAAAGTTAGGATTAAATTATGTCATTACACCTCGTATAGACCCCAAGCCAATGGTTAGGTTGAAAATTCAAATAAGATCTTGATAAACATCTTGAAAAAATAATTAGAAGATTCCAAAGGAATTTCCAGGGTACTATGGGCAATGAGAACTACACCTAAGTTAGCTATAGGTAAAACCCATTTCTCACTTGTATATGGCACCAAAGCAAATGAAGGTGTTACAACCAACCCTCAAAATGGGGCAAGTAGCAAATACAATAAACAAAACCACTCTACATATCTAATATTACTAGAAGAAAAAAGGGAAAGGGTGGGGATAAGGATAGAAGCAAAAAAAAGGAGCACCTAGAACACTTTTAATAAAACTGTCATATAAAGGAGTTTTAGAATAAGGGACTTGGTGCTAAGGAAAGCCTTTGGAAACTAGATAGATTGGAGAGTAGGGAAATTGGTGGCCACTTGGATCAGGCCATACAATATTTCAAAGGTAACATGAAGAGAAGAGTACAAATTAGAAGGCCTAGATGGGAAGGAAGAAGACAATTTCCAAAGATAATACTAATAGTAAATTTCCTTGTCTAAACGATGTAATCATGATAATATTTGTATGTACTTTCAAGTCTGAGAAAGAGTCCATAGTTTTCAATCAATTTGAAGGTTTTTCTTTATCTAGCTTGCAAATAAACTACTCCAAAATTCTCACTTAAGAGCAAGGAGGTTTAACCCGTGCCTATTTGAGATGTAGACATAAGAGGCAAAAAATAATACTTGACCCAAGAAAGAAATCAAAAATCCAATTGTTGGATTCCTCTTTTGGGAAAAAATGTCCTAGCGATTGATTTAAACTAACCTAGTAATACTCCCACTCGTGAACAAACCAACATAAAATCCTCACTTAAAAGCAAGGATGTTTAACCTATACTCATTTGAGATGTAGGAGTAAGAGGGAAAAAAGACTCTACCCAACCCAAGAAAGGAATAAGAAATAAAAAATATTGGATTCCTCCTTTGGGGAAAAATGTCTTGGCGATAGGTTTAAATTGGCCCAATGACACTCTCACTCATGAATAAACTAATGTAAAATCCTCACTTAGGAACAAGAAGGTTTAACCCCTACTTATTTAAGATGCGAGCGTAAGAGGTAAAAAAACTTTGCCCAGCCCAAGAAAAGAATCATAAATCCAAATTGTGTACTCTTTCTTTGGGAAAAAATGGTGATAGGTTCAAATTGGCCTAGTGATGCTTCTGCTTGCGAATAAACTAATGTCAAAATCCTCACCGAGGAGTAAAGAGGTTTAACCCCTTTTATAAGTAGACCCAGACGATCCTTTGGAATAGATATGATCCAATAATATAAAGAGATTTTCCATAAAAAGGAATACTTAGGGTTCAACTCGAATGACTGAGTTCTTATAGCCTAACCATATAAGAAATTTGTGCCACAAAATGCACAAAATATGTGTACTTTACCCATTATTTGAACAAATTATGGCCTAGTCACACCCAACTACATCATGAACCTAGTAAGGTTGCCACAAAACACAAGTATAAGGATCAATCTAGCCTACTATTTAGGATGAACATGACTTATTGAATGCATACCCATAAAATAAATATTTGGGGTTAGCTCACATGATGGAGTTTTTATGACCTAATCATAGGAGTAACTTGTTCCACAAGGTGCATAAATTACGTGTATCTAGCCTATTATTCGAATAGAATATAGCCTAGCCACACTAAACTACATTGTGAACCTAACAAGGTTTCCATAAAACACCAGTATGGGGATGAATCTAGCCCATTGATGACTTTATGAAAGTAGAGTCATAAGCGTATTATTTTACTTAATATTTACTTGTTTTATTCAATAAATAGTATTTTTATTGCAAAAAATATTTAAATATAAAATTTTTAGTGAAAAGGGGTGAAAATATAACTTTTGGGATTTTTCTGAAATTTTTTATAAATTTTTAACGTAGGGCTAATTAGGAGCTACCACGTGGCATACCACGTAAGTAGAGGAGCTAACTAGACAAGCCACACAGATACCATGTAAGTAAGGATAGCAAATCACGTTACGCATTGTGTATGGAGGATGAAGTGTGTGTCACATGTCAGTGCGACGTTCAATTTGAGTTCAGAGTGCGGTCAAACTTCTCTACCACGTGTCACCATGCCATTACCCCCCCGTTCCACCCGTGTGCCACGCCATCCGTTTCCACAAATCACGTTGCACCGCATGATACTGACTCAACGAGCATTGACTATGACCGCTCTTCCTTGCCACGCATCGCACTATGATTCACCTAGTGATTTTCTGATGCCACGTGTCATACTATGATTGGCTAGCGTTGTCAGTTTTGCTTGTTTTGATCTTAGCCTTTGATCAAAAGCTGGTTTAGACCGCACCTGAGCTATATTTAATCCCTTAATCACCCTATAAACCCTAAGTCGTCGTCATTAGCATAATTTTGGTGAGTTTTTCGAGCTAAAAAGAGAGAAAAATATAGAAAAAATTCAAGAGAGGTCACAATTTTGGTGGTGATTTAAGATGAGATTATCACTACAATTCAAGAGATTGATTGTATTTCTTATTCTACTCTTTTCTTTATCAATTTTTATGTCTTTCTTTATAAAAATGAGTTTTATGAACACAATTATGTGTAGTTAATTTATTAATCTAGGGATCCTATGAACCCAATTTTCACCATATGATGGTCTAATATTTTACTCCAATTATAAATTTAATTTAATTATATTATTTAATCTGATTTTTATGCTATTAATTGTTTGGTCAACAATTTATCTATAGAGACAATTAAATAGATTTGAGAGAATTATTTAATTGTTTGTCTTTATTAAATAACATGCATAGTTTCTAGGTAGAGATGTATGATTCTTATGTATGTGATCCATAATTGATGAACTTAATGAGTAATATGTAATTTAATTGGCATGAGAGTGTGATTAAATTAATTACTATATGGTGTGTAGTTTACTTGAGAAAGGAATACATGTTAGGTTAGATTCAATTGATCATATAATTAATTGATAATTATATTGAGGGATTTTAGCGATTTACATGTTTAAAAAATTAAGAGATTAAGTATTCTTAGATATTTTCTCATATATCTTTTTAGTTACCATATCTAATTTAATTAATTATTGTTATTTACTTTTAGTTATTTTAATTTTACTTTCTTAAAATATAAAAACACAAAAAAAAAATTTATTTTTTTTAGTTTTAAAAATTAGTTTTTAATAATACTATCTCCGTGAGAATGATTTTTTCTTATCATTAATTATATTATTTGTTGCGATACGTATACTTGCTTATTAATTGCAAACACAATTTGTGTGCCAATCACCCTCTATTTGGGATAAACATGACCTCATTTCATGCATACCCATAAAAGAAGTATTTGGGTAGCCCTAATTATGACAGAGTTCTTACAGCCTAACCAGTGCCACAAAGTGCACAAAGTATGTGTACCTTTATTCAAAGAGAATACAGCCTAGTGTCACGACCTTATATTTTCAAGTAGCGATCATACGGCACTTAGCAAGTTCCGTTGCACTAAGCCTGCCTTTCCCTGAACGAATTCTCCAAAGAGATTAGAAAGAGAGTTTGTAAAGAATGCTTTGTATTGCTCTAGAGAGAGTTTATGTTACAATTTGCTAAGAATTCCCAAGATGATTACAAATGAAGACCAATGGGTCTATTTATAGTGTGGCTTCTAAGCTTAAGACTATGCCGCCACTTTCTAGATTCTTCTAGCTCTAGAATATACAGGAGAGTTCTTGTTTTATCTACAATATGCCACAAGGGTCTAGGACCTTCTAGCCAACTCTAGAGTCTTCTAGGTTTGTCTAGCTCCTTCATGCATGTTCTGGGATGTTCTAGTCCATTCTAGCACTCTCCAGCGTGCTCTAGAACATTCTAAGGTCTTCAAGCTTGAGTTGAGTCCGTCCAACTCTAGCGCTTCCTAGACATCTCTAGGCCACTCTAGAACCTTCTCATGTAGAAAGGTCTAGATCCTTTAGGCAAGCACTATTTATTTTGGATTTTTAGGGAAAATTCGAGCGGGACGTGACACCCTCCCCCACTCAAGTTCGCGACGCCCTCATCGCGCCTTCAAGCTGAAAACTCTCTATGGCATCTTTGAATTGCCATAAAGACTCTTTGGGTTCTCAGCTCGCTTCTACGTCTGGGGCATTTTTCCATTTGACTAAGTATTCCCAATAACTTGGCACGCCCCTACGTCGGATCAAGCGGTCTGCCAAAATTGAGTCCACTTCCCTGTCAAAAGAGGTTACCACTACGGTAGGCGCCCTCTTGGATTCTCCCCTACTCATGTCTTCCTTATCTCCATGAAAAGGTTTCAGCATACTTACATGAAAGACCAGATAGATTTTGAGCTTTGGAGGGAGTTGTAGCTTGTACGACACCTTACCGACTTTTTTTAGGACAGGAAATGGTCCCTCATACTTCCGCACCAACCCCTTATGAACCTTCTGCAAGGACTTGAATTGTTGGGGCAATAGTTTGACAAGGACCAAATCGCCTTCCTAAAATTCCACCACCCTCCTTTTCTTGTCAGCCCATTTCTTCATCTTCTTAGATGCTTTATTTAGATATGCTCGAGCCAACTCGGCTTGTTCATGCCACGCCTTGGCAAACTTGAAGGAAACAGGGCTCTTCCCTTCGTAACTCGTGGCCAAGGCATGGGGAGTCATGGGTTGTTGCCCCATGACGATTTCAAAGGGATTCTTTACGATAGACTCGCTCCTCTACAGGTTATATGAAAATTGGGCTACATCCAGCAGCTTCGCCCAATCCCGTTGATTAGCACTCACAAAGTGCCTAAGATACAACTCCAGCAACGCGTTGGCACGCTCTGTTTGTCCATCACTTTATGGGTGAAAGCTTGTGGAGAAATTCAAGTCTGATCCCAACAGCTTGAATAGTTCCGTCCAAAACTTGCCAGTAAATCGTGGGTCTCGATCACTCACGATATTAGACGGAATTCCCCAATGTTTCACAACATTCTTGAGGAATAATCGTGCCGTTTCATCTGCCGTGCAGTCCGTTGAGGCAGGTATGAATGTCGCATATTTGCTGAAGCGGTCGATGACGACAATGATGCTGCCAAAGCCCTCTGATTTTGGCAAGCAAGTAATGAAATCCATTGAGACACTCTCCCATGGTCTCTCTGGAATAGGCAGCGGTTCTAGCAATCCTCCGGGTGCATGCTGCTCTATCTTGTCCTGTTGGCATACAGGACAAGTCTTCACATAAGCTTCAACGTCATCCCATAATTGAGGCCAATAGTAGATTGATTTAATCAAAGCAAGGGTGCGCCTCATCCCTGGGTGTCCAACCCATAGTGAATCATGACACTCCTTGATTAGATCCTTCCTTAAGTTCCCCCACTTCGGCACAAAGATACGATTCTGCTTGGCGTAGAGTAGTCCGTTACTCAGCCAAAATCGCCTAGTCTTTCCTCCCTTGATGAGGGTAAGGAGGTTTTGAGCAAGGGCATCATGTTCCAACCCTTATTTGATCCTTTCCAACAAGGGGCTACTTGGCCTACTTAAGGCTGCTAGCTCCGTCTTTCGACTCAATGCATCAGCCACCACATTGGCCTTACTAGGCTTGTACTCCAACCTGTAGTCAAACTCCGCTAAGAAGTCTTACCACTGAGCTTGCTTAGGGCTCAACTTCTTTTGAGTCTGAAAGTAGCTAGTTGCTACATTGTCCGTCATGATAACAAAATGAGAACCCAATAAATAGTGTCGCCACACCCTTAGACAATGAATGATAACTATCATTTCTTTTTCTTGCACAGTGTAGCGGCGTTCGGTGTCATTCAGCTTGCGGCTCTCATAAGCTATCAGATGCCCTTCCTGCATCAATACTCCACCAATGGCAAAGTCTGAGGCATCTGTGTGCAGCTCGTATGTCTTGGAGGGGTCTGGAAGACAAAGCACCGGTTCTTCACTAACGGCCTTTTTTAAGTCTTCGAATGAGGCTTGGCATTCACTTGTCCATTCCCAAGCCTTGTTCTTTTTGAGGAGGTTAGTGAGCAGGGCTGCTCTCGCTGAGTAGGACTTGATAAACCTTCGGTAATAGTTTACCAGTCCAAGGAAAGATCTCAACTCAGGAACCTTGGCAGGAGGTTCCCATTCTTGGATGGCTTTCACCTTAGCTCCATCCATCATTAATTTCCCATCCTTTATCCTATGTCCCAAGAACATCACCTCATCTTGGGCAAAGTAAAATTTCTCCTTCTTGACGTATAGCTCATTTTCCCTTAGGACCTCGAACACCTTCTTCAAATGCTCTAGATGTTCTTCCAAAGTCCGGCTATATATCACAATGTCATCAAGATATACTACCACGAACCGATCGAGGTAGGGATGGAAAATCTTGTTCATAAGAGTGTAGAAGGTGGCAGGTGCATTAGTGAGACCAAATGGCATGACAAGGAACTCATAGGCACCGTACCTGGTCACACATGTGGTCTTGGGCTCATCTCCCTTGGCTATGCATACCTGGTAGTAACCCGATCGCAAGTCTAATTTTGTGAAGTATCTAGCATTCCCCAATTGATCAAACAAGTCAGCAATGAAAGGAATAGGATACTTGTTCTTTACCGCTATCTTGTTTAAAGCCCGATAGTCAATGCACATCCGTAGCGAGCCATCCTTCTTCTTTTGAAAGAGAACCGGGGCACCAAATGGGGCTTTAGAGGGTCTTATGAAGCCAGTATCCAGCAATTCGTCCAGTTGCTTCCGCAATTCTGCCAACTCTGAGTTCACCATTTGATAGGGGTTCATTGTTGGTGGCCTGGTGCCAGGTTCCAACTCTATATCATGGTCTACCTCCCTCCTTGGAGGTAACCCTTTGGCAATGCCTCAGGCATTACATCATTGAACTTATCTAGGACAGCTTGCACTTCCGTCGGCAAGCTTGGCTTTGGTGACGCCTCTTCATCGTCATATTCTTTTAAGATGGCCAAATAACTCTCTTCGTCCCTCTTCAATCCCTTCTTGAATTGAAGTGCTGAGAGAGCTTGGATAGTTGGTTTAGTGGTCCTTTCCGTCGGCACCACACAAGCCTTCGAACCATCCATGATGCACATAGAGTTTGAGCATGGTACCAAGAAAGCTCTAACCTGGTCCAAGAACTCCATGCAGAATACAACCGAAAAGTCGTCCATAGGCGCCATTGACAAGTCCACTTGGCCAGTCCAAGCACCGAGACTAACCTTAACTCCACGAGCAACTCCATGCAATAGTAGTGCTGTTGAGTTAACTGCTTTTAGAGATCCCCCTCCATGGACTACCTTAAGGCCGAGTCGCTTTACTTCCTCCACTGAAACAAAGTTGTGAGATGCACCTGTGTCGACCAAAGCCTTGGCGACCTTCCCATTGATGGTTGCATCTACATACATTAAGCCTTTAGGGGTCTTTAGGGCGCTCTACAATGCACCAAGTAGGCGCAAAGAACCCATCTTTTCACCTTCGTCCGACTCGCCTCCATCCTGGTCATGAGTGGAAGCAACTAAGGCACTCAAGGCCTTCCTTTTCAGACATTCGCTTGCCCAATGTGGTCCGTCGCAAATGAAGCACGTCACGCGAGGCTTCGAGGTATTCCGATCCTCCTTCTCCTTCCCCTTATCTCGTGGCTTAAATGAGGAGCTGTCTTTATGGTTTTTGGAACCCTGACTTTTGGCATGGCCTCCCCCAGTCTTTCCTCCACCAAAATTTTTATCTGTAACTTTTGAGCTCTCCTTGTTTGTGGAGTATTCAATAAAGCTTTCTGTAGTCGCATTGGCCGAAGATAAGTCTTGGACACCACTCGCTTAAGTTCCAGATTAGCCCATGATTGGAGACCATCCATGAATAAGAATAGGGCATCCTTGTTAGATGTGTCAGGGACTTCTAGCAACAAGGTTGTGAACTCCTTCACATAGTCCCTTATGCTACCCGTTTGCTTCAATCGTCGCAATCGGCCCCTTGCCTCCTCCTCAGCATTTACGGGGAAGAACTACATTTTGAACTCCCTTTTGAAATCTTCAAAGGTGTCAATTGTGCAAACCCCTCGTTGCACATCTCCATACCTCCTTCTCCACCACAACATAGCAAAGGTGTCGCCAAGTACACGGCAGCTTCGGATCTCGGCTGCATGGTCCGTTATGCCAGTAGCCTCGAAATATTGTTCCAGCCCCTATAGGAAGTTCTCCACTTCCCTAGCATTCCTAATACCATTGAAGGTCTTAGGCTTGGGAACATCCACCCTCTTAGCCTCAATAACAGTGGCTATGCTAGTTCCCGCGGCCATAGCCCGCTTACATAGAGCTAGATCACCACTCATATCCTCAACTCTATGCAACACATTAGTGAGTTCTCTTTGGACAAGATCTCATACCTTGGCAAGTTCGGCTTTTAACCCATCAATCTCTTGCCTTAATCCACCATCTAGCTCATTAAGGGACATCTTGACCGCTGCATGGATCTCCACATCCTCGGCCTCCAAGCCATTGCAACGTTCTTCTAAGTTGTCCACCTGATCGAACAGCTCCCTTAAGCTGTCCTGTGCACTCCTTACTCGTGCTTCTAAGCTAGAAAGCATGTTTTTCAACTTGGCTCGAGATTCCTTTGATGGTTTCCGGGTTTCCTCACGCCCACGTTCCATAGGTGGAACATCAACACTTGGTGTAAATGGAGCAACGTTCTTCATTATGCCAAAGTTAGAAATGCTTCAATCGAAAGCTCTGATACCAACTGTCACGACCTTATATTTTCAAGTAGTGATCGTGCGGCACTTAGCACGTTCCGTTGCACTAAGCCTACCTTTCCCTGAACGAATTCTCCAAAGAGATTAGAAAGAGAGTTTGTAAAGAATGCTTTGTATTGCTCTAGAGGGAGTTTATGTTACAATTTGCTAAGAATTCCCAAGATGATTACAAATGAAGACCAATGGGTCTATTTATAGTGTGGCTTCTAAGCTTAAGACTATGCCACCACTTTCTAGATTCTTCTAGCTCTAGAATATACAAGAGAGTTCTTGTTTTATCTACAATATGCCACAAGGGTCTAGGACCTTCTAGCCAACTCTAGGACCTTCTAGCCAACTCTAGAACCTTCTAGCCAACTTTAGCTCCTTCATGCACGTTCCGGGATGTTCTAGAATGTTCTAGTCCATTCTAGCATTCTCCAGCGTGTTCTAGAACATTCTAGGGTCTTCAAGCTTGAGTTGAGTTCGTCCAACTCTAGCGCTCCTAGACATCTCTAGGCCACTCTAGAATCTTCTCTTGTAGAAAGGTCGAGATCCTTTAGGCAAGCACCATTTATTTTGGATTTTTAGGGACAATTCGAGTGGGACGTGACACTAGTCACCCCAAACTGCATTGTGAACCAAGCATGGTTTCCACAAAATACAAGCATGAGGGTGCATGAATCTAGCCTGTTATTAGGGATGAACATAACCTTGTTGCTTGCTTGTCATAAAAGAAGTACTTGGGGCAGACCACATGATGGAGTTCTTATGACCTGATCACACGAGTAATTTATGCCATAAAGCGCTTAAAATGTGTGTACCTAACCCAAGTGTATTGGAGTCAGCCTAAAGTAAAATGGCCCAAGTAATGGAGTCACTCGATCTGGTGATACACAAAAATGTACATGGAGTAAAATGACCTAATCATCTTCCCGGTTCCAAAAGGAATAAAACAGACATGTAAACAACATTTAACATATATAAATTGTCCTCAGCCCGGATAAAAATCCAGGCATTTTGTCTTAATATTACAATAAAAAGGGAGGCATACCTCCTAAATAGGAATCAAACTTATTATGCTGCGGTCTTAGTAGTTACGTCCTTGGTGCCTGTGGAATTAATCATATCTAATAGGGCTGAATCATCAGTGAACTAATCACCTAGAGATTCGTCTCTAGTTTGGCCACCAGTATTGGTGGTACCTAAAGGTGATGCCATTGCATTTTTCAATATCAATAGCTGTAGGAGTTTGATATTCAGTAAGCCTGTCCAGCGTGGCCTCTAAGTTCAGGACAGGGGTGGCCTGACGTAGGTCGCTAAGAATACCAGCACCCTCAAGAAACCCTATCTTGGCATCTTCAACGAGTTACTGATTAGTTTTTTCAAAAGCTTCATTCTTTTCAAAAAGTTCATTAACTCGTTTCTTCTCAACATTGTAGCCCTTATGAAGACTGTTCTTCTTACGACATACATCATCCATCTCAGTAGACTATGCATGAACTTTGCCCGTAAGTTCTTAAATCTTAAGAGAGGCTTTCTTGTTCTGAGCCTCTAAGTGTGAATTTTTTTGTTAGTTCAAGAGCTTGTTCCTTTCAAGCTCGACTGATCAACTCTCCAGTCCAAAAAAGTGAAAGCCCCAATAAAATAATGAATGTAAGTACAGCTTCAATGCAATAAAGTAAACAGAAAAGTTACTTACATCCATGACATGTCAAAATCACATGAGATATACTGATCCATGTTCCTCCTTCTGAGCTTTATTAATAGCGACCTCATCATCTGACCTAGCGAAGTAATTGTATAACTCGTTAAGCTTGTCCCTGCGACCCAAAACTCCACCCTCAAAGGGGTTCACCAAGGGTTAGAAAAGTTTACCCTCACCTCAAATCAACCTCATCATCATCCAAAATAATAACAGTCTTATCTACAGTGGCCTGACCAATGGTCCAAGGGTTCACGTGCTTAAAAAAAAACATGGGCCATATTGCTCAAATCATTGGTATGGTATATATTGTATGTATTTTTTTGTGGAGAAAGATGCATAATATTTACAACGCTCTAATAGTTAAGGGTTAAGATATTCTTGGAAGAAATTAATCTAACTTGTGAAGTATGACAATTATCATTTAGAAAAAGAATAATTCTACGATTAATTATCATTTAAAAATAACAAAGGTATTACTATCATAACATCTACAATTGGATTTAAAAAAGCATTGGTCTCAGGTAATATGGCGACAACAAAATATTAGAATAAATGACATAATTAAGAAAAATACATATCAAATTAAATATATTAAGTATTACAAACATTTTGTTTTTTAGGATAATTGTATTTATTTTAATTTTTGATTGAGTTATTGATAGAAGGGAAATGAATAAAATAAAAAGGATAGAATCTCAAATCTTCTTTCATTTGAAGTCGTCCAATCAAAAAAATTCTTTCATTTTCAAACAGAAAGAGAATTAAAAAAATCATACTTTCTTCTAATATCTTAATTGAATTATATCTAATGATCAATAAATTAAATTTAATTTGACATCTACACATACAAATAAAATTATAGCAATGGTTTTATTGATACTTAGAGTGGAGTTGATGGACAATTAATACAAATATTAATGTTTCTTAGTACCGAATAACAATATAAATTAGGCATGACCAAGTGGTAAGGCATCGAGTTTTGGTCTCGTTATTCGAAGGTATGAATCCTTCCGTTCCAGAATATGCCCAACACATTATAACAATCTAATAATAACATGATTATAACAATCTAATAATAATATGATTATATAATCTAATAATAACATGATTAGATAAGAAATTTTGGATTATAGAATCCGTTCAATTATCTTATTCCATATATCTATTTAGATTCATATATTATATGGAATAATAGAATCCTTAGCCTATTAGGTAGATCCAATCTATTGATTTAGATAGATATAAATTGATTCTCTCTATATTCATTTCTATTGAATATTGATATATTGTTTTATATATTTTTATTTTTTAATATTTATTTAGTTTTTTTCATATTTAATTTGAATAAAAAATAGAGAAATTTAATATATATATATATATTGACTAAAATATATGTATTTGAGGTGAAATTTAATTTTGTCTCAGATTTTGTTATAAAACATCCATTCCTATTTTATAGAGAAAGAAAGGTGTATACGTTATTATTTATTGACCAACCAATGACTATTCACGATTTCATAATTGAATTAATTACATATAGGTTTCAAAAGAAAAGAGTGTTATGGCAAAACTTTCTTTAAAACAATGTGGCAAAAAGTAACGTGCAACTTGAAGGATACTATCCGCTATGGATTTTTACATCCACCATTTTCTATTGACTATTAAAGGGGAATTGGATAGGAACGAAAATGCTCTTGGCTCGACATTGTTTTCACTAGAACTCTCATTGTAGTGTTTTTTGGAGAGCTCGAGTAGAAAGTATTCATTCATTCCTTGAAGGCAAGAATCTAGGGTTAGTATCAATCAATAAATTATGCCAACTTTGTAAGTACATTTTCTAGATATAAATTAAAAGGGTCCAATTCAAGTAAGTTTTAAACAACTTTTTGGAAATTGGTAAAACTCTTTCAATTCAAAGTGTATTGCACAAAAGTCAATGATTCGCATGATTCTTTAATAGAGCGAAATCACAAAAAGGGTATGTTGATACCATTTTGAAATGATTCAAAATCATCAAAGTAATGTCTAAACCCAATTATTCAAGGCAAAGATAGAAGATCCTATAGGGAAATACCCTTTTCAATTCCATTTTTTTCAACAACTAGATTAGAATGTAGAGTTCAAATATATTCTAAACAACACAAAAAAGAGTATGAGATCGCTCAATAAATGAAACACTTAAGGGATTTTCCTTGAGTTATTTGAGAGTTATCCAACTTGAGTTATAGGGTGCAAATGAGAATAGTTTTTTTTGGCTATGAATAGAAAAAAAGTACTTAAATCATGGTCTATTTGATGATTTTATCGATATGTTTTACATTTTAATTCTCTAGGTAGGCATAACTTCAAATTTTCATGAACCATATGAGGAGAAAACTTCCTATACATTTCTAAGGGCATATTATTCATCTACATATATTCTAATGAGCTATTTATTGAATCATTGCAATTGATGCTTGTTTGAACTATGCCTAGCTCAAAAAAGGGCACAAGACATCTCGGGATATCCATGTGGGGCCTAAGGTTCTGACATTGATGCTCACAATTCCTGACTATGGCGGCCATAGCCTAACATGTGTTTTTTCTCTCCCTAACTCTTGAACCCAAGACCTAGCCCTTAAGTAAACCTTAGGAAGCAAACTGGTACCATTTAGGCTACTAGTCCATATGGTACCAACTTCCATGAATCTGTGGCTATAGGGGTAGGTCACAAGTTCGAAGCTGGGGAGGCACTAAAGAAATGCGTGCCAGGCTAGGGCTGCCCTACTAGTATATGAACTAGCTTGAGCAACAACGTCATGGGTCTGGGCCCCCACGTAAATATCTTTAGCAAAAAGGACACCTTTTGATGTTTGTACCGCACCTAGCTCAGTAGAGGGCACAAGGCATCTTAGGATATCCATGTGGGGCCCAAGGAGTTTCGGCGTTTATGCTCAAACTAGTTCTTGACTAGTAGCCTAGATAGTACCAGCTTGCTTCCTAAGGTTTACTTAAGGGCTAAGTCTTGGGTTCGAGAGCTGGGGAGAGCGAAACAAACACGTGTTAGAGTATGACTGCCCTACTATTCAAGAACTAGTTTGAGCATCAACATCGAAACTCCCTAGGTCCCACATGGATATCTCAAAATGCCTTGTGCCCTCCACTGAGCTAAGCGCGGTACAAACAATGCTCAATCTATAAGAGATCTTCAAAAAATGGGTTTTGTTGATATGATAAAGAATCAAACCCATTTAAATGTTCTTGCATTCTAAATTTTCTTGAAAAAAAGGCTTAACCCACAGTAATTATTCATGATATTTCAAAGAAAGTGGGAGCTTTTACCTAATTTCTCCTTAATCATGAAATAAAATTAAACTAAATTAATGAAATAGAAATATTGAAAAAGGTGTAAATTATTTGTATAACCCTTTCTCTACTCTTTGTTATTTTTTTCTCTTGTACTATTTATCTTAAACTACTCAATTTAGTATTACTTCTATAGAATGTTGTTTTTTTATAACAATAAAAAACATATTTTTTCTTTATTTTTATAATAATTAAATATTATAAAAATAAAGATCAAAACCATTTGTAAAATTTTTGAATTTTCTAATGGAATACTTTTCAATGGAATTCTATGAACAAAAAAAGAAATTGAAGACTTAAGCTTGTTTATTTTTATTTGTTGACTAACCTCGAGATTTTTCTACTACTTTTTTAATTAATTGAAATATATATATTTTTTATTTTGTCTACAACTCATTTGTATATATGTCTATTTTCTATGTAAAGCCAATTTTTTTTCTTTTTTTTCTATTTCTCCGTTATATTCTCAACATTTTCATTCGTATTGACAACAATGTAACAAATAAATATAACTCATATGTAAATAAATGAATCGATTTTTCTTCAATCGATAGATTTTATTTCATTTTAATGAAGAGTTCATTGGATACGATAGGACACAAAAAGTCTTTTTGTTTTGGATTAAATTGAATCAAATGTTAATAATGGATAATACAATTAGCCATAAGTATTCTATAAATATTGTTACTTTCAATAAAAAATGTTTTGACTTTCATCTCTATTTTTTGAATCTATTTTTTTTTACCCAATTCTAAGAATTTTTTTTTTTGTATTTTGATTATATCTATTCATTTTGATTATGTTCATAATCAATTCAAAATATTTACATTTTTGTTTTACCAATTGAAATTAAATATTTTGATTGTGCCGTGTAGCTTTCTCTCTTTATTTATTTTATTTGTATTTTGATTGTATCTACAAATTCTAATTCTTTTTCAGGTTGAATTGATAGGTATATGTATGAATTAAATAAATTTTGTTATGTTATAATAGCAATTGTCGTAGATTTTGAAACTATTGATTACATTGACACTGATCAAATTCTATATTCAAAAATCATTTTATTTTACCTATACTATGGGTATATTTTATATACTCACTCGATAAATCCAATTTCTCATTCCTAATAAAGACACTAATAACTATGAGTTTAGTGTATATACTTAGAATTTTATTTTCTATGTATAGAATATATGTAAAAAGGCATCTTAGACATATATGATTCATTCTGAAATTAAAACAAACAAACCCTTTTAACTCAATAGTAGAGTAATGCCATGGTAAGGTGTATGTTTTTGGTTCAAATTCGAAAAAGGGGCTTTGGTTTTGTCATGAAATCACAGCAGTATGATTCATATTTGAAAAAAGACTAGAGATATTACTAATATTTGTAATAATATAGGTCAAAACCATCTAATTTAATAGAATTTGAAATTTTGTATTTTTTAATTCAAATTACAATGAAATTATTTATAAATTTAAACATTTATTTATTATAATAAAATTTATCTATTATTATAAAGAATACAATTAAAATAAATAATGAGAAAATGTCCACTTAAATATCACAATATTCCTAATTCCTATTTTATAGTAATCAAATGAATCATAACTGTATTTACTACTATTCTGATATTAAAATTCTATAGAGATTAAATTGGAATAATGGTTTTTTTTTCACTTTTCTATTTCTTTGAAATGCGTGAGAATTTGTCTATATTTCTAATTAAATCTTCTTGTTTCTGGATCACTACTACAAAATATGGCATTTAAGTCAATATTTAAAGTCATTTTTTTTGGATAAAATTGATGTATAATCAATTTAAAATCAATTCGGTGAAAAATCGACACTACATGTAGCGTCGATTGACACGTAGAACCAACGCTACGTCCTACGTGTAGCATCGGTTCTACGTATCAACTAACACTATCCACGTAATTAATTTTTTTATTATATATAATTAAATTTGGTCAATTATTATTTTTTATTATATATAATTTTTTTGGTCAATTGTTTTATTATATATTCTTTTTTTAGTCAATTGATTTTTAAAATTATAGAATTTATAGAATTTTGTGTATTTGTTTGGATACGTACTTAATTATATGTACATGTTTTTCATACGTAGTAATCGAATTTGGATAGCATGAAAAACACAATACAGAAAAGTTTCAAAAAAATATAAAAGGTATATAGTTAATTAAAATCTTAAAAAATAATTGACCAAAAAAATAAAAAAAATTGCATTGTTTAATTTCAATTTTAAAAATTGTTAAAATAAAAAAAATTAATACACGTGGATAGCGTCGATTGACGTGTTGAACCGACGCTACACACATGGATATTCATGTGTATTTTTCCATTTCTCTTCTCTCTTCTCCATGAGAACATCATTTTTAATTTGTAGTACCCAAAAAACTCAAAATCGAGTTTCACCTCCTCCATTTTTTCTCATTTTTCAGCCACCTCCGACCATCATTTCCACACCGTTTAGTGGGTCTTCTTCCTCTCCAAATTATCTTCCAGATCCCCTATTTTTTGAGTGAAATACTCAAATTTTTTATACCCATTTTCTCACTTACAAAACACCATTTTTTTCTTCATTTCCTTTATTTTGTTACTTCATTTATTCTTGTAAGTATTTCTATTAATCCTATGCACTTATTATCCAATTGTGTTATTTTTTGTATAAATTTTTGATTTATGTATGTTTTGTATTATGCATGTTATTATTTGTTTGGTTCATTTTCTATGGAAATAATATCTGGATGTTGTGGGTTTGAGGGACTAGAATATTTACCGTACGTGAATAAATTTATTTATATATAAATAATTATATTTTATTAAGTAAAAGTAATATAATTTTAAAAGGACTAAAATGATAATTTTTTGTATTGTGTATGTTTTGGTATATATTCTAATAATTAGGTAATTTATATATAATAATACCTGAAATATATTCTAAGGATACATATTTAATATGCTTAATATCATTAATAGAAAATGGACAAATCTTGGATGGTAGAGTGTAGAATTGAGCAGGACTACATTTCTGGATAAGGTTGATTCCAACCAAGCTAAGTAACAAATCAAAGTTACACTTGGCTTCATATTTAAAGCTCATTATAGCATTAAAAATACCAGCTTGATTCCAAATAGCTTCATATTTATAGACAAAAGATTAATAAAGTGCTAATATGATTTCGAAAGGATAAGGTTGTTATTATATCACTCGTATGATGATGTGGTAATCTATTTTACTAATCTTTTAACATATATAAGTTATTTTTGTGAATTAATGATATTACAATCTTATTTTGAATTTAATTACATATATTTCTTTGGTTGGAACAAGTGGGGCTATGATATGTATATTTTTGATGATTTATAAGAAGAATGGACATAACACTTTGTTTAAATTATAACATCAGGGAAAGAATATAATCTTGAATAACATAGGACAACATCATGATAATATTTATAATGTTTTAATTTCTCCATTCATATGTCTCTGAAGTTTAGACTGCTTGTTTAATGGATGTTTACGTGCTTATGTATGTAGGAGAATGAATTGTTATATATACCAGCTGCTTTTTGCCTAGTTTCCTTCTCACTATGATGGTGATTCTAAGCCAACCAAGCTTGCTTTCCTTGAAATAAAGTGAGAATATCACAAAATCCATGATACTTTAACGACATCATTTTATTTGTAATTTAAGTTAACTATATATATGTATTGTATATACATTATTTTTTTATAATAAATTTAATTATCAAATAATTAATTATATTTAATTTTTCAATTATTTGTATTATTATTTAAACTTTGTTAAATAGATTTTGGTTTTTTATGCTATATGTGATCGAATACAGGTTATTAGTAGAGTAAAAAATGAGTACAATATGTAAAAAAAATCACAATTTAAAGTCGATTTTTAACCGACTGTAATGGCCCGTTTTGTAGTAGTGGATGTGCTATATAAATAAGTTGTTATTCCCTTCCTTTAAGAGGCATTTGAAATGTCTTTCTTGAATTCAAGCACACAAGACAAGATCAATTTATATCTTAATCTATATATAGACAATGAAGAAGAACAAAACTCTTATTTTATTTTACTTTTTATTTATTTTTAATTTGGATTGTTCAAAGAGAAAAAGGCTAACAAAAATATTATTTGATTTTCTTTTAGCATAGCGTTTTTTTTTCTTTTTCTATTTTTTCATTGATTCGTTCTTTTAATGGATATGATAATTCATATTAAAAAAAATATTCAGGAATTAGAATCATAAAAGTAATTTTTCAATTATTTTTGATTGATTGGAATTAAGATAAATTTAAGAGAAGCAAATAGAAATAGATGAAGCAACGAAAGAAAATTGAGATTATATATATATATATATATATATATATATAAAGATAATAATGTAGATTGGTGTATATCAAATTAACTTATATCTTCATATAGTAAAACCTTATAAATACAATAAAAATGTTATTACTCAAACAAGCATGAAATGTATACTTGCGTATTTTCCCATAGGTCAAACTGGATATGTAGTTATTGGAATAATTGTTGGAGAACCAAATGGGGGATATGCAAGCTTGATAACTTATATGTTTTTATATATCTTCATAAAACTAGGAACTTTTTCTTACATTGTATCATTTGGTCTATGTATCGAAACTGATAACATTCAAATAAGATTTCAAGGGTACAAGAAGAGGGACACCATTTGTCACCCAAACCGCAATAGGAAATGTTATTTATGTAGTAGTAGATCAAGGTATGCAATGAGTATAAGTCATGATAAAAGGCCTATTTTTTGGAAGAGATGCAAAATTAAGAGCTATTCATAGAAGTATTATATTATTAAGTTTCATACTAGACATAACCCCTATGCCACATAATGGTTGTAGACCCTCTAAAAAGAGACATTTGTAAAAATAAACATTGAATATGTTTTAAGAGACAAGAGAAATAAATAATTCAATGATTTGATCAAACAATATTACTATGGTTCACGAGAAAGTGATAGTATCCACTAGAAGGACATGGGGACGTAAAAAAAGAAAATAGAAGGATGGGGCTTCTCTCACTTTTTACATAACGCACCCCCAGTCGGAGACCTGCATCCTAGGCTTAATGAACCCTTTTCTTTTCTTTTTTAACAATTCATGGAAAAATGAATCAAGGAAAAACCTATGAATATATCGACTACAAGAAAAGACCTCATGATAGTAAATATGGGCCCCTATCACCTATCGATGCACGATGTTATTTGACTCATCGTTACCCTAGATGGTGAAGATGTTATTGATTATGAACCAAATTTGGGCTATTTACATTGGGGAATAGAAAAAAATTGTCAAAAATTGAACATTTATACAATATCTGCCTTATGTAACGTGTTGGGATTATTTAGCTACTATGTTCACAGAAGCAATAATTGTACGGAAAGATAAGTTTTTGTGGTCCTTATACTCATTATGCCTAGCATTGAATAAATAGAGTATACCTTATCAATATCTCATATTAACCGTGGGTTCTATATTCGCGGCTAAACGGTCATATGAATTGAATCAAACTGCTTGTTATGCTATTTTTCTCTTGTTTTGTTCCCTAAAAGTCATAAAGTAAGACATCAATTTCTCAATAAGATCAAATATTTTGATTACATGATCGACTTCTCTAAAAAACATTAGCACACGTATAAATGAGGTGTTATACCTTATTGAGCTATAGCCCTTATTTTGATACATATTTTACCAAGTAGATACTTTCTTGTCAAGTTGATTATTCCACGACAAAATATTTTATCTCTTTAATCCGTTTGAATGGTATTGCTTATAAGCAATATTCCATTTATAATCCATTGATGTGATAGGCCACATTTATTTCTCTTTGCAATAGTAAATGACCTACTTAACTCGGTGGTTAGATTATTGCTTTCATACAGTGGGAGTCATTAGTTCAAATCTAATAGTAGGTAGAACTTATTAAATACCATCTTTAACATATCTACTAATTTTTTCTACTCTCTATTTTTTATTCATTTCATATCTTTTTCATCTTCATCCTACTTTATTTCATTTTAAAATGAAAATTTTAAAATACTTAGAACTAGAAAACCTTTTCTTTTCCAATTTAGAATTTTTTTTCTTTAAAATAGGTTCAAAAAATGAAATTTTTTTTGGGAGAATGATGACTCTATGAAAATAGAGTCATTAGCACACTTTTTTACTTAATATTTACTTGTTTTATTTAATAAATAGTATTTTTATGGATAAAAAAATTAAATATAAACTTTTTAGTGACAAGGGGTGAAAATATAATTTTTGGAATTTTTTGGGATTTTTTAACACAGGGCCAATCAGAAACTACCATGTGGCATGCCATGTAAGCAGATGAGCTTACTAGACAAGCCATGCGGACGCCACACAAGCACAGAGAGCTAATCACGTCGCACCGCATGTGAGGAGGATGAAACACATGCCATGTGTCAAAATGGCGCTCAATCCGAGTTTGGAAATCGGTCAACGCGTCATGCCACGTGTCACGATACCATTGCTCTACGCGTTCCACCCGTGTGCCACACCATCCGTTCCCATGAATCACATCACACCACTTGTTGCTGACTCAGCAAGCATTGACTCTGACCGATCTCCCTTGCCATGCGTCGCTCCCTAATTTGCCCAATGAAATTTTGATCGTGTTGTGCTGTGATTGGCTAAAATTGTCAATTTTGCTTGTTTTGATCGTAGCCCTTGATCTGAAGCTGATCGAACGGTCTAGATCGCACCTGAGCTTTATTTAAGCTACTAATCACTCCATAAACCCTAATTAGCATAATTTTGGTAAGTTTTTAGAGCTAAAAAGAGAGAAAAATACAAAAAAATTGAAGAAACTACACATTTTTGGTGGAGATTCAAGAGGGAATTAATACTGCAATTTAAAAGATTGATTGTATTTCTTTTTCTACTCTTTTTTAATTAATTTTATGTCTTTCTTTATGAAAAATATGTGCTTTATGAACACAATTATGTGTAATTAATTTATTAATCTAGGAATCTTATGAATCAAATTTTCACCATGTGATGATCTAATATTTTTTCCCAATTATAATATTAATTTAATTATATTATTTAATCTGATTTTTATGTTATTAATTGTTTGACTAACAATTTATCTATAGAGGTAATTAAATAGATTTGAAAGAATTATTTAATTGTTTGTCTTGATTAAATAACATGCATAGTTTCTAGGCAGAGATGTATGATTCTTATGTATGTGATCCATAATTGATGAACTTAATGAGTAGTATGCAATTTAATTGGCATGAGGATGTGATTAAATTAATTACTATATGATGTATAGTTTACTTGAGAGAGGAATACATGCTAGGTTAGATTCAATTGATCATGTAATTAATTGATATTATATTGGGGGGATTTTAGCGATTCATATGTTTAGAAAATTGGGGGATTAAGTATTAGTAGATATTTTCTCATATATCTTTTTAGTTACCAAATTTGATTCAATTAATTATTGCTATTTAATTTTAGTTATTTTAATTTTGTTTCATTAAAATATAAAAACATCAAAAAAATTGATTTTTATTATTTTTAGGAATGATATTTTCTTATTATTTTATTACTTATTGTGATACGTATACTTGCGTATTCATTGAATACACAATTTGTGTGGCGATAAGAGAACCAAAAGGAAGTTCGGTTTCCTTTTCCCAAATTGTTAAAAAAACAAAAATCATTTTTTTATTTTTTATTTTTTGTTGTATCCTTATAAGTTTCTTCTGGTTTTAATTTATGCCAAGATTTCAAGTGAAAGGGATACCTATATTCATGGAGATATAGAACAACATATAAGTTATCATGCTTGTATATCCCCCATTTTAGTCTCCAACAATTATTCCAATAATTACATATCCAACTTGACCGATGGATGAAGATGCAAGCATACTTTTTATGCTTGTTTGAGTAATAGCAATGAGATTCCCAAACATCATCCTAAGAACAGCTAGGATTTCTAGAAAAAGATGTCATTCATTTTATTAGAAATAAAAAAAGGAATATAAAAAATTTGACTTGCTGAAGCTAATGTAGCTACTTTCAAAGTTTCAAATGTAATTGAAGGTAAAGAGAGAAGATTTTGTGAGACTCTACTTGGAAAATAGGTTGATTATTCAAGGCATTCTATCATTATCTTAGGTCCATCCCCTTCATTACATCGATGTGGATTGCCTCACAAAATAGCAATATATATTTTCCAAACATTTGTAATTCTTAGTTTAATTAAACAACATTATGCTTCGAACATAGGGGTTGCAAAGAGCAAACTTGTTGAAAAACAACCAATTGTATGAGAAATACTTTAGGAAGTTATGCAAGGGTATCCCGTATTGCTGAATAGAGCTCCCACTCTAGATAGATTAGGTATGTAGGCCTTTCAACCCATTTTAGTAGAAAGATATGCTATTTTTTACATCCATTAGTTTATAAGGGATTCAATGCAGACTTTGACATAGATCAAATGGCTGTTCATATACCTTTATCTTTGGAGGCTTAAGTGGAGGTGATAACTGTATTTTATATAGTTATTTTCACCTATTTTATTAATTATAATTGCTATGTTCTTGACGTTTTTAGTTAATTTTCGATTAATAAATTAGTATTTACTGTTTTTTATATATTATAAGAAAAATAAATAAATTGTATTGAAAACGTTCTTAATTTCAAATTTTTGTCCACAAATGTAATTTCAAATATTAGAGTTCTTAATTACAATTTATAAAAGTTGAAAATACAAATTAAATTTAAATTTGGGCTTAATCGTAATTATTAAAAGTTGAAAAATTTAATTTAATATTAGAAAAGGGGTCAACTGTAATTAAAGAAAGTTTAAAATGTAATTTGAATTTAATTTATGGGTCAAAATATAATTAAATAAAGTTTAATATTCGTGCAGGAGAGGAGAATACACGCGTCATCATCCACGCGTCCATCGTGGACCGTCAGATCAACACATGAACGGTTCAGATGCGCGCGTGCATTTCAACCCGACAAAGGAGAGTGGATGCAGGGAAATTCTCTTTCGCGCGGCTCGGTGCCCGAGTGGGGCCCACCTGCCGCGCAGGCCGGCGTGCAGCGTGGGACCCACCGTCTGACGCCGCGCAGACCTGTCTCCCACTATCGCGCGCCCCTTTTCCGGTGCAGCCGATCCACGTGAGCCCGGTTATTACGCGAACCAGAATCTGCCACGTGTTCCACTTAATATTTCAGCAAATCATACTCCGACACGTGGCATGTTGCAATGAGCGTGACCGCGCTGGATCAAGCCCGTGTTGTAGCCGTTGGTTCCCGTGCGACCATTTATCGTGCGCCTGTTTCCCCTCAACGAATGAGATGCTGCCACGTGTCCCACTAATTGTGTCCGCGAATCAGAACGCGACACGTGGCAGCGTGTAAGAAAATTAAAACAGAAACGCGCAGCGTTCCACTCACTTTTTCGATCCCATTTTCGATACAATTTTTGTCCCCCCACGCGTTTAAATTATAATTTTCGCCACAATTTTATGTCCCCCGCGTGGATTTTAATTTAATATTTTATTGATGTATTTTTTTGCTATAAATAGGAGATAGTTTTTAGTTGTAAAAAAGTTTTGGGAGGTTTTGGAGTTTTGGGTAGAGTTTAATTTTCGTGTGTTGCTCGGTTTTGGACGGCAAAACACGCAGAAGCCATTTTTGGCTTTTGTTGTGTTTTGCGTGTGCCAAATATTTGTTTTAAGTGTTGTTTTAATTTTATTTCTGCTTCTTCTTATTTTTCTGTAGTTGTTGTAATTTTTATTTTTATTTTATGAAGTAATTTAATTTTTTTAGGGTTGCATTTGATCTAAATTTATGAAGCTTTGATTTTAATTATTTTTGATAGATTTATAAGACGTTCGATTTGTTCGTTCTATTTTGTTCTTAATGCTTTTTGATTATTTACGAATCTTATCAAAATGATCCGTGGCACATGAATAAACTTGAGAAAGGCATTTGTGTGTGTATTGCTCGTAAATAGAATGACATGTATGATGAAGGATAGAAATATACCCTAATTGTATGTGTGGCCATTTGAAAACTTAGAACTTAACGAATCTCGGTAAATTTAATTTTCATAGAGATATAGTAAATTAATTTAACGAGGTGTGTTTATACGGAGCTCGAAAGAGATGTATGAATAATAAAAAAAGAAGTTTTCGGTTGACAAATTAAATGTACTAAAATATAAATCAAAAGAAAATAACATGATTTGAGTGGATTAGTTTGGTGAAAAATTGCAATCCTAGATTTCTTTTATTTTCTTATTTTACTTTTTTTTTCTTAAACAACGATTGTTTTGGATAAAATCAGAGAGATACAATTTTAGTACTCGACAAACTATAGTAACAAATCCTCGTGGGATCGATCTTTACTTACAAATCTTTATTACTTGTGACCGTGTATACTTGCACGAGTTCGTGTGTTGAAAAACACGCAACAGGAGGCTTGTTTACTTATGTTTTCTCATATGAATCTTTTGTCTCTGGCTATTGGGGATCCTATTTTTGTACCAATAATCGTCGAGGCATTTGTGCAAATAGGTATAAAGCATGTAATTATCAAAATGAAAAAAATTGACTATAATAACTATAAGTATATGAAAGAACCTTTTTTTGTAATTCCTATGATGCAATTAGAGCTTATTTGTTCGAAAGAATCCATTTAGATAGTCCTTTGTGGCTCAGGTCGTGACTAGATGAATACATTATTACTTCAAGAGAAGCTTCAATGAGGATGTAAAGTACATCTTTTCACACCATTCCCATAGTATATGATACAAATGTATGCATTTCAATTAGGTTTGTATTCTATAGTTATGATTCTACCATATATATCTTTTTCGTTCTATCAAAAATTGATTCCTTTGGTATTATGGTATAGACATTTATGACCTCCCCCACTATGCCCTATGATAATGATTCCTCTGGCATTATGACCTTTACCAAAATGACGCTATCTATAGACCAAATTATTTCATGGATTTTTTTCAATTGACTGTCTATGGCTCCTTTGTGTGTGCTTGGGTTAGAAATTTTGTATATATGTATCGCCATGCTATTAAGTATTTTGATTTAAGTTCTTTTATTTCTAACATGTGGTATATAATAACCTTATTCAAACATAATGATCATACGTTTGTAATGCATTGTATGTCCTATAATAGGTCCCATTCTTCTACCCTTTTCCCGATAGTCGATGACTATTCATAACCATTACCTTGAAACTAAAGAAGAGTTTGACCCAATGCTTTATTTCTGTCCTAGTTGACCCTTATTTGACATTAAAAGTATATTGATTTTTTTCCAATAACTGAATACTTTTGTCTATAAATATTGTATATTTGATTCCATCCATCAATTTTCTTCCCTATGAGTTCGAGTCTCAATAAGAATGCTAGTTCTTATTCCATAATTAAAGAAAAACATGTGAAATGTATGGTTGGAGGAACCACCGACCTCTAAGATTTCCTTTTCTTTCCCAACAGCTTTGACTATAATGACCTTATTCTTTCCCGCAACATTTTTAGAAGTGAACTTTCTTGATGTAACCTTAGAAGGTAGAGCAAACTCAGACTAAGGTGTGTTAGGCCTAACCACCTTCTCATACAAAGCCCTTAACATTAATGCAAATTGACTTAAATTACCATAATCAATAGGCTTAAGCTAAATGTGAGCCTGTAAGCCAGTAGGTGTGAGTATTTGGTCACAAGTTTTCTTCCTACTATTGAAGTCATGAATTAAATTAACTTGGTCTTTTTGCAAGGTTATTAACACATAGGCACTAATACCCCATACATAGTGCAATTCAATGGTGTCCAATTTCCACCAGCTTAGAAGCATCTCAACCTAACCTCGAAGGCCTCTTCTTGAAAAGTAACACATTAGTTAGAAGGATCTTGGTGGTCAAGTTTAGTTGGAGGGAAAATAATGGCTACAACACTGCATGGAAATGAATATTTTGCCCGAATTCTTTCAACATCCCTAAAGGTTAATTGGTTGGGGTTGTGGGGATATTGAAAATTATTTTATTTTGTCCAACTAGTTAGAAGTTGTGGCTTTTTTGGTGTTTTAGGCTAGATTTTCCATTGGATAACTAGAACCTTGGGTAGTTGGATAACATTCCAATGTTAAGAGGTTGGAAATGCTAAAGTAGCTTCATGAACACCTTCAAGTGAGTTGTTGGAATGTCAATAGTTCGGGCCCATACCCACCCTCAAGTAAATTAAGCATATTACACTCAACCAGACTATTAGAGCCCTCAATCGAGGTAGACTCATCCCTTGAGAAGGTGGCTCATACGTCACTATAATTGGCCATACTCTTGATAATGAATACTTGAAAAGAAGTAATATTACATGATTTATTTGCACTTAGATGTCATAAATAGATTTGTATTTATATAATTTTAACATTATTTTAGCAAATATATGTTTTCAAAATCACGGGTATGTTTTGTTATTTTTTAGTAATTTTTGGCTTCAAAATGATTCAAATGATAAACACTTGAAGAATCGTACTTGGAAGCATTCATTTTCAACTTAGAAGAATAAGAGAGCAAATACATGTAAGCCTTACATGTAAATCCAATCAAAGGTAAGGGATGCAAAAAAAAAAAATATTAGAGAAACACAAATCAATGCAGACCGTGGCATGGATTAGTGTTGGTGATAAGATTCAAATTATTGCATTTTTGTTATGATTTAAATGTTGATATTTGTGTGAAAATTGTGTTTATTTGATTATTTAATCCACAAATGTCATTTCACGGGTATTTCATGTTTAAAGTGCAATTTCAGGTAAAATCATGATTTTGGAGAAGTTTGGGACAAATTTCAATGATCGAGATTAAGTGAAAATAAAAAGGAAACAAAGTTTCAAAATTTGGAAATCCCGTCGCCGGCGAGATAATTCTCGCCATCGGCGAAAATCTTCCCGAGAGCATGGATTTTGGCAGATGTAAATCTCGCCACTAGCGAGATTATTGCACCGCCGGTGAGACACCTTTAGCCACCGGCCAAATTCATCTAGCCGCCGGCGAGAATCAGCGGAACCAAAATCGTAATTTTTCTAGAAATCTCGCTGCGGCGAGAATAATGTCGCCGCCAGCGAGTTTTGTCCAAAAACACATTTTTTATGTTTGTTTTGTTCCAAAATTGTCCCCAAAACCCTAGATCTATATATACAATATGATGGAGAAAGTGGCCACGACAGAGAGGAGGAGATCTGAGACATCTTTGTAGGAGAAAAGACAATTTTGGAGAGAAAGTTTGGAGAAGCTTGAAGGATCATCACCATTGTTGCTACCAAGTGTTCATCTTCAAGAGTTTTTAATCTCTTCTCCATAGCTTTCATTTTCTGCATTTTTTTCAGATTTGTTATTCATGGATTCAATTGAGATAATGTTTGTTCTTATTTCCATTATGAACTAATTCGTTTTTGCTAAGGCTATGATGTAGTTGAATCAAGAAAATCTGATTTCTTTTGTTATTGTTATATGAGTTCATTGTTTTCAAGTTGAGTATTTATTTCCATGCTTAATGCTTTTAAATTTCTAGCCAAGATTGAGATGATTTGTTGCATTATATTGAGACCGTGAGGAGATGTGTAATGAATGCTTCTTGTGATAAATACTGTATGTTGAATGCGAGTGTGAGAACTAATGCATGATGTATGTGGTTATTCTAGAAATTCCATAAATCGTAATGTGCTTGTTTGTGATTAAATCTTCATAGAAATATAGTTGGTTTTCATAGATAAGTAATTCTAATATAACTCGAGAGAGAGTATTAGGTAAGTTTGGGTTTTTCAACCATCACTTTTAGCTTTGATTCTCATATAACATGACTTGAAATCAGATTGAATTGATTTACCTAAATCAAATGCCTTAGTGTTTTTAATCATTTGTGAACAACATTCAATTTTGTTATTTGCATTTATTTTTAAGTTAATTTGCTTCTTAAACAATTTCAAAAATTGGGTTTTCAAATAAAATTAGGATTAGTCAATTTCGGTACTTAGTAATGCCATTCCTTGTGGTTCGATATCCGTACTTTTGTACACTTTATTACTTGAACGATTCATACACTTGCGAAAATACGCATCAGTTGGCTGCGGTGCAACCTTCTCAGATTGTAATTTCATGCATGTCAGAATAGACGTCGGTCACGATATGGATATAAGTGAGTCATAATGTGTGATAATTATCCCTTCACGATCCACATTTTTCTCCCTTTTCTTTAACTATCATTACCTATAAATAAGACGCTATCTCTTCTCTACAAATCATCCAAACTAAGTTTATCAACATTTAGTTTTCTCATAGATTTTTAGTAGTTTTCTTCAAGTTCTTCTCTCAATTTCTGAGAGCTAAACATATTTTATTTTTGTGTTTAGTCTATAGATAATTTAGATTAGGTTATCACAAATAAAGAGGCATTAATAAGGAGTTATTCCATATTAAGTGATGCGAAATCGTTACTGAAATCTAGGGAATAATGTGAAATTTAATAACTCTTCTGTGCAGTAGGACACATCAGTCCATCTATCTATTGGGTATAAATCTAATATGTATTCTTATTTCCTTTCACTAAACAATATTGTATTTCTTAAATTTGTTATAAATAATTTACTAATCATTTATTATTTTTAATATGTCTGGTTGATTGCAATAATGAGATTTTAGTTATGCAGAGTATTTTTAATAATTATTAAACACATTATTTTCTATTCAAGATTTTTACAAAATTTATTATTAAAAAATATATTAACAACCTTTTTTTGTAATAGATTAAATATACGAAAATTAGATTTCAAATAAATCAATCTATATCTATTTCAAAGATTTTTACAAGATTTATTATTGAAAAATATATTGATAATATTTTTTTATAATATATTTAAAATATAAAGTTACGTTTCAGATATATAAATCTAAAATCTAATTTAGATAGTTTGAATAGGAACTTAAATTGTTAGCCTAATTGAAGGTGTCAAGTTAAATAGTTTGTTATTTTCTTAGAAAATAAGCATAATTTAAGTAAATTAACTAATGACCCAACCAAAGATATAAAGTGATTTAATTAATAATAAATGGTGACCTAATGGAAGGTGATATTTATACATACAAGAAAGAATAAATAATTTGGATTTATATTTCACTAACCTAATTAATTCTACCAAACATAATCAACTAGTTAAATATCCCGTTAATTCTCCATTGATTTGTTAATTGCATATCTCGCTGTAATTTGTGTGGGCTAATCTATTTTTTTATTGTTTTATTAGTTTATGTTTTTAGTTTAGACTTTTCAAACCCAAACAATTGTGACAAAAAGTTTAGGTTTATTTTTTGTTTTTAAGAATTTTGTTGAATTATTTAAAACCGCGTAGTTCCTCTTTAGACCAACCTTGAAAATATATTTATTGTTTTTTACAAAGTGATTCGTGTATTTATGAGCTATTTTAAATACAAAATTTGTGCATCACTCAATCATTGCAACGACTTGTACAAAATGGAGGAATAAAAATGAAGTTACTCACCTAAATGTGATTTTCATGCTACACTTGACTTGTGAAGTTTGTTTTTTGGTCTCTAATTTCCCCAACTTTATGTCCTACAAAGCTATAATATCCCAAAAACCTGTTAAGGAACTCTAGAACGGAAATCATGAAATCCAACTCGTAACATAAGTATAGAAAGAAGAAGCTTATCATATGATGTAGAAGTTCCTGCTTAAAAGTCACAGACGGTCTGAACCTTAAAGAAATAACTATGGTTTATTGATTTTATTCAAGCAGTCAAGATTTCCCTCTAATAGGTTAAGATCCTCTAAAGGATAGTGAATGTGAGGGATTGATTTTCTTCAAGTGGAGAAGTTTTCCTTTGAATGGGCTAATATCCTCTGAAAGAAAGAAAGTTTAGATTTAGGTGAATGGAAAAATGAGGACCTCTTTTATGCTGACTCAAAAAAATGAAAAACAAAATAAAATAGATAAATGAAGGAAATAAGTAAGGGCTAACAGGACATGATAATGTCTTGATAGAGTAATGTTAGATGGCACCAATGGAGTGAAGAAGTAACACCACTGATGTGGATATAAATTTAAATATTAATTAGATTCTAGAAAATTGTACAAAATCATTAGATATATGACACACAAGTGGTATTAAGTAGTTCAATGGTGCTCCTAAGAATTTTCCATCTAAACATGAAAAATATTGAAGAACCATAATTATCGTGGGGAATGTGAAAACTAAATATAGCTAGCTAACTTTCATTCAAAAGTAGTTAGTACGATATATTTTTCTAGTTTGGTACAAACTAGAAGAATGTGGGACTTGATGTTTGGCACTAGGATTGGGGGTACCTCACTCGATGGATGACTCACTAGTTAGGATCATGTACCAAACTTCATCAGCCCGAACCCAAGATCATTTCAACCCGTATGCCAAACTCTTACCAGCCTGCGCTTATGACTGTGTCAGTCCATATGCCAGACTCTCACCAGTCCAAGCTGAAGATCATGTAAGCCCTTATGCTAGACTCTCACCAATCCAAGCTCGTGATCGTGTAAGCCTATATGTCAAACTTTCACCTGCCCAAGCTCAAGACCATATTAGCCCTTATACTAGACTCTCACAATCTCATTTGTAAAGTGCATTTGCCCTAGCTTTGCGAGCCTATTGTGATTCGAACCATAACAAAGGTTCTATAGCCAGACTCTCACAGTCTCGTTTGTAAAGCGTGTTTGCCTTGGCTTTACGAGCCCTTTGTGCTTCAAACCATATCAAAGGCTCCACAAGAACCCTAATCTTTGTACATTTCCAGGGTAATAGAACCATATGTACCCTTCATCTTGTATAAATAGGGAAACCATAGATGTCATAAGGGACTTTTGGACCCTAATTAGTTATAACCCTCTTTGTAGGACTCCTTAAACACATATTCTTATTAAAATAAACGTGGTTGAAGTACACCATTCGTCCTTAAAATTTATTAAATTTAACATTTTGTTTTCTTAACTTCTTTTGTAATATTATGTCTACTATCTTTTTAAATTTAACACACTTAGTTCAAATTTAAATATTAGATTAAATTGTATGGTAACAATCAAAATTAACATATTAAAAAATTTATTTTTTGCATTATTTAATCTCAACTTTTAAATTTTAACATATTTAGTCCATTATTTTCATCCTTGGAACAAAATTATTAAATTTAAAAAGATATTGTGCATAATATTACAAAAAAAAAGGTTAAGACACTAAAGTATAAAATATACTAAAATTTAGGGACCAACATTATATTTCATAAAAAAAATACATTATGTATGTTGTGATATGTTCTATCCTTTAAAAATTATTGCTCAACCACTTTTTTAGCTTTTTAAATAAAGTTGTAAGTAAGAGCAATCACTATGCTGGGACCTTTCATTTAGGCACCCTATGACCTTCTACATCTTAACCTAGGTACCTCAGCCCATCACGTGCTAAGTCTAGTACCCGAAGGATAAGAGCCCACTATAATTTCACCAACTCGTGTAAGGACTCGACCATTCCGCATAAGGACACACTAGCTCAATGGACTTCACCAACCTACAGGTCAGCCCGCTGATCCTACATCATTCTAACACTATAATTGTCCTTTAGTATCAGGAGCTCGTAAGGGGCCTTTTTGAGCCATATCAATTGTAATTCATTTAGTTGGATTCTCTCTAATATTTTTGTGTTGGGTTTTCCCTCTTGTTTGGAGAAGTCCAAGAAATAAAAGGCCCATGTGGTTTCATGGCCCATGGAGAAAGAAGGGGCAATTTTTTTCATTTGATTGATTCATTAATAAAACCATTTAGGGTTTGTTGAGAGAATTTCTGCGGAGAATTTTCAGCAGCTACAGCAAAAAAACTACTCTCATTTTTCAGTTTTTTTTCTCCATCAAACCTCCATCAAATGCTCCGATGGAAGGTTTTTTGTGGTCCAATTGAGCTGAAATTTTGTAAAAAGGTTCACGACTTAAGACTCTTCAATCTGAACGGTGGGATTTGGATTTGGCTCACCGATTGGGAAAATATGGGCCATGAACAGTGACTACAAAATTGGGTTAGATTTCTCCATTTTCTTGAAATAATTATTAGTTTCCAAGAAGTTGTATTCTTGATGATTTTTTTTTATTGTTTGCCTCTAATTTTATCTAGAGAGAAATTTTGTACAATTGTTTCTTGATAGTGAAAGTTTTGGAGATGGAGTGCCATGGTTGTTTCCTTCCTACACTGGGAAGGTTTTTTCACGTAAATTAGTTGTGTTGATTTTGGACATGTTTCATTTTGAGATCTATTTATTTGTTTCCTAAAATATTCACACAAAGAAGGAGAATAGGTTTTATTCCTCTGTTTAGAGCTTGATTAAGTTCGAATTGATATTATGATTCTCCTAACAAGTGGTATCACAACTATGGTTATTATTGTTGAATTTCTTGTGTTGAATAATGGAAGAAAATTTGAGTATAATGATTACTTTGAATGGTTCTAATTATCACACTTGGAAAGGAAAAATGGAAGATCTCTTTTATGCCAAACAGTTTCATTTACCGGTGTTTGCCTTTGAGAAGCCAAAAAGTTATTTGAAAAAGAATGGACTTTGTTACATCAACAAATCTGTGGGTATATAAGGCAGTGGGTAAATGATAATGTTTTGAATCATATTAGTGAGGAAATACATGCACGGTCACTCTGGAATAAACTTAAGGAGTTGTATGCTCAGAAAATAGGAAATAATAAAATGTTTCTCATAAAGTAGTTTATGGGTTTAAGATACCAAGATGGAACTCCATTGACAGATCACTTGAATATGTTCCAAGGAATAATCAATCAGTTAACTGGAATGAGTATCAAGTTTGATGATGAGATTTATGGGTTTTGTTTATTGGGTATGTTGTTGGACTCTTGGGAAACATTTAGAATGTCATTAAGTAACTCAGCTCCAAATGGTGTAATCAACGTGGATCTGGCTAAGAGTAGTGTTTTGAATGAAGAAATGAGAAGAAAATCACATAGGTCTTCTCAACAGTCAGAGATTTTGGTTATAGAAAGAAGGACTATTAAAAGTAGAGGTTTCAAGAGCAAAGAAAAAGGAAGAAGCAAGTCCAATAGGTTTGATAATGTTGAGTGTCATCACTGTGGCATGAAAGGACACATCAAGAAATATTGTAGACAGTTGAAGCGGGATAACAAGAAGAAAGACAAAGAACAAGAGGGTGATGTTGGCAAGGAAAATGATTGAGTTTCCACCGCTAGTTTAGAAGACTTTCTCGTTGTTTATGATGAAGATGTTGTCAATGTTGCATGTCACAAGATCAGTTGGGTTATTGATAGTGGAGCCTCCATTCATGCTACGTCTTGAGAGGACTTCTTTACATCTTATATAGCAGGTGACTTTTGGACAGTGAAGTTGGGTAATGATGGCTTGGTTAAAGTCATTGGTATTGGAGATGTGTATTTGGAGATGAATAATGGCACGAGGCTACTTCTTAAAGGGGTAAAGCATATTCCTGAAATTCATTTGAACTTGATCTCTACAGGTAAACTTGATGATGAAGGATATTGTAATACCTTTAGTAATGGTCAATGGAAACTTACTAAAGGTGCTATGGTTGTTGCTCGTGGGAACAAACATTCCAGTTTGAATATACTGCAGTAAGATTCTTCAAAGTGTTATTAATGATGTGATAGATGAGCTCACAATAGAATTGTGGCATAAGAGACTTGCTCACATGAGTGAGAAAGGCTTAGCAGTATTGACTAAAAAGAATCTTCTTTCTAGAATGAATGATGTTTGTTTAAGAAGATGTACTCATTGTTTGGCAGGAAAGCAAAATCGAGTTTCTTTCAAGAGTTCCCCTCCTTCAAGAAAACAATACATACTTGATCTGGTACATTCAGATATATGTGATCCTATGAAGACAAGAACTTTGAGTGGTTCTAGTTATTTTGTGACCTTCATAGATGATTGTTCAAGAAAGTTATGGGTGTACACTTTAAAGAGCAAAGATCAAGTGTTAGATGTATTTAAACAGTTTCAAGCCTTAGTTGAGAGACAGACTGAGAATAAATTACTGTGTATCAAAACAGATAATGGGGGATAGTATTCAAGTCCTTTTGATGAGTATTATAGTCGTCAAGGCATTCGACATCAAAAGACACCTCCCAAGACTCCTCCGTTAAATGGTTTGGCTGAGAGAATGAATAGGACATTGGTTAAAAGAGTAAGATGTCTTCTTTCGCAGGCTCAGTTACCAAGATCTTTCTAGGATAAAGCTTTGAATATAGTTGTACATGTTCTTAATCTCACACCATGTGTTCCTCTTCAGTTTGGTGTACCAAACAGAGTTTGGACTAGCAAAGATGTTTCTTATGATCATCTCTACATTTTTGGTTGCAAGGCATTTATGCATATACCAAAAGATGAGAGATCTAAGCTCGATGTGAAGACACAACAGTGTATCTTTGTTGGTTATGATCTAGATGAATTTGGCTACAAATTTTATGATCCAGTTGAGAAGAAACTGGTAAGGAGTCGTGATGTTATGTTTAACAACATCATACCCACGAATCAAAAATAAAAAAGGAAGTACAAATAGACAATGATAGAAAAGGTCTTTCAAGAGTCAAAATAAGTATTCAAGCTGAAAAGAAATGAGAATTTATGCAAAAAAAGAAAAAAAGCGTCAAGAGTGAAAATTAATCCCAATCCCTATAAGTGCACCTGGTGCATCTCGTCTTATTTCAAAGAATAGGCAGAAGGTATAAGTTATTGATAATATGTAAGTGCCAGCAAAGCTGGACAAAGAAAAGGAGCACTACTCCAAGTATTGTGACCTAAATATCAAGCCAATGGCCCTTTTCACAAGAAAAAGGTTCTATTTAGTATCTTGCATCTTTGCAAAGCTTGGAAAACCCCTATCCTACCCTCAATCAAACCTAGAATGATCAGCGGCATCATGGTCCATCTTAACTTCGCAAGATAAAGCCAACTCCGAACCATTTTCAGCTGTTGTGCATTTTTGCCATCAAATTAATTACTATGCTATCAATTATCATACTCGATTCTAGGTTTTATTTGTAACAGTAGGATGAATAAAAATCATGGAGCTCAAAGTACTTGAGTTTGACCCTAAAACTTTGGGAGGGTAAAGCAAGAAGGTTTCTTAAGCTTTTTAAACAAATCATGCTTCCACCATTTGATGACTCTATGAAAGTAGAGTTATTAACGCATATTTTTACTTACTTTTTTTTATTTAATAAATAGTATTTTTATGACCAAAAATATTAAAATATGAACTTTTTAGTGAAAATGGGTGAAAATATAATTCATGAAATTTTATGAGATTTTTTTGGAATTTTTAACGCATGACCAATCAGGAGCTGCCACGTGGCATGCCATGCAAGTAGAGGAATTGATTGTGCAAGCCACATAAGCATGAAGAGCTAATCACGTCGCGCCGCGTGTGAGGAGGAGAAACGTGTGCCACGTGTTAGCACGACGTTCAATCCGAGTTTGAAAATTGGGTCAACGCACCATACCACGTGTTGCTACACCATTGCTCCGCGCTATCCACCCGTGCACCACGCCATCCGTTTCCACGAATCACGTCGCACCACGCGTCGCTCCCTGATTCACCCAATGAATTTCTGATGCATGTGTCGCCATGTGATTGGCTGAAACTATCATTTTTGCTTATTTTGATCGTAGCTCTTGATCTGAAGCTGATCTGACGGCCTAGATCACACTTGAGCTTTATTTAAGCACCTAACCAATCCATAAACCCATTAGCATAATTTTGGTCATTTTTTGGAGCTAAAAAGATAAAAAAAATCAGAAAAATTCAAAAGATGACACAATTTTGGTGGAGATTCTAGAGGAGATTAATACTACAATTCAAAAGATTGATTGTATTTCTTTTTCTACTCTTTTCTTTATAAACTCAATTTTCACCATGTGATGATCTAAAATTTTACCCCAATTATAATTTTAATTTAATTATATTATTTAATCTTATTTGTATACTATTAATTGTTTGACCAATAATTTATCTATAGAGACAATTAAATAGATTTGAAAGAATTATTTAATTGTTTATCTTGATTAAATAACATGCGTAGTTTCTAGTCAAAAATATATGATTCTTATGTATGTGACTCATAATTGATGATTTTCTATGTCAAGTGAGCCTGTAGCTACTTTCTCTAAACAAGATGCTGTCTTTCACAATATGTTGAAACTCGAATTTTTTTTTTATCCGTGTTATATGGTGGAATACGGGTTAAGGATTATTGTGATTTTGTTTTGGAACCACTAGACAATCATGTGGATGATTTATAGTTAGGATCTTATTATTTGGACTAATATTTCCCTCTAAATTGTTTGTAGATACTTCAAAAATGGTGCTATAAATCTCGTGTAATGGAAAAGTCCAACGGGTTAGCATAAGACAATGATGGTAGCTGGTTGCCAGAATCTAGTTGCCTTTGGCTTACCGTCCCCTGAATATGGAGTAGAAAATAAAGTTCTCATCGTCCTGAGATGGAATGTAGTGCTCATTACTCTCTTGTAATAATATGTTGTTGCATTCCACCTGCTAAATTATTAATGATAAAAACTGTACAGCTGAATCTCTCTGTTTTTTTTTAATCCTTTTTATAACTTTTTTTTCTTCAAGTTATTCTTTTGTTTTCTTATTCATCTTCCCGCTTTGTACAGAGTAATACTGGAACTGTCCGTATAATGTAATGTATGCTTTTCATAGCAATGCACCTTTAGTGCTTGATTAAACAAAAAAGTTGAACCCTTACTCCTCGCCTACGCTTATTGTTTTTTTTTTTAAATAATGAAACAGGATAGTAACAGGAATGTAAATAAGAAGAATTGTGTGCTCTTGGGTTTGGTTTAATAAAAGCATTACATTAATAACAAGAAAACTTATTCTTTGCACCCTTTTGGAATATATTAGAATGTTTTATTTTTTGATAAATTCTTAATTGATCATGGACTAAATTAATGTGTTCATGGCTGATCAATATTTGGTAGAAAAGGTTTTTGGATCAGTTTAGTCTTGTAACGTTGACATTATATTACTGTAATTATCAAGGTAGGTTTATTTAGTTTAATAATTTTAAGTTTTGTTCATTGAATAACAATTTTTTAAAAGAATAAAAGGTAGCATGATGATTAAGGTGCATTTTAGATATGATATTTGGTGGAGCAGTACAAGTGCCTTATTTCGAGTAAAAGGGTTGTTGAAGTTTATTTGGTAATTTTAGGTTAAATTTTTAAGGGATATAATGGGTATTTTATAAAATAATTATTTTTTTTTACAAAAATAATACTTTAAATATTTATATAATTATTTTTTATTTACAATTATGTTGTAGTTGTGAAATATTTTAATATTAATCTTTTGTTTTATTATTTTAAATCATAAATTATTCATTTTTGATAAAAAAAAATAAGAAAACTTAATATTTCATCTCATTATTGATAAAAAATTACTTAAAAAACTTAATAAAAAATTGATTTTCTTTCTATTACATATGCTGTCATATTCATTACTCATTATTTTAATTAGTGGGTTCTTATCATGTCTACTTAAACATATTTTTAACATTAAATAATTTTTCTAAGATTTATTAAATGTAAGTTCATAAAATATGTGAAAGTAAATGAAGTATTTATTAATTGGTGTCTTTCTTCATGTATGAAATGATTATTAGTGGTGTGTTTATTTTCATGTATGAAATGATTCTTCTAGATAATTTAATAAATTTACCATTTTTTATTTTTTTTATTTTTGTTTTCATCATGTAATAAATTTAATAAATTTACATGGATGAAATGGTCCCTTTTATGTATGGTAACATACACACATTTTATTTTAGATATATAATAATAAAAAATTATGATTGATATAATAATAGGAAAAATAATTAAATGTTTACCATTTAAAAAAATACTAAAAAATAAAAATGATTGAATGATAGAATTAATATAATAAATATAAAAATAATTAAGATAAAGAGAGTAATTATATTCCAAATGGTAGTAGATTTAGGTATAAGAAGAGGGAAAAAATTATTCAAGTTTTATTTCCTAAGAGGTGATATAAACATTATTTAGAAAATGTTTATATCTTTGTTCCATTAGAATAGGCTTAGAAATCTTCTCGTGTTATGACGTATTTTTATTTGCATGTTGGTTTACATAATACAAATATTTGATAATTTTTTCAATTAAATTATTTATAATAGTAGAAGATAATATATCTTTAAATTTATAAAATAATAACTAAAAATTTTTAATTCAATCGAATTTTATGACTAAGAAGTTCACATGATCACCGATCAATACTCCATTAACACATGGGTATATAAGGTTTGTTTTTAACAAAATAATCTATAGGTGTATGACATGCAAATGATGTCATACAATACATTCATGAGATACTTATGTAAGCATACCATAGATTAAAATCTTAAAATATGTTTCATATGTTTACTTTTCATATCCCTCTCCACTTATGTAGGTTATGCATTTAGTTAGAGATCTAAAGGACTTTGCTTGCTTACAATATAAGGCTTAAGTGGGATAGATAAATGATTATTTTTAGGTTCAACCCACACTTGCTTTTATCATGCAACTGAGCTTTTCTTTAATATCTTGGTTTTTTTTCTCCTTTTATAATCAACTCCCCCAAACTTATTTTTAAGTTTGTTCTTTTTCTTGAGGGTTATGGTACCGAGAGTTTAACTTAGCACATAATTGTTCACTCTAAAGTCTAAATCATTTCGCCAACTAAATTCTTTTTATGATTTCTCCTCAAGGTTTGATCAAATAAATTTTAAAACATGGAACATTCGTATCATATAACATTACTCATACCAAGTCTTCTCCTACTAAGTGCATTAAACAATCAATCACATGCATTGTGCATAAATAATAGATAATTTCAATTAAAAACAAGCAAGCAAGCAAGCACATCACATGGTTAATGTAATCATCTCAATAGTTGCATACTAATTTCCTAATCATAATTACACTACTACAAAAAAGCACATATGGCCTCAGTTTTTAACCGTGATCGTAGGCCTATGGCCACGGTTATAAGAACCGAGGCCTAAGTGAGAGAGACCATAGACTGTTACCTATGACCTCGGTTAAAAGACATACTCTATGACCTCGATTATTGAAAGATCGAGACCATAGGACATGTCTATGACCTCGGTTTTCCAATAACCGAGGCCATAGGGTATGTCTATGGCCCCGGTTTATCAATAACCGAGGCCATAGGATATGCATTAATTAAAAAAATACAATTATTAATTACAATATTAAAAATCAATATAAATTATAATAAATTTATTAACTACAATATTAAAAATCATATTATATTAAAATTATAATTATAATTATAATTACATTTAAGAGTTTATTATACACTAAAACATAATAAAACCTTATTATTACAAACTAAATTTTTACTATTAATCATAAGCATATATAAGTGTACAAACTGATTTTTTACTATTATAAACTGACTTTTTACTATTGGTATCTTTAGTCTTGGTACATTGGGGTAGTCAGGTGTTAGTGCGTTAAGTCTTGCATTGGGGTTAGAGTAGTCTTGGTGCGCTGGTGCCTAGTATCTTTAGTGCGCCTTGTGCACGAATCTCATATTCCCTTTGACAATCTGGAGCTCTATGTTCAAATTATAAAGAATCAACATGGAAATCAAGTAATAACTCAAATATAATATAATCACACTTTTTGACAAGTATAAAAACAATAATGCAATTGTTAAAGGATCTACCTCAAATCCCAAATTTTTACAATGTCATCCTCAGAATATTCCTAGAATACATGCACAAAAATTAGAGTAAAAATAAAAATAAAAACCATGTGGCAAATAAATTGCTGGAAGATAGATAAGGTAGCTTTGAAACATTTTGTCACTAGGTCTTAGCATGCCCAACTTTTAGGCCACACAAAATTGCACATTTTACATTAAAACAAAATAAATAATTATACATTTGTGCATCTTCCTTACCATATGAGAAGCTCAAAGAAGTACAAACCATTAGGAACCATGCACCAACAGTTATTACAAACCAGTTGCTTAGGATAGATCAAGATTTGTGTGCCATAGACACATACATCCATGTATATAAGCAAGTTACCCATACACAAATATGTGCATAAAAGACATCATATTACAAAAGGGTGCATGTTGAAGGCATGTTGCTTGCATATGTGGGCTAGAAGTAGTAGCATTATAACCTATAGGTTGGGGGCTATCATCATAAGAACGATGTTTGAGAAAAATACAACAATAAGAATAAGAACGGTTAAAGCAACAATGCAAAATTAAATTAAAGAATAAAATCTAACTCATGAGAGATAAATAATGAATTAATAACTAGGTTCACTAAGTAGACGTTGAATTTCCTAGGAGTGGAAGAAAAAAAAACGATCAAAATAGTAACAATTTTGAAAAGGAAAATATCAAACCAATAAAAGGTGTGATCGTGCTCCTGGTGCCTAGTGGAGGCTGCAAACATATAAAACATATCAAATTTGCATCAAAAGAAAACAATAAATGGGCATAGTAGTAGTTGGTATAGAAGTAAATTTCCTTCTTGTTATGGCCTTCTTAGCTGTGCTCTTTGTTCTTCCCATTTCTACTAGTTCAAGCGAAAATTATGTAATTGGATATGCCGATAAATTATGATAGGTTACACCTAAAATTTAGCACAAAAATGATCATAGTTTGTTAATCATAAAATATAACAGATTTGAACAAGAAAATGAACTCAATTCCAAACAAGAAACCATCACAGATTTTAGCCAAAATTGTCAGTCTTTTAACAAAAAAATTAGCATAGTTTTGAATAGGAAAATATGACATTTGGATTGGAAAATTTTCTCATCTTTAATCCCAAAACAATCACTATTTGTAACCAAATTTATTATAGTTTTTTTTTAGGAGAAACAATTTCAATTCCAAGCCCAAAACAAACCAACATTTATATCATATTTTTACTTGAAAACTGTCACAATTTTGGCCAAAATTTTATCGTAGTTTCAGCATGAAATCATAACAATTTCAGCATGAAAATCATAACAATTTTAACAAATAAAGTATCATAGTTTCAATAAGAAAATGTCATAGTTTGGAACTTGAAAATTGTCAAGAAAACTATCACAGTTTGGAAGTAATATAAAGCTTAACTTCTTACCTTGATAGCCAAATAAAAAGCACTCTTTCTTCGTGTGATGCAGATAAATGTTTTTCCACTAGTTAATACATGTATCAGCATTAACACCAGGCACCATGCACCATGGACCAATACATCAGCATCGGTGCACTAGCACCAGTACCAACACTAGCACCAAGATCAAAGATCAAAGACTAAAGACTAGCACCAGACACAGTAGCACACCAAAGGCCAAGACCAAGCACGGTGAAGCACACCAATACCAACGCACCAGCGACTAGTAACCAACAAACCAGCAACCAAAGAACCAGTGACCAATGAACCAACGACTAGCAAACCATCGAACAACGACCACCGACTAGCGACCAACAAACCATCGAATAGTGACCAGCAAACCAGAAAACCATCGAATAACGACCAATGAACTAGCGAACCATCGAATGGTGACCAACGAGTTGGGAAGAGGAAGAAGAGATGGGAAAAGGACGCAAGATGGGAAGATGAAGAAGATCGAGAGGGGAAGAGAAATTTCAGATCTAGATCTGAAAAAATGAATATAGAAAATAAAGCAACTGGAGATAGATATAAAAAAGAAAATAATGATGGGAAACTATTCAAGCTGTTGGGATTAGACTTGAATTTCTCCACAAGCTTTCACTCACAAAGTGATGGACAAACAGAGCGTGCCAACGCATTGCTAGAGTTGTATCTTAGGCACTTTGTAAGTGCTAATCAACGAGATTGGGCGAAGCTGTTGGATGTATCCCAATTCTCATATAATTTGCAGAGGGGCGAGTCTACCGTAATGAGTCCCTTTGAGATCGTCATGGGACAACAACCCATGACTCCCCATGCCTTGGCCACGAGTTACGAAGGGAAGAGCCCTACTGCCTTCAAGTTTGCCAAGGCGTGGCATGAACAAGCCGAGTTGGCCCGAGCTTATCTGAACAAAGCATCTAAGAAGATGAAGAAATAGGCTAACAAGAAAAGGAGGATGGTGGAATTTCAGGAAGGCGATTTGGTCCTTGTCAAACTATTGCCCCAACAATTCAAGTCCTTACGGAATGTTCATAAGGGGTTGGTGCGGAAATATGAGGGACCATTTCCTGTCCTCAAGAAAGTCGGTAAGGTGTCGTACAACCTACAACTCCCACCAAAGCTCAAAATTTATCCGATATTTCATGTAAGTATGTTGAAACCTTTTCATGGAGACAAGGAAGACATAAGTAGGGGAGAATCCAAGAGGGTGCCTACCGCAGTGGTAACCTCCTTTGACAGGGAAGTGGACTCAATTTTGGCGGACCGCTTGATCCGATGTAGGGGCGTGCCAAGTTATCGGGAATACTTGGTCAAATGGAAAAATGCCCCAGACGTAGAAGCGAGCTAGGAACCCGAAGAGTCTTTATGGCAATTCAAAGATGCCATAGAGAGGTTTCAGCTTGAAGGCGCGATGAGGGCATCGCGAACTTGAGGGGGGAGGGTGTCACATCCCGCTCGAATTGTCCCTAAAAATCCAAAATAAATGGTGCTTGCCTAAAGGATCTAGAATTTTCTACATGAAAAGGTTCTAGAGTGGCCTAGAGATGTCTAGGAAGTGCTAGAGTTGGACGGACTCAACTCAAGCATTAAAGACACTAGAATGTTCTAGAGCACGCTAGAGAGTGCTAGAATGGACTAGAATATTATAGAACATGCCGGATGGTTCATGAAGGATGTAGAAGCCGCTGGAAGCTTACGGAACATCCCGGAACGTGCATGAAGGAGCTAGACAAACCTAGAAGACTCTAGAGTTGACTAGAAGGTCCTAGAACCTTGTGGCACTTTGTAGATAAAACAAGAACACTCTTGTATATTCTAGACTTAGAAATCTCTAGAATGTGGTGGTATAGCCTTAAGCTTAGAGCCACACTATAAATAGACCCATTGGTCTTCATTTGTATTCAACTTGGGAAATCTTGGGAATTCTTAGCATCTTGTAACATAAACTCTCTCTAGAGCAATACAAAGCATTCTTTACAAACTCTCTTTCTAATCTCTTTGGAGAATTCATTCGGGGAAAGGCAGGCTTAGTGCAACGGAATGTGCTAAGTGCCGCATGATCGCTATTTGAAAATTTAAGGTCGTGACAGTAAAAATCGAAGCGACATAGGGCTGAATCTCAGTGGATCATGGCAACATGGCCACTCTGCCACTTACAATACCCCGTCGTGTATTTAAGTCATCCGCAAAGGATTCTACCAGCCACTCGATGGAAATTACACTTTAAGGCGGCCCTCACAACTAGTCTACCGTGAGGGCTTCACCAACGACACGCCACAGGGGCCGAGGCCCATCGCAGTGCTCAAGAACGGGCGGCAAGCACACGCGTCGTTTCTAGCCCGGATTCTGACTTAGAGGCGTTCAGTCATAATCCAGCGCACTTCCAACTGGTGCTTCTAAGCTAGAAAGCATGTCTTTCGACTTAGCTCGAGATTCCTTTGATGGTTTCTGAGTTTCCTCACACCCACGTTCCATAGGTGGAACATCAACGCTTGGTGTAGATGGAGCAACGTTCTTCATTATGCCAAAGGTAGAAATGCTTCAACCGAAGGCTTTGATACCAACTGTCACGACCTTAAATTTTCAAATAGCGATCGTGCGGCACTTAGCACGTTCCGTTGCACTAAGCCTGCCTTTCCCCGAATGAATTCTCCAAAGAGATTAGAAAGAGAGTTTGTAAAGAATGCTTTGTATTGCTCTAGAGAGAGTTTATGTTACAAGATGTTAAGAATTCCCAAGATTTCCCAAGTTGAATACAAATGAAGACCAATGGGTCTATTTATAGTGTAGCTCTAAGCTTAAGGCTATGCCACCACATTCTAGAGATTTCTAAGTCTAGAATATACAAGAGTGTTATTTTTTTATCTACAAAGTGCCACAAGGTTCTAGGACCTTCTAGCCAACTCTAGAGTCTTCTAGGTTTGTCTAGCTCCTTCATGCACGTTCTGGGATGTTCCTTAAGCTTCCAGCGGCTTCTACATCCTTCATGAACCATCCGGCATGTTCTAGAATATTCTAGTCCATTCTAGCACTCTCCAACGTGCTCTAGAACATTCTAGGGTCTTCAAGGCTTGAGTTGAGTCCGTCCAACTCTAGCGCTTCCTAGACATCTCTAGGCCACTCTAGAACCTTTTCATGTAGAAAAGTCTAGATCCTTTAGGCAAGCACCATTTATTTTGGATTTTTAGGGACAATTCGAGCGGGATGTGACACCCAAAATTTCCCTGTGAATCGTGGGTCTCGGTCACTCACGATATTGGAAGGAATTCCCCAATGCTTCACGACATTCTTGAAGAACAAACGTGCCATCTCATCTGCCGTGCAGTCCGTTGAGGCAGGTATGAATGTCGCGTATTTACTGAAGTGGTCGATGACGACAATAATGCTGCCAAAGCCCTCTGATTTTGGCAGGTAGGTAATGAAATCCATTGAGATACTTTCCCACGGTCTCTCTGGAATAGGCAACGGTTCTAGCAATCCCCCGAGTGCATGCTGCTCTATCTTGTCATGTTGGCATACAAGACAAGTCTTCACGTAAGCTTCAACATCGTCCCGTAGTTGAGGCCAATAGTAGATTGACTTAATCAAAGCAAGGGTGTGTCTCATCCCTGGGTGTCCAGCCCATAATGAGTCATGACACTTCTTGATTAGCTCCTTCCTTAAATTCCCCCACTTCGGCACAAAGATGCGATTCTGTTTGGCGTAGAGTAGTCCGTCACTCAGCCAAAATCGCCTAGTCTTTCCTTCCTTGATGAGGGCTAGGAGGTTTTGAGCAGGGGCATCATGTTCCAACCCTTCTTTGACCCTTTCCAACAAAGGGCTACTTGGCCTACTTAAGGCTGCTAGCTCCATTTTTCGGCTCAACGCATCAACATATTTATCAATTTTTAGCCATATTTTAAGTAAAAATATTAAGCTAATAACTTAAAAACAAACTAATAAACTAAGGTAGATAATGGATTTTCCTCCACATAAAAGATACGGGAAAATAAAAAATTCTTTGACATTCATATTGATCTTTATCACCAAATATATCGTTATGTTTACCAAGTGTCTTTACCTTTATTCATTGACAAAACAAAAAAACATAAGTAATGAAAATATGTTGGTTTCCCTCCCAACAAGCTCAATTTAAGGTCCTTGACTAGACCTTCCTTACTAAGTTGTTATGTTTCATTCAAATATACTAATGAGACAAATCTCTTATTGGTACTACCCAAGTAAAGCTTCAAACTTTGACCATTGACTACAAATCTTGCTTTAGCTGCTTCATCTTCAATTTCTATGGCTTCATATAAAAATACCTTTGTTACTACAAATAGTCCCGCTCATCTTGATTTAAGTTTACAAAAATAGTCTTAATTGGGAGTTATATAATAACAATTTATGCCCTATTTCAAAAGTGTGGCTCACTATTTTCTTATCATGCCACTTCTTAATATTTTCTTTGTAAATCTTAGCACTTTTATATGCTTGCAACCTTATGTCATCAAGTTCATTTAGTTGTAACATCATTTGTGCCTCTGCTTCTTCTAACTCAAATTCAACTTTTTATAGACCAAAAAGCATTATGCTTCAATTCCATTTATAAATGACAAGATTTGCCAAATACCAAGTGATATGGAGACATATCAATAAGGGTCTTAAAAACTGTCATGTTAGCCCTGAAGTGCATCATCTAATTTCAAAGACCAATATTTTCTTGAAGTACTCACTACCTTCTCCAAAATTCTCTTAATTTTTCTATTTGAAATCTCCACTTGACCACTAGGTTGTGGATGGTATGGGTGGATACCTTGTGTTTCACACCATAACTTGACAATAAAGCATTGAAAGTATGGTTATGAAAGTGATTATCTTCGTTACTAAGTATAGTTCTAGGGGTTCCAAATCTAGTGAATATATTTCTCTTTAAGAATTTGATGACTACCTTTGCAATATTAGTTGAGGTGGAAATTGCCTTGACTCACTTAGACATATAGTCCATGGCCATTAGAATATAAGAATTACCAAAAGAGGGAACAAAGGGACCCATGAAGTTAATACCCCAAACATCAAATAATTCTATTTCTAAAATTGCATTTTGAGGTGTTTGGCACAATATTTTAGTTATATTTTGAAAAATAAAGTGTTCTTAAAAATTAAAATTTAGAGAATAATTTTAGTGCCATGTTTAGTAGGTAAAAATCGAAATAGGAATACAATTAATTCTTTATAATTTTATGTTTGATTGTACTATAAATTAGGAATTGAGTGAAATTAATTCCTAAAAGAGAATGAATAAGAATTTCATCCCTTCCTTAAGAATCATGGAATTTCATCCCTCCCTTAAGAATCATGACTCCATTCTCATGCTAATTTTTTATTCCAATTTTATCCTAACCCACAAATATAACCCTCAATCTAGAACTCTATATTCTAAACCATATACTCTAAATTCTAAATCTTAAACCCTTAAAACCACTAAACCTTAAACCCCAAAATCATATACCCTATACTCTATATGCTACATCATAAACCCTAAATCTTAAACTTTATTTAAAAATAATAATTTTAATAATATTTTTTATTTTAAAGTAATAATTATTTTTTTAAAAATAATTTTAATAATATATTTTATCTGATGAAAAAATAACAATTTAATGACATTATTTAAACTTTACTGAACATATGGATATTAAGATAATATACAATATTTTTCAATTCATTCCAATTATAAACCAAATACTGTAATATTGATTTCTTATTTGATTCTAGTGATCAAACTAAATAATATAAAAATAATACTGCTTTCTTTTCATTCAATTTTATTTTCATTCTTTTCTTTTTTTATTACGTGAATCAAACATTATCTAAATTTATTTACAAAGTTTTTAAAAAATTTCAAAAACACAGGAAAAAAAATTCTAATTGGACGGCTTTAAAATAAAATAAAACATTAAACTTTTTTTCAATAATTGAAATGTATGAATTAAGCATAAAAGATTCTATACTTTTGTATTATAAGTTTTGATGTTATTCTTTTTATTGTTTTTCCATTTGAACAAAAATAATGCCTCATGTACTGTAAAAATTTGTAGATAAAAATTGTAAAATGTTAATTTTAAATTAAAATGTTTTTTAGTAAGAAAACAATTTTTAAAAATAATGACCAAACAATTCATTATTTTTTAAAATTGTGAGAGTTGTTTTTCAATTATGATTTAAAAACAGTTTTTAAAAATTATTTCAAGTGACCAAACATCCCCAAGTGTTTGATTATTTTTTTTTTTTTGGAATTTAATACCTTAAAGTATTTTTTATAGTACAAAATATTTGAGGACTAAAAAGGAAAAATTCATCAAAAATTCTTCAAGACTTAGAAAACACATTTTGTATTTGTTCATAGAAGCATATTCTATGTGCTTGTTACCAGAACCATTTTTTTCTCAAACTGTCTTTGTTTAAAACCATTTTTAACGTAAGTAAAAGCAAATAGACAATAAAAACTACAACCTATAAGGCCACAATTAAATTTTGAAGATATTGTTAATTAGTTCATTTATTAAAAAAAATTAATTAATTAAAGATAAATTATATATTTTAAATAATTTTCTATTAAATATTATATTTCCATGTCAATTTATTAGATTGTGATGAAAAACCAAAATTCAAACTAAATTAAATAAGAAATATGAGAAATTAAAGAAATCAAAATTTATGTACTACAAAGAATAATTAGATAAATTCTATCAATATCTGGACCTTATTATTCTTATATGTATCTATAAATATTTGAATATTTTTATTATATATATACATATTATATAAACACAATTCATTAATATGGTTAAACGTCAAATTCAATATAGAGTTATTTCTTTAAAAAGTCACAATAATAATATTTTAATACAAAATTATTTAAATACATTATATTTTTAATAAAATATGCAAGATATATGTGAGTGTTTGCAATATTCATAAACAAAACATATAAATATAATTTTAGTTTCTAAGTGTGTTCTTCAATAATATTTTCAAGCATAATAAACTATCGAGATCCAATAATCACAATGCAGGTATATCTATACTCTTATGCATGTTAGATTTTATGTTAAACATGTAAAACATTTTGTGATTAGGCTACTCGATAGATCAAGACATGTCTAGATCGATTGAGCTATGTAGATTGATCGAGAATCGATCTACCGAGTTTAAAAAGTCCTAAATTAATTATTTAATTGACTAGATTGGTAGAGTAATTAATAGTAGATCAATTGAGTACTAGATCACTCGATTTATTAATTAGATCAACCAACCTTGGCTCAGAATTAATTATTTATTACACTGGATCGATCAAGAATTGATTGGAATGATCGAACATGTTTTGATCGCTATATTGGATCGATCGATTAAACTATGTACTTGATCGATCGATTGAGTACGGGTTTGATTTTAAAATCTATTTTTAACTCGAATTGAATTGGCTTTTTACTATATTGTCTTTTTTCTTTAAAAATCTTTTAATTGATTTTATGGATAACATAGTAATTTTACTTTAACCTAGTGCTTCAAAATACTCTATATATACAAACCTCAACACACAACTTTAATCAGCCATATAAGAGCATTATTATTTTTATCTTAATCTCTCTCGTATTATTTTGTAAAAACTATTCAAGTAGTCTTTTTCATAGAATTAATTTATCAAATATATGTGATTGTGTTAGATGGATTGACAAGTCTACAATATTTTTGATATTGTGCTTTAAACTGATTGTTTAGAGTTGCTAGTTAATTTTGATTTATCTAAATTTATTAAATCATCTAGCTAAGGTTATTCATTATTGAATTTGCTTTAGGACACACATTTTTACTTGTGTTATTGCACTAACGTTTTAGGTATTGGTAGAACGAGTTTGATTTCTTGTGTGACTAAAGTTATCATAATGTTGGTATGGATCTAAACACCTTCCTTGTAGAGCCTATACTGAAAGCAGTGGTTCATAAGTAGATTACTTGGGGGCTTTTCTTGATGGGTAGTATAAGACCTAGCTTTATAATTGGACCTTATTTATTCATACTCTACTCTTATGCATGTTAGATTTCATGTTAAAATGTAAAACATTTTGTAATTAGGCTACTCGATAGATCAAGACATGTCTAGATCGATTGAGCTATCTAGATTGATCGAGAATCGATCTACCGAGTTTAAAAAGTCCTAAATTAATTATTTAATTGACTAGATTGGTAGAGTAATTAATAGTATATCAATTGAGTACTAGATCATTCAATTTATTAATTAGATCAACCAACCTTGGCTCAGAATTAATTATTTATTACACTGGATCGATGAAGAATTGATTGGAATGATCGAACATGTTTTGATCGCTATATTGGATCGATCGATTAAACTATGTACTTGATCGATCGAGTGAGTAGGGGTTTGATTTTAAAATCTATTTTTAACTCCAATTGAATTGGCTTTTTACTATATTGTCTTTTTTCTTTTAATAATCTTTTAATTGATTTTATGGATAACATAGTAATTTTACTTTAACCTAGTGCTTCAAAATACGCTATATATACAAACCTCAGCACACAACTTTAATCAACCATATAAGAGCATTATTCTTTTTATCTTAATCTTTCTCGTATTATTTTGCAAAAACTATTCAAGTAGTCTTTTTCATAGAATTAATTTATCAAATATATGTGATTGTGTTTGATGGATTGACAAGTCTACAATATTTTTGATATTGTGTTTTAAACTGATTGTTTAGATTTGCTAGTTAATTTTGATTTATCTAAATTTATTAAATCATCTAGCTAAGGTTATTCACTATTGAATTTTCTCTAGGACACACATTTGTACTTGTGTTATTGTACTAACGTTTTAGGTATTGGTAGAACAAGTTTGATTTCTTGTGTGACTAAAGTTATCATAATGTTGGTATGGATCTAAACACCTTCCTTGTAAAGCCTATGCTGAAAGTAGTGGTTCATAAGTAGATTACTTGGGGGCTTTTCTTGGTGGTTAGTATAAGACCTAGCTTTATAATTGGACCTTATTTATTCATAGTGGATAGTTAAGTGGTCTAGTAGATCGATGGTTTTCCTCTTAGGACATTGGTGTAACCTAGGTTATTTTTATCTAAAATATCATGTCTCAATCTTTCTATTTCTTTATTGTTTTATTTACCTATGATTGCATGCTTGCCTATCCACAAAAATTTTAATTTGTTATAATTTAATTTGCTGATTATCTATTCACCATTTCTAGCTAACTAGGTTTATAACTAAAAAGAAACTTTCATTTGACATCATAGCTATCACTAGAGACTTAGTGTGCCGAGGACCTTGTTAATGATCATTTGAGAGAGGGTCTCTCTACAACCTGTCCCCCTTAGTTTTATGGGTCTAATTACAAATACTGAAAGGCTTTCACAAGAGTGTCTAGAACTCGGTGTTTTGTAGTTAGAAACCAACTACTGTTACCAAAGATGATGTATTCACTCCTAAACCTAGAAAATATTAGAACACTGAAGATAAAACTGGTAGTAACTAGAATCAAAAGGTTATTAATGATATCTTTAGTGTTGTATCTTCTAAAGAGTTTCATCATATTTTTCATATTAATATTGCTAAGCATGCTTGGAATATTCTAGATGATACCTATGAGGGAACCACACAAAGTTAAAAGAACTAAACTTCATATATTTGGTAGTCAATTTGAAAATCTTAAAATGAAAATGGATGACACAACACAAAAATCATTGCTAATCTTGGTGAGAAAATCGAATAATTTAGATTGGTCAGAAAAATATTGTAATCTTTACCAAATTGCTTCCACGCAAAAATCACTGCCATAGATGAAAGCAAATATGTGAACACAATTAAAATTGAGGAGCTAGTTGGTTCAATTTTCACTTTTGAGATGAGTTTTCATCCTCCTATAAAGAACAAAGGTGTTGCTTTAAAAATTGCTACGATTGAAAAAGGTGACAATAAAGATGCAGAACTGACACTCTTCACCAGAAGATTGAGCATGATCTTTAACAAAAAAAAATCCTCAAAATAAAGGACAACTAAGTCATCAAAAGGATCAAAATCTAAGAGAACTCAAAATCTGTATTTTTTTATGGTAAGAAACCTAAACCCATTGGACCTCAATGCTTTTAATGTATGGGTTTTGGTCATTTTGTAGCTAAGTGTGCAAATAAGAACAGTACCGAAAGTGGTTTTAACACTACACTTACTGACTTTGAAAATGATAACTAAAATCTAGTTTATTTAGAAAACAATGAAACCAATTTTCTAGCATTTGTTGCAAAAACTGATGGAATCTTCAATAAGTTTGATATTGATTCAGACAATGAGAAAAGTGATTATGAATTCTTATGCAAATATTTTAATGTCACTAGTATTAATGAAGTTTCGAGAGAGTTCAAAATATGCAAAAGAGATAAAGATAAGTTGCTTGTCAAAGTAACTAAACTCAATGAAAAACTGAAATCTTAAATTCATCAGTATTTGATAGGGTAGAACCGACATCGCCGATCCTGCCGTTACTTTGGTTTTATTTATTTATAAAACTCTCGCAAGTGCATGAATCATTTCGTAGAAAATGATAAGTATACTCCCAAGGTCGATCTAAGGAAGGAATATATGTGGTTTTTAATTTATTATTCAAACTTTTTAAAAAGAAATTAAATCCTAAACATCGTGTCACGATATTTTGGTTTTTTGTGTTTCTAATCTAATAACATAAAAATAAACATAGATTTAATAAACATTTATGCAAATTTTATTTGTTAAAACAGTGAAGTATTTATGGATATAATAACTAAGTTAATTATGTTTGCTCATATTATTTAGGTTATTAAAGATATGAATTGATATTTATTGATTCACTCTTTTTTATATGAATACCACCTTTGGTGGGATTAGATATTCTTTGTTAATTAAACAAATCAATTAACACCTATGGGTGGGATTGATAACTAATTTGGTTAATTAAATTAATTCCTTTTTCTAAGAGATTGAAAATGAATCATTTAAATGCCACTTTTGGTGGGGTTAGACAGTTTAAACTTTATTCAAGGTGTCCAAATTAAACCTAAGAATTTAATTATCCGAGTACTAATTTTCAAGTTTTAAAACCACTACTGAAAACATGTTGTCAATACATTTTCAGATAATAATTCTTATAAAAACTTTTGAATTAGAGCTTCACTCTAACTACTGGGCGATTATACCAACAAATAAAAGAGCACTACTCTAAATTAGACCCGATAACTAAACCTTAAAATCTAATTTTCAAATTTAAGTTTGTAATGAAAAATAATACATTTCTCTCTAACATTCTTAATATAAAATCTTGAATAAAAACAAAATAATTCATTTTAGAGATTTTTACCTATTTAATATTTCGCAAGCATAACAACGTTATTATTATATCATGTTTACAAATAGCCAGCACAGTTAAATTTAATCACAGACAAATTAAATATAACATGTAAGAATAAAGCATAAAAAATAACTGCAAAGAAAATAAAATCCTTACAGAACTTCGATGCTATTCCTGTTGCTGGAAAACCTCCAAGCGGAATTTGCACTCCCATTTATTGAATCGAAAAGCTAATAAATTACAAAAACATAACTAGTTCTTCTCAAAAAAAGAAGAACTCTAAAACTAAGAAAAACTAACTAAGAAAAGCTAAAAACTAAGAAAAACTAGAAAAACTAAAAAAACTAAGAAATGAGAGAAAGAAAGAGAAGAGAAGATGTGTTTTTAGGTGTGGTATGAAGTGAAGAGAATGGGATATTTATAGGTGAGGATGGAGAGAAAAAGTGGGTGAAAAAATGTTAAAAAATGATGAAAACGCGGAGTGGTGATTGTTGACGTCATTGATGATGTCAGCATGATGTGGGGCGGTTGTGCGTAGATGGGGCGCAGCTGGGCGTAGGCGCACGCAGATGGGTAGCAGCTAGGCTCAGGCGCGCACAGATGGGGTGCACACTGGACGCAAGCGCGCAGATGGGAGCTTGGCCGGGCACGAGCACGTATGACGAGAGAAGGACGCGGAAGGAGGATCTGGCGCGCGGCTATGTGCTGGCCCGTCTTGGTGGGCAGTTGGGTGGCTGGGCGGCACGATTTCCTCTTTTTTGACATTTTTGACCTTTTTGACCCATTTTGTCCAATTTTTCCATATTTGTTGACTTTTCCTCATTTATTTTTGAATGTATTTGTGATGTATTGCCTCCAGTATTCCTTTTTGAGTCTTTAAGTGACATTTTTAAGCAAAAATACCTGAAAAACAATAAAAATAACCGTGATTCCGAAAAGACAAATTTATATAAATATATGATAAAATCATATAAATATATATATTTTTAATCAATTAATGTGCATAAAATCATGGTAATTTTAGTGCTTTTTGGGCACTCATCACAACCCCCAACCAGCTTCTTGCTAGTCCCTTAGCAAGAGAAACGATAAAAACTAAAAATTAAACTATCCTAAATTACTTCCGTGGATTGACACGGTTGCATTTAGCCTATGCAACAAGCCTTTAAACCCCTAAGTTACCCTAGTGGACGAGTTTGAGTCTCGTGAGGGTTTTCAGTAATGATACCCACAAACATTGAACTAAATACAAAAATTATAAGAAATAATAAAAACAACAACTTAAAAACTAAAATTACAACAAAATCAAAAATTAATTTTTAAGAATAAAAGAAAACAACATAACACAAAAATGTCTCATACTTTTTAATCTCCTTTAAGATCATAATTAAAATCTCAAGCATAAGTTATTTTAATCTTCTTAAACAATCATGATTTATTATAATAATTAGTCGAAAATCATTTTTCATATTTCATATCAAAAATGTATCAATTTAATTTCACCCAATTTCAGTGTCATGAATCTGAATTCGCTTCGACTCTATTCCTCACAAGTCAATACTCTCAAAACACTAAATCATATGGGTTCAAACACTCATACTAATTTATATGCGAAAGAGTTGATGTATAGAAATGAACTAATATGTTCCCATATGTATAAAGAATAAAGGCTCAAAGTGTTATTTTGACGTTGATCTCATGGAAGGAATAAAATGTATAAATTATAAAGATATCATATATAAAAATTATTTTCATGCATAAATCAAACTCATTAAGAAAAAATTTCAAGATATATGCCTTTTACAAATGAAGAAATTGCAATGACTTTTTAGGGAATTACTTCCTATATCTTTCTTTTGTAATTAGCCTTTACTCACAACTTTGTAGGCAATGTGGGTTATAGTATGTAGATTATACTATATATTCTTTATCTCTCTATATTTTTCTGAAGATATTTTTCAATATATATCATTTTTTAGAGAGTCAATCCATGTACAGATTGTACATTTTTTAGGATTTTGGGTAATGCAGATCATAGTATGTAGATTATACTATATATTCTTTATCTCTCTATATTTTTCTGAAGATACTTTTCAATATATATCATTTTTTTAGAGAGTCAACCCATGTACAGATTGTACATTTTTTTAGGATTTTGGTGAGTGGTTAATTTTGTGGCTTTTCTGTTTGATCTTGGTTTAGGTAACCCCAGATATGTCTCTCTTTTTTTTGTAACAGTCATGCACGAATGAGATAAAAGCATATACTATCAATTTCTACTCAAATCATTTAATCTAAGCAAAAATAATAATAAAAAATATACGACACTCTATTAAAATGAGAAAAAATTCATACATTCAATGCTAATGCCTATAGAGATCATCTAAAAATTTGAAGAAATAAGAAATGTGTTTGGAGTAGAAAAAATATATATTTCACTCTAAATAAGGGAAATTAGGCTCAAATTATATCTCACAAAGGTTGTCTCCACTAAAACAAATTCATAAACACCGATTTTGGGTTTAATATAATTTCTACATCTTATCAAGAAATACTAGTTATAACAAAAACTAACTAATTATCAAAAACAATTACAAAATATTTCATGATATGTTTTCAAAAATTAATCTAACAGTACAAAAGACTTAACTATTTACTTAAATTTCATTTAAAGAAATGATAAATTTTTGTGAGAATTTTTTTTTAATTCCAAAAATTACTAAATCACACAAAGAAAATAAAACCAAACACAATAAAAATGAAAATGTGAACATAAAAAAAAGAAAAAAATATATATTTTTTTTAAATTGTTAAATCTTTTTTTTTAAATTAAGCATGGTAATTTTTCACCACCCCCAACCTAGAACTTACATTGTCCTCAATGTAACAATTGTAAATTAAAGATAAAGAGAAAAGAGAAGAAATATTACCTATTTCCTGAGAATATGCAAGTAGTAATGGAGAAATGCAAGTGCATCCATCATATTTATCAATAAAGTTCACATAGACAGATCGTTGTGAACTTCTAACATCTCAACAAATATTTTTAGTTTTAACAATTTTAAAATTATTCACATGTAATTAAACTAAAATAAACAATAGAAATTAAACAAATTAAACAAATAAAATAAAATGACCTAAAATGATGGGTTGCCTCCCATCCAGTGCTTAGTTTAACGTCTTAACAAGACATAACTTGGGGATTTCATTTTAAGTAAACTCAATGTCCCCTCATCAATGAGTCAATCAAACCTACAAGCAAGACAAGTTTGTCTACCTACACTTTTTCAGTTATGTCCTATGGATTTTTAAATTTTTTCTGTACTTAAAACTAGGGATATGCTTGTGAGTTTTAGATTATCCACGTCTAGGTACAAATCAAATAATTAAAAGGCATCAAAACACAATTGTACCTAGATAAAAAAACAACTAACTCCTTAGATTGTAATTAAAGCTTTAAAATTTTGGAGATAGTTTCAAATTTTTTTGTTTTTTTAGGTATAATATCTAAGTTAAAATAACATAATCAATATTAACCAAGAGTGTTCTCAGGAAAGAATGATGGGGCAAAGGCTCCTTAAAAACCATCCTCCTAGACAGAGCAACGTTCCTAGGAAAGACTAGTGGCACAAAGGCTTCCAGGAACTAGTCTCCTAGACAGAACTCCCTTAGATCTTTACTTTTCATGCTATTAAAATTAAGTTAATTAAGTTAAGTTAAGTTAAAATTTAAGTTAATTAAGTTAATAAAAAGGTAGGTTAATTAAGTTAATGAAAATCTAAGTTAATTAAGTTAGTAAATTAAATTAATATAAGTTAGTAAATTAAGTTACTAAAAACATAAGTTAATTAACTTAAACGAAAATTAAGATAAAAAAAATTAAACCAAAAATAAAAAAAAATTGAAAAAGTATGAGAAAAATAAAAAAAATTGAAAAAGTAAAAGGAAAATACAAAAATAAAAAGAAAAAATAATTTTAAATTCAAGTCTTGTAAGTTTAAAACAAGAGAAAAAAATATAATATAGGAACTCAAAAAATCCAAGGAAGCTGTCAAAAGGCTATCAATTGAAGCTAAAAGGTTAAATAAGGTACTTGATAATGGAAAGCCAGTTGGAGACAAGAGAGTGTTAGAATATGTATATGACCACACTATGCCATCTCCTTTAGAATCAACTAAATTTTTCAAGCCTTAAAACATGTCTTCCTCACATGCTACACCTTTAATATCAAGAACTAAAATGGTACAACCTTCTAATCCTACTTCTACTATTACTTATTATACTCAAAGGCAGTTACAACTCTGATTGAAGAATATATTAAATTTGTACCTAGTTGCCATAACTGTTATAGGAGAGGCTATATTAGACCACATAGTAGATTTCTTATGAAATATCCTTATTTTAACAATGTCTTTCATGATAGATATTCTGGAATTAATTTTCATCATACATACATGTATGTTGAATCTCCACCAATGATTTAAAAGAAAAATAATAAAGGATAAACCCAAGATCAAATAAAAAATAATTAAATAAATTGAATCCAAACCCAAAGATATTACGAAACCAAAATTTAAGAAAATTTGGGTTATGAAAAATTGCATTTATTTGGTCAACTAATCATATCTTTCCTTCATCTAGGAATTTTTATTGTGTGCTTGATTGATCCTAGGTGAGCATGTTAATTTAATTGCTTATTTAGTTGTTTAATTCTTAATTTTATGTTAGTTCATTTAAAATTAAATTTTTAATAAAAAAATTCAAAAATTAAAAAATAATAAGGGGAGTTGAACTGTCCTAACATTGAAATAAACTCAAATATTATTTTGGATAAATAAAGTAAATATTTTATATAATATGATTTTACTTTGATTAATTATTCATTGTATGATCAAATATCTTATTCTATGCATTTATATTCTTCTATACATCTGGTGATCGATATTTAACAAGAGCTCACTCACACACACTAGACACATAAGTATATCATGATTGAAGTTTATAATTCATTATATGAGATTTTAAGGCTTAAGATAGCCTTAATTATAAAATTTATGGTTGAATGTACAAAATGCTGATATAGAGAGACACCTATCTTTTAGAGAATTACCTAGGGGATATGTGAAAGCTATCGTAGTGAGCAAAGAGGGCTACCTTTGTGAAAGTCATCATACTAGATATATTAGCTCGTGTACATTTCTTCTGCAAAAGAAAAATAATATGATAAAGGAAATTAATAACTATATACAAAAAATAATTGAATGCACAAAAAATAAAAAGTTACAAATGGTTATGTAAAAAAGAAAAATAAATAACAATCCATTATATAAATAATGATCATAAATAGTTAGAGGAAATTCAAAATAAATATTAATTAATAAAGTTCTCTATTAGTGAGAAAAAACTTATGCAAGCATGAATTCAATTGAATTTTTTGCATGATAGGTAATGCTCGATTCTTTAAATCTTTCATAACTATTCATAAATAGACTAATTGACATACTATTGTAGTTTCAATATTTATCTTACCTTAAAGGATTGCAATATGTTACCAAATATGTTGAAGTATGTTATCAGAATACTTATATTTACAATGAATAATTCAATTTTGTGAAAAAACTGGTTTTTATCTCAAATTGATTATTTGAGTAAAGTTTCACGCTTGAATAAAGTTATTACCTTGATTTAAAAAATAAATAAAAAAGTATTTTTATTAATTTTTGTGTAAATTTTTTAATTTTTATTTTTTTGAATGTTTATGTAAAACATTTAGTAAAAATAGAACTTAGGGAGAGTTTTTTCATTTTTCAAACATTATGAATGTCGAACGATCAACATTCAAATCGATCAAAGTATAGATTTCAATCGATCGAATGAATTCAGTTTATATACTCCTCTTTTTTCTCCCCTCCCCACAAACCACCCCCATACGCCACCCCGTTTTCACTAAAGAATTGATCCAAATCACTCATTTTTGTCCCTAATACACTTATAATTGATGGCTAATATTTTTTCAAGCATCAATACTCACAAAAAATTATATTTGAGCAAAAATCAATAAAATCCAAATTCCTCACTTTCCCTCACTTTCTCACCAAACAAATACCTTTTTTGAGGTTGTTTCTGCAATTTATTTTCAACATTGTTCCATTGATTTTGATTCTACAATTTTTTGAGAAAAATTTGATTAGTTTGGTGAAATTTCAATCAAGGGGTATTTTTGTTTTTTTGGAATTTGTGCTCAGTTTTTGACATGGCTACAAGATGATGCAAAGTTATTCTCGGTGCTTCCTCTCCATTTTCATCCCAAGGGTGGGATGACGAATCCAATTTGAGATACCAAAACACTTTATCTGAATGCCCTATTTTACTTGAATATGGAATTACTTGGACTGAATTTCACAAAATTGGAATAACTTGAGTTATTAGGGCTCTTGATTGGAAAGAATTGTTTAACCCCTTTAAATTATGTTGCCTAACCCTGGTCTATGAATTTTATGCAAATATAGATTTAAATATATGTAATCAACAATTTTTAAAACCGTTGATATCTTCGCCCAAAGAATCAACAATTTTCTATCTCAAACATTGGGGATGCTAGTTTTCACTTGAATTGATAAGTCATTTCTAATGAGGATCAATTGATTGGACTTTCTAGTTCACCCAACATTGATCTCAATGCTAAACAATTATATATATCGGGTGAATTTAATCCCTTTTAATGGGTTTTAAATAAAATATTGTGTGCTAACCTACTACCATCCAAGAACTCATATGAGATTAGATACCTATATGCTAAGATTTTATATTGTATTGGAAAAGGAATAGCATTCAATGTAGGTACAAAAATACATGATGGAATAATAAACCAATCTTAGATAGTAAACCCAAGGATCAGATTTCCCTATAGATGCCTCATCACCCAAATGATTCTTGCTATGAGTGTGCTTCCAACATAGAAGATCAAACTATACAAGATGTTGAGAAGATAGAAAAAGGAGTCCATCAGTATAGCGATGATTTGATTGACCTAGATCCAGTTCCTTGATCAGTACAAATGGAACAAAATGTTCAAGATGACCAACATGGTTCAGATGATGCAGATGCACCTATGCAAGCTGAAACAGATCACCAGACTATTGATCAGTTGTCAGAACCAGAAATTTCACTCAGGAGGTCTACCAAAGACTGACGTCCTTCGACACAGTATGATACAAATGAGTATGTATTATTGACAGATGAGGGAGAACCACAATGCTATGTAGAAGCGATGGAAGATGGAAACATGGAATACTGGGTTGGTGCTATGGAAGATGAGATGTTGTCATTGTATGACAATCACACATTTTAGTTGGTAAAGTTGCCTAAGGGTAAGAGAGCTCTGAAGAACAAGTAGGTCTACAGGGTGAAGCAAGAAGAACACAATTCACAACCACAATACAAAGCTAGACTAGTCATCAAGGGATTCAATCAGAGAAAAGGTATTGATTTTGATGATATTTTCTCTCCTGTTGTGAAGTTGTCTTCCATACATGTTGTTCTAGGTCTAGCAGTAAGCTTGGATTTAGAAATTGAGCAGATGGATGTGAAAATTTCCTTTCTTCATGGTGAGTTGGAGGAAGAGATTTATATGGAGCAAAGGATTTTGAGGTAAAAGGAAAAGAGGGTTATGTATGCCAGTTAAAGAAAAACCTCTACGGGTTGAAGCAAGCACCTAGGCAATGGTATAAGAAGTTTGAGTCAGTTATGGGGGAGCATGGTTACAAGAAGACGATTTTTGATCATTTTGTTTTTGTGCAAAAATTCCCTAATGATGATTTTATCATTTTATTGCTCTATGTTGATTGTTGGTAGAAATTCTTCAAGGATTGATAATTTGAAGAAACAATTGAGTAAGTCTTTTGCCATGAAGGACTTGGAGCCAGCAAAATAAATTCTTGTTATTCAAATTATTGAGACAAGAAAGGAAAGAAGTTGTACATGTCACAGGAACTATACATTAACAAGGTACTTGAAAGGTTTCATATGGATAAAGCTAAAGTGGTTTTTTATCCTTTATCTAACCACTTTAAGTTGAGATTGAGTCAAGGTCCTTCAACAGATAAAGAGAAGGAAGATATGTAAAAGGTTCCATATGCCTCAGCAATAGGAAGCTTAATGTATGCAATGGTGTGTACGAGGCCAGACATAGCTCATGCAGTTGGAGTTTTTAGTCGTTTTCTTTCGAATCCAGGAAGAGAGCATTAGGATGCAGTAAAGTAGATTATGAGATATCTTTGAGGTACTTCCAAGTTAACACTTAGCTTTGGAATTGAAAAACCAGTGTTAGTTGGATACACTAATTCAGATTTGGCAAGAGACGAAGATTCTCGTAAGTCTAGTTCAGGTTATCTAATTACTTTCTCTAGAGAAGCAGTTTCTTGGTAGTCAAGATTGCAAAAGCGTGTTGCATTTCCTACAGTAGAGGCGGAGTTTATTGCAACAATGGAAGCTTGTAAGGAGTTGTTGTGGATGAAATAGTTTTTGAGAGAACTTGGTTTCAAGTAGCAAAAATATGTGTTGTTCTGTGATAATCAGAGTTCTATTCATTTAGCGAAGAACTCGGTGTTTCACTCAAGATCAAAGCATATTGATGTGAGGTATCATTAGATAAGGGATACTCTTAACAATAAGTTGCTTGAACTTGAGAAAATCCATACTGATGAGAATGAATCTAACATGCTGACAAAAGCAGTGTCAAGGGAAAAACTTGGTGTTTGTTGTTTAATTGTCGGGATGGCGGATCCCTCCATCTAATCGAGAAAATGGGGAGATTTGTTGGGTTTTCCCTCTTGTTTGGAGGAGCCCAAGAAATAAAAGGCCTATGTGGTTTCATGGCCCATAGAGAAAGAAGAGGCAATTTTGTCCATTTGATTGATTAATTAATAAACCCATTTAAGGTTTGCTGAGAAAAAATTTCTACAGAGAATTTTTCAACAGTTGTAGCAGAAAAACTACTCTCATTTTTTAGTTTTTCTTTATCCAGTAAACCTCCATCAAGTGCTCCGATGGAAGATTGTTTGTGGTCCAATTGAGCTAAAATTTTACAGGAAGATTCACGACTCAAGACTCTTCTATCTGAACGGTGGGATTTGGATTTGGCTTAACGGTTTGGGAAAATATGGGCCATGAATAGTGACTACAAAATTAGGTTAGATTTCTCCATTTTCTTAAAATAATTGTTAGTTTTCAAGAAGTTGTATTCTTGATGATGTTTTTGATTGTTTGCCTCTAGTTATATCTAGAGAGAACTTTTGTACAATTGTTTCTTGATAGTGAAAGTTTTGGAGATGGAATGCCATGGTTGTTTATTTCTTACACAGGGAAGGTTTTTACACGTAAATTAGTTATGTTGATTTTGGACATGTTTTATTTTGAACTCTATTTATTTGTTTCCTAAAAGATTCACACAAAGAAAAATAATATGTTTTATTCCACTGTTTAGAGTTTAATTAAGTTCATAATTTTGCATCCATTATTGGGTAGGAAAAACACGAAGAAAGTGGCTTTTAAACTCTGAACTGAGATTTCACCAAACACGAGTCAATACTTGAGCTAGGGGTATCCATGGTCCGGTCCGGTTCGATTTTGCCTAAAACAAATTTAACCAAACCGGACTGTTCATATAGTTGAAACCGGACCGGACCGGACCATTTAGCTATCTAAAATGTTATAACCGAACAATTTTGGTCTGGTTTGGTGAACGGTTTTGAACAATTAATAATACATAAATATGATTCAGTTTAATATGATATAATTTAATAGGATACAATCAAATGTGATGCTCATTTATCATCATACATAGATAGATATTATTGTTAAATACATAAATCACTAAATAAATACATAAGATGTTATCAAAATCTAAAATAAAAAAAGATTACATTTAAAATATAATTATCTGCATAAATATTTAGTTTATGGCTGCATATATGATATCAGGCGTTAATGATTTAATAATACAGTTTGGTATTCAGAAATTTTATGTAATCTATAACAATATTAATTTAAACATTTTTATGTACATTTTAAAAATTAAGAACTAATATGATTTAATAAGAACCTATAAAATTTCTATTATATTTGGATTCCTAAAGACTAGCCCATGAAATTGCTAAGTGATCTCTTTTGGAATGCAGAAAAGTTTTATTGTACAAGATTTTTCCCCAAGTATCTGTAATATAATCAACTTAGAAGCTTGTAATTATAGTTAGTATTATAAAATAAACTAATTACTAAAAAAGATTGATAAAACATGTATATTTACAACAAAAATTCAGTGTAAATGTGTAATGCATATATGCAATGACATGTCACTATTAGACTGGATATTAAATTACAAAATTGAAATGTTGAAATAATTGTATAACTAATGTAATATATCAAGTTTGGTGAGAAAAAGCGTTTGTCATATTGTCACTAATAAATTGAAAAATAAATAAGTGAATCTAAAATCTACTCCCAATCTCCCACTATCTTTACCCACCTACCCAGTTAAAAAAAAGAACAAAAAACAGAGCTTCAAAACAGAGAAAATTGCAGCAATTAAAAGTTGGAAACATGGAATAAAAATCTTTAAAAAGTAAACAATTGTGAGAAGCATATAAACTTGTATCTTATTTGTTTGTGATGGAGAGAGAGAAAGAGAGAGAATACCCTGCTCCCCATGGTTTGAAAATATGACAAACGCTTATAAATATTATGAATTCATCAATATGAATAAACATTAATCTAAAATCCATGATCTCATAATTCAAGTATTTTGAAACTAGATAAGACCTACACTAAACTATTATAACTAAAAAAATTAATAGTAAAAATCAATTTATTCGATTACATTAATAAATTATATATAAAAAGTTATATTAACAAATCATGTTAATAAAAAAACACATTTTATTGTAAAAATCAATGTATTCTGTGAATATACTAAGACAATTTGTTTAAACACTTTTTAAATGTAGGAAAATAGTCATATAAATAAATAAATATATATTGGATACAAATGCCCTTAAACCTGTAACTTTTTTTGGGAAAGAGAAATTTATTATCTAAACGAGTCCATAGTGGTTGTTGTTCACTCAGAACCAGCTTTGAGAACACTCTCCAGACCATCAACAAGACATGAATTTGAGCTGCAAGTTTAATTAACTTTTTAGATCAAACAAATATTAACTTTCTAGAAAATGATGCATTTGTTACCTTTATTCTTACTAGACTTGTACCTCTTGAAATTCATATTGATCAAACATTAATAAAATGAACTATATATATTTAATCTATAAAGAGAACTTAATCAAAATAATTAAGCTTTAAAAGAGGTAATTAGTTTCCACCATTTAAAAAAAAACTGAACTCTGTGAGAAAAAATTGTTCAGACTTCAAAGTTCAGCCTAACAAAAAAATGATATACCATTCAGATTTCGGAGTTCAGATTTGCCATTCAGTTTATTCAGGAAAAAAACTACTACTACTAGTAGTAGACCACATACCTATTTCGTGATTTTCGTCCATGATTTTCATGGCACGACGCGACACGAGGAGAGGTGGTTAGTTGCTGGTGGAAGCGACGCGAGAAGAGGTAGCTAGTTGCTGGTGGAAGCGACGCGAGAAGAGGTAGCTAGTTGCTAGTGGAAGCGACGCGAGGAGAGGTAGCTAGTTGCTGGTAGAAGCAACGCGTGGAACAATGACTAGCTGCTGATGGAAGCAACGTGAGGAACGGTAGCTAGCTGCTAGTGGAAGCAATACGAGGAACGGTGGCTAACTGCTGGTGGAAGTGACGACGGCCAGACCAAGAGCCTAGACGACGAACTCATATCGTAGAAGAAATGAGGCATTGTGAAATTTCTAGGGTTAGGGTTACAGCTTAATGCCTTAACTCGAAAACAAAATATATATATACCCCGATTTATAATATTTTATATAAAAAAGTTATTTATTTAATAAAACCGATCCGATCCGATCGATTTATAATATTTTATAACCAGACCGGACCGTTTTAAAATCGATTTTACTTCATTCGAACCAGACCAGACCGAACCATTTCATTTACAAAACTACTCAATTTGGTCTGAATCAGACCGATTTTTCGATTTAAACTGGTCTGGTCCGATTTTTGGATAGCCCTAACTTGCCATGGATGGAAAAAAAAACATATTTTCATGTACTAAACACAAGTGCCTGATCGTTTCATAGGATTTTGCATTATAAATCATTCATCTCCATCTTAGTTGATTCATTAGCTAGCTAAAATGAATCAACCAAAGCCAACAAGTAGAAGATCATGAAAAAAAAATCCATTTGATAGATAATTTATATCAAATTAACTCATTAATAAAAATATTTTTATCATTTTAGATTATTTTCGAGTACAAGCACTCTAAGACCAAGTTATCATATCACCGGTTAAACAAATATATTATTTTAATTGAATATGACTTAAAAAAATCATTTAGAATGAGCCAGGTTTAATACATAAAATAATATTTATTAATTTAACAAATTAACTGAGTTATCATATCGTGGCAGGTTACTTAGCATTCGAATCATCTCATGTCAAGTTACAGTGTTAGAAATGATATCAACACAGATCTCGATAACACACCCCAAAAACCCCAGCCGCTAGGTATAAGCGTCACGTGATCAGAAATTTAACAAGACCCTGATCACAGAAATCCATACAAACCTAAAAATACCTAGACATGATACTCAGACAAATTAACTACCGTCTTCAAACACTATTTAACCTAGAATTAATACAGCAATACAGCTAATCAAAAAAGTATCAATTGTGAAACAAACAAAATTTGGAAAACAAATTAACTCGAGGGTGATGCCTTAGTCATTCTACTTGCCTGGACACTCTGTGACGCTGGTGCAGCATCATAAGTCACCCGTGTACTTCCACTAGCATTTCCATCAGCAGAAGCAGAAGGTTGTGAGTAACTAGCACCATATGAGGTATTATATGGTGGAACCTGACCATAACCCGGTTGACTAACTGGTGGGGCACCATAAGGTGGAGTATATCCTGGCTGAGAGGCCAGACCACCATAACTGGCTGGAGCTCCAGGTTGCAGACTAGAATCTGGCTGAGCATAAGCAGATGGAGGCGGCTGTGGATAAGAATACCCAGGCTGTGTGGGAGTAGACAGACCATAGCTTCCTGGAGTGTTTGGTGCCTGCGTAGTCTGCCCATAAACAGGGGGAGTGGTGGAGAGCTTTTGGGTTTGTGGAGTCCCATAGCCAGGACCATAAGACTGAGCCGGAGCCTGACCCACATAACCAACTTGTGAAGTTGGAGGCATTCCATAACCTGGCTGGTTAGGTGGATAACTTGCTGGAATAGGCTGCTGACCAGCAGTACCATATCCTTGTTGGCCCATGGAAGGTGGAATAGATGGTGCTTGGGTTGAATCACCTTGTGAATTATAGGAGGAATCGTGTCCATCTTGTGTAGGGTTGGTCACATTACCATAGCTTGGTGCAGAATAACCTTGTTGCTGATCATAAGACGTAGGCTGAACATACCCAGACTGAGGAGCTTGATAGCCACTATAACCATCTTGAGAATACTCTTGTCCTTGCTGATAACCAGAAGCTGCTGGTTGATTGTAATTATAACCTGTATTATCCGCAGGAGCTGCAGAACCACCGGGTGTCTGCTGTTGAGATGGAGTTGGTTGTTGGCCATAGTAGTCATAGCCACCCCCCTGTTGTGTCTGCTGAGTAGGTGGTACAGTTGAATTGTCCCAATTAGATGGCTGAGGGTATCCAGAATAAGGAGTCTGAGACATGTTATACTGGGAAGATGGACCAGGATATGCTCCAGGCTGCCCATATCCATATCCAGGTTGTTGCATTGGAGGAGCCCCAGGTGATGTCCAGCTTGAAGGAGGCCGTGCTTGGTAACCTGGCTGTGTATATCCTCCAGCCATTGCTGGATTCCTAGGTCGATTCTGCAAGACAATTTTTTCAACAATAACAAAGGTGAAAATTCTAAAATGCCACAGGAAGGTGTATAAAGTACAAAAATGCACAAAACCAAACATATAAACAATATCAAATGCTTAAAATAACATAACACATTACAACTCAAATTTATCCATACAATGATCAATGGACTTCACACTATGGGAAGGGGGTATAAATGCCTACATACCGTTCTGATAGTTGAATAAATGGAGTTACTCCAGCAAAAGCCCATCCTCTCCCTACTTGAAGGGAATGGGTCCAAAACATGTATATATATATGCAATCTTTTAAATTAAAAGCAAATAGTGATATAAACAACAGTTGACATAACAAGGCAAAATATACAGTAGGAAATCAATCTAGGCATGATTACTAAGTAAACCCTGATTTTCAGGGTAACTGCCACCTCTATTTTTCGGCTTTATTTCCAGCTCAATCTCCCACTTTATATTAGTGTATCCCAGCTGTATTTTAGTGTATTACAGCTATATATTTTAGTTATAACATTAGTATATATATATGATCTGTATCAGAGAATTATAGAGAAGAAAGGAATAAGAAGAATACAATTTTAAGAGTTTGTTTTGTATGGGAAGGCCTTTAGGCCTTGACCTCTTTTCAGCATCAATTAACATCTATTGATTTTTACCAATCTGGAATTCAATTTACAACATGGTATCAGAACATTAGGTTCAGAAACCGCTACTCTTAGCCTCCTTTTCTATCATAGCAGAAACTGTTGCTCTTAACATCCTTGTCAATGGCTTTCCTTTCTTGCCATTAATCTGAACTAATGGCTTTACTATTCTACTTTCTGTAGCTTTAAAAGTCCTTGCCAAGTTCCCCAGAACTCTAATACAAGGGGAAGTTGGTTTAAAAGCAAAGTGTCTCAAATCAGAATGTTGTCCAGCTACTTCTCTATCTAAATTTGGCTCTGCTTCAACTATTGGTATATCAGTTTCTTCTCCTCCCTGGAATAACCTACTGATTTTCCGTCTGTGGAGCTGGATCCTTGTTGGATATCTTTGCATTGGTATTCCCAAACTTTTCAGGAAGCTTTACAGCCATCTCGTCATTTGCTCATGCTTCTGGAATTCCTGGGCAACCAGTGCATGTTATAAATAATCCACCCACAGTTGCATCAGCTAGCAATTAATCAATAGGTGCTACCCCTGGATTGACCATCAATGGTTGTAATTTCTTTGTCAATATTCATGGAGCAGGACAAAGGCCAAGAATTCAGCATGAGCACAACCTGTTGTTGCTGATGTAAAACTAGGTCCAACAGCTACAATCTGCATTCCTTGAAGGTCAGTGTGCATCAGAGGGTGAGGCTGATAAGAATCAGCGATACCAATCAACTTTGCAATTTGCAGCTAATCTACTCCTTCAAATTCAACAGCTGGAGAAAATTGCGTTCCATACCTATGAGAACAAGCTGGTCAAGTTTCACTTCCCAATGCCATGGGTATGAGAGTTTCTGGATCTTTTCTCCAGGATCCAAATAGTCGAGCACAAGTGAAGAAGAAACCTCGGTTGGGTATCAAGCAGGAAGATATTCTGCAGCAGCAGTTGTTGTAGAGACAAGACTCCATGCAGTTACCAGGCTCTAATCAGCAATTGCAGGCCTTGTTCCAGCAGCCCAGGTTACAATTACAATCAACCTGCAGCTTCTGGTTATCAACAAGGACAAGAGTATTCTGAAGATGATTATAGTAGCTATCAAGCTCCTCAATCTGGTTATGTTCAGTCTACATCTTATGATCAGCAACAAGGTTATTTTACACCAAGCTATGGTGATGTAACCAACCCTACACAAGATGGACATGATTCCTCCTATAATTCACAAGGTGATTCAACCCAAGCACCATCTATTCCCTATTTTAAGGTTCACCAAAATTCTGGGAAAAATTCCCACTGCTCTTATCTACACCAATAACAGGGTATGGATGTAAGCAGTGAACCTTCTCCAGTTTCAATATTTTCAAGCATCAAGTTCAGCTTTCAAAGAACTTTCTTCACTATCAGATTGACTATAAAAAGATCAAACGTCAATGCAAAAACTTCCGTTTTCTGTATTTGGTAAAGCAGCAAGCTTTTCTATTTCAAGAAAATAATCCATGAGAATGATTTCGTCTGAAGTGACCGTTCAGTTTCTTCCAATAAACTTCTCATTCTAAAGATGAAGTTATGTGACTAGAAGATGTCCCTGAATCTAATTGGCCTTTATGACATTCATTTGTCTCAATGTTACTTGTTTGGTCTATATCAGATTCAACTGGATATAACCATTCTCTGAGCTGCAGAAAATTCAACTGCAAATTCCACTCAGTTTGAATAGCCACCCTCCAAGTTGCAAGAAATTCAATTGCATTGCTCTCCACTCAGATTCAACCACCACCCTCCGACTTGCAAGAAATTCAATTGCATTGCTCTCCACTCAGATTCAACCACCACCCCCCGAGCTGCAGAAGATTCAACTGCATTGCTCCACTCATATTTTGTGGTTAAATCTATTTCAATCATCCCAACCTTCAGGCTACTTAGCAACAGATTGGTAATCTTTTTTGGGATGTCATCATATACCAAGCTTAGATCAATAAACTTTCAGGATCCAACTTGAGTGGGAGTGTTGAATGTTAACCCTTTCATTGTCTTCCTCATTATCCCAATGTTCAGGCTATTTAGCAACAAGATCAATAATCCTTTTTTGGGATGTTATCATATACCAAGCTTAGATCCACAAACCTTAGATCAAGCTTGAGGGGGAGTGTTTAATGTTAACCCTTAATTCAATGAGTAAAGGGTTCTAGTCCACTATGATCAAACTAAACATGTGAAAATTGAAGGCAAGATGATCTCCCTCAACTATGTTCTATCTAAACAACAAGTAGCAGATATCTTAACCAAAACTTTGTTTCTAAGAGTTAAGTGTAACACTTGGTTTGGAAAACATATATCGCCTAGCTTGAGGGGGAGTGTAGGAAATCAATCTAGGCATATGATTGATTCCTAAGTAAACCCTGATTTTCAGAAGGAAGTTTCCTGATTTTCAAGGTGACTTCCAGCTCTATTTTTCAGCTTTATTTTCAACTTAATTTCCCACTTTGTATTAGTGTATCCCAGCTGTATTTTAGTGTATTACAGCTGTGTATTTTAGTTATAACATTAGTATATATATATGATCTGTATCAGAGAATTATAGAGAAGAAAGGAATAGGAAGAATACAACTTTAAGAGAGTTTGTTTTGTGTGGGAAGGCCTTTAGGCCTTGGCCTCTTTTCAACAGCAATTAACATCCGCTGATTTTTACCAATTTGAAATTCAATTTACAACATATACTAATAGAAGTTTAAACCCAGAGCAATTTGTCTAACTCCAAAATTCCAACTAATGTAACATAATAAGAGTTTTTACTGTAGTATATGTCTAACACAAGAATACACTCACTAAAGAACTACCACATAGACTGGGAAAAAATATAATCTTCCTTTCCAATGTCTACAGTTGTGCTACTAACTTACCAGCTAATTTGAAAAGAAACACATTGTCCTTGTTTGAGAGGAATACCAATACCAATTGAAACTTTGATTAGGCAATGAAGCATAGAAGTGACCTTCACCTAGCTCTAGAGATGACAATAAGGATCAGAATTATATATGAAATATTGATCTTGAAAAATTTCAGAATGGTTGCAACAATAAAAATTGAGAAAGAACTAGTAGAATATGAGCCAAGGTTTAGCATCTCCAACTATAGTAAATGGTAGAAAAATGAAGAAAATACAATAAAGTGACTTAATTTTCTAATAGTTATCACTCGCTATAAATTAACCTCAAATTCCCACCAACAGTAGCTTCAGCTTCTCTACACAACATTGTCACCGTCTATGAGAAATTTGGATTTAGAACTACACTAGTCATGGTGAGGCAACACCAACACAAATGATTCCATGTTGTAGTTACCAATTGTCCAATACAAACTAACCCTACAACAGTTCCCAATGAGAGTATCTGTCATGTGATAACACTAGGAACTATTCCAATATTGGACTCACATAAACAGCTGGAATTATAAACTTTTATATGTTGATACCCCATTTCTAAAAATTTCAAACCATCAATGACTCCGTAACAAGCACCTGTCAAAAATTTCAAATGCAATAAACTAGCATCTTATTAAGATAAAACTCATAGTAACAATCAATCTTTAAATATCAAGCAGTTGAAACTGCTGAAGTTCACCCTTTATCAACTGATCCAAAATATATATCCCACTATCTTCATTAATCACATGTAAAATTAAAATACTTATTTCAAATATATAGAATTCCATGCAGAAGGCCACTTAAGCATCAGAAATCTGCATAGGATATTAGAACCTAGCAATTGAGACATGTGAAAATGTTGAGGGCACAAATTACCAAGCTATCCAGTTCCCGACTTGAAACAACAAACCAGCTGTCGATCCAATAAATAATGAAGTAAAATTCTTACAAGCAGCTCTGCTTCAGGTTCAAAGAGATTTCTAAGATAAATTACCAACCATTTATGCACTATATCAGGATAATAAGCTATAGCTAATTCTGGATCTTAAAAGAAGACCAGACAGGGGGTGGAAAGATATAGTTAAACAATTAACTTAATGCTTCTTTGGACAGTTCAACCTTTACAAAGAAACTGTTCACAAGCCAATGTTGAATACAAATGTTTTTCACAAAAATCTAGACTAAAAGACAGAGACACGTGTGGGTAGTTAGAGAGCAAAGGAAAGAACAAGAAATAATATAGGTAGTCTAAAAGGTAGCTGTTATGACAAAAACAAAATAACATCACAAACATTGATTTAATATGACAAGAAACTAGCAAAAACTAAGTATACAAATAAAAAAGACAAAGAGGTGCTAATAATTGAAAGAAACAAAAAAAAAATTAATAATGAGAAAAGGAAGAAAATGTCTTAACATGAAGAGATGAATTGAGATAATAGAACAACTTAAAATGGAGTAAGACAACCCACAAAAAAAAGGTTAATAATAAGGATTAAGAAAAGGAAGAAAATGTCTTAAAATGAAATGATGAACTGGGATAATTGATTGACTTAAATGGTGGAGCAAGACAACCATGAAAAGAGTTTGATTTGATGAAGAGCTAGAATTGAACATAAAAGATAGATAAATTTCAATGATCCAATCTAAAATAAAAATTAGTTTCTAAGGATTAAGAGCAAGAAAAATATGTGAAAACTGCTTAACCAAAGTGAAAATGATATTTCCTTCAACAAAAGCAAGTTCTCATTATGAAGCATTCTCTGGGAAAAAAATGGAGTAAATGATAAATGTCCAAACATAAGACGAAAAGATCCCCCCATCAACACAGTGAAACAATATAGCAAATGGCAAAAGTAAAATAACCAAGAAAACTAAAAACAAAAAAGCATTCAAATATCAAAGCAACAGCACAACATAACAAAATAAATGTAAGAAATGTAACATAAATAAACATCAACATAGATAAATTATAAGTAACTACTGAATGTCAAGTTGGCTTTTCCACAAAAACTAATTGAAAAACAAAAAGAAAAAAGATTATTGTTTATTGCAGACCATAATATATGAGGAAAGAGCACCAAGTTAACATGGAAAAATAAAGAGACATACCTCACTAATTACTTCATTAACCAATTGTTTTGCATTTTCAATTTGTTCAGTAGTCCCATCGATTTGTAATGTCCTCTCGGTTGATGGATCCCCAGGGGGTAGATGCAAAGGAATCACCTTCATAGAGTATAATTACAATTAGAAATATACAACATTATAAATGAGTTAACTGATATATGCATAAAAAGTTTGACAAATGAAGCAGAAATTCCAAAGGTAAATTAAAGTCAAGCATACAAAAGAAAATACCATTTGAATTTTAAACTAAATTCGGAACAAACCTGGATACGTGCTCCAGACCTAGCTTGCATGTTCTTAATTGTCTCTCCTCCTTTGCCAATGATAAGACCAACCTGAAATTAACAAATATATAAGGCAATTCTAGACATTCAAAGTAACCATAATTCATTAAATAAAATCTTTCCTGCACCTTGTTGTTCGGAATTTTTGCCAAATATTGCTCTGATCCAGCCTGACCACCTACCCTTCTAGAAACCATACCTTGACCTCCTGCTCCTGCTTCAGCCTGGTTAAAACAGTATGACATAAATTACCTTTACTGTATTCACAAGCAATTTAAGCTCGTTAGTAATAACACCATTTCCTAAAACATATTTATACTAGTGCCATGTACTAGACATCATCAAACAGTCTATTCAAAGTGACAATATCTCATAAGCCATAGCATATATACTAATGATAGTTGGACATTACACATTATCACACTCTTGCGTAAAAAAAGAAACAATATAGGTAAAAATCAAAAAAAATCAAAACCAAGGAAACAATAAGTAAGCTGCAGAAATCAAAGCAATACCCCTGCAAGAACTTCAGTTATCAACTGCTCAGCCTTGGCAATTTGTTCCGAGGTTCCCATGAGCTCAACCATCCTATTCGGAGAATTGGGATCTGCATCCATATCTCTGGTCACTTGAATCTTGGCTCCGGATTGAAGTTGAAGATACTTGATAGTCTCCCCTCCTTTACCGATAATTACACCAACCCTCCCATTTGGAATTTCAATTTTTTTGCTCGTGCCCTGGTATCCATAGGATACCGGTATTGAATAAGGAACTGAATTGGGCATGCCAGATTTCACATCTGTATAGTTTTCAACAAGTCAGCATAACATAACTTGAACCCAGATTCAAAACGCCAAAAACCTTACGACACACTTAAAGCATCGTTAAATCCAATATCCAAAATATAAAAATAACAAAGTCTGAGGCGAACGCCCATAAATACCCCATGATCATAAGAGACTCTACTCAAAGACCTGGATCTGAAAACAGAGTAAGAACTAGAGATCGAAAGGTTTAACAAACAATACCACACTTTTTAGTAATCTTTTAATAGTTCCAAATAGTTTAGGACACATGTAAGTGCAAACAAACTCAGAAAAAAATAATAAAACACGAACCCAGGTGAATAAAAATAAGACAAAAAAATAAAAATAAAAAGATGATAGCATATGCATGACAAAACCCTAATGAGAAAGGATAGACATCGAACCACTGGTGATAGAGCTAAAACACTTACCATTGGCGTCAAAACCACCACCATTCTCAAAACGCGGGCGCTTGGCGTCGAGAGCCCCAAGGCCAACGGCACCAGCACTGGCGTTGTTGACTAAGCGAGCGGCGATCTCCTGAGCGCGTTGCTTGGCTATCTCGATCTCGTCTGTCGGCAGAAGCACGCTGCTATACGGAGCAGGCACCGAATCCGGCGAAGAGAAACCAGTAACCCTGCGGGTAGACGGCTTCGTTTCATCGTATTTCCGTTTGTTACCGCCGGAATCGGTAGCTGATGCATAGTGAGATTCATCGGCCATGGTAGCTAGTCAGAGAAAACCCTACTAGATAGAGAAAAAGCGACTGTGATGTCCCTGGAGACCGGAAGACTTTGATAGCGGATACGTGCCATTTGATAATAGATTTTATTTTTATAATTTCTTAGAATTTATATCAAAATATCCTTAAAATTTCGTTTAATATCACAAAATATTAAAAATATTCATGTGTTACGTTAACTTTGGGAAGGTGTTTTTGGTAATAATTTAAAATTTTGGATTTTTTAGCTTTATTTGTATAATAAAAAAATAATAGGAATAATAATGGTAATAATAATAGAATATTAATAATATTCAATAAAAATATTATTATTATTATTATATATTTATATTGATTTTTGTTAATATCAGGTGGAATTGTTTTTCATGAAATTTACGAAATAAATAAATTATTAAGATCTAAAATCACTTTTTACGTTTGGTTTTTGGTCCTATAATCTTTAAGTTAATAATTGTAAGATGTAAGGATGAAATATATATACAGTCTCAAGGTAATCTTTATTAAATTTCCTTCATTTATTCTTCATTCATCTTGCATATAGGGTGGTATAATTATTTTCCATCATCTAAACACTTTATATCTCACGACATTCATACCACTCTTTCCTACATAGGAAGATGAATACCAAATTCGTGGATGTAGAGTATTAGGTCTGGCCACCATGAGTGGATGTCGATGCGGACGAGGATCGATGTAAATGATGGGTGTTAGTGGATGAATGGAGGTCGGATAAAGGTGTGCTTGGCCCATTCTTAGTCGACGGTGGTATGGTTGTTGGTGTTCTAACCGAAGGTGATATGGTCGGTGGTGTCCTAGCCAATGGTGATCTAGTCGACTCTTCCTTGACTGGCGACTTCTTATGTGGTAAATCCCTAGCCAGTGCCTTCTAGCTGACACCCCCTATCTGGCACCTCTTGGCTGGCACCTCTAGTTAAGACCCCTTAGTCGGCGCCTCCTTAGTCGGTAATGGGGTGACTAATAGTGGTCAAGAATGAGTTGCACTACATGATGCCCCTAGACCATCTTGACATCTTATTTCGTCATGTTCTATGCTTAAGGGTTGTTTAGGCATCCATCTGGTGCAGGTTAAGTCTTCAGGCAGCAAACACTTAACTTATATTTTGACAGGCATTCTTGTGTATCAGTTGAGCACTGATTGAAGCAATTTTGAGTATTTTTCAATGAACCTAGTAGGTTCTCTGATGACTAACCATTATTTGGGCATGATTAGAACCATGTTCCAAATTCCTGAGTCCATTGTCTTAATACCTCGAGTGCTCGAAATAATTTGGAGTAACCCTTTCTCTAATAGAGTTACTATGTTTACTTGTCACTTCTTTGTAGGGTACGACTCCTATTTTTGCTTATAGTGAGGAGGTTCTTGAGTGATGTTAGCATGGCCTGGGGACAATTTCCAACCAATTGCTACAGGGTGCTGCTTAGTTATTGGGTGCTCTAGAAGGAGTATGGTAGAGAACTTACTATTGAAGATTTCAAGTATTGTTACTATTCATATCTTCAAAGAGGTAGTAGAGATTGGTATCACTTCTAATCGTGTCCATATAGACTAGCTACTAGATACTAATAACGGGTGAAAAAAGTCCTTATTTACTGTTATAGGTGACTTTAACATTCTATCCCATGACCTTTCTCTTATGCCTACCCAGTACAAGAGAAAGGATAGGGTTTCTAAAACTTAGTCTTTTATTATAATTTTCTATTAGTGTCCTAACTTATTTCTTTTGTTTGTATTACAATAGACTCGAGGTAATATTACTCTTGACTAGGAAGATTTCATCAAATCACTCTATCATCTTCCTCTAGTGCGACGATGCATTAACCAACTTACTATCCTTGAGAAGATTGCTTACTAAGGCCTATACTGACCGTAGTTGATCCAAAGGATGTTAGCCACCTAAATTTGGATAGAAAGTACTTCTTATAACTTAATATTTTTGAATTGTTTTAGTTCCAGGTCATCAAGTCACTGTAACTTTTAATTTTTTCTAGCTGTGACTTCTCAACATCCTTTTGGGAAGAGAAGTAGAACATAGATAACGATCTAATTCTTGAGAGACTTTATCTCAGAAAATGTGCCTAAAAGGCTAAGTCTATACGAAAGCCTATCCTTACTCTGGAGTAACTATTGTTGGACCAGGTCCTAGGAGGGTTAGATACCCTCCAAAACTTATTGACATTCCTTCTAATCCTATGACAGAAGAGTCTAGTCAAGGATTATTGACTTGGATGAGAACGTTATGGGTCCATTTGAGCCCTTTGTTTTTCTAGACATTGTCAGGCCTATAAATGATGATATATATGCCTTGGTGGTAGATCATGACAATTTATCAAGGATCTTGAGTTGGTTATTATGGCGTGTACTGGCTTTGAAAAGTGCCTAGTAGTTGCCAAAGAGGCACTTAGTAGGGCAGCTAACATTAGAGACGCTGTTGAGGCTACCCGCCACGAGTTAGTGACCCAGTTGGAGGAGTCCAGGGTGGAACTTGCTACAACCAATAAGATACAGGCTAAGGTCGAGGCATCCCTTCGGCCAACCAATGAAGAAGTCAATCATTTGGATGCTCACTTGATGGAAAAGCAGGCCGGTTGGACCGAAGAGAGGGAGTGGACTAACAAGCTATCTTAGAGCCTCCACGTAGTGCGATGGCAGTTACAGGTAGCCACTGTAGAATTAGGTCCAACTAGGATCCAAGCTATGGTTAAGTACCATGATTCTGACAGGTATATCAAAGATACTTTGGATGCTTGGCTCATGATTTCCAGACCTTGAGGAGGCAGTTTAAGAAGGTCTTCCCAGATAACATTCTTAATAAGACTATTTTCCCTCTTCAGAGAGACATGCTTCTTGTTATGATATAATCACCTTCGAGTGGGAGGATCACAACTCTGGTAGTTCTAGAAACTTAGGTGGTTTTAATGATTTCAATGATTCTAAGAGGACAAAAGTCGAGCTTGTGGATGGTGATGTAGCTCATGGTACTACTAAGCATATATATTAGTTTTGTTTAGACTTTTACTTTCATTAGTTTTAGTATAGTCTATATTTCTTGTATCTCCTCACTAAAGGGTATGTATTTAGTGGGTTTATCTTTTTACTTTTGAACTTATCTTTTTGTACATACTTTTCTAGGCATGACTATGTCTTTTATATTACATTGGCTTTTATGTTACCTTTCATACTTTGTCTCTTCTTGTATTTTATTCTGTATTTGTACTTCTAACATTATTTTTGGACTTAAACTTCACCTCATATATTTGGGAGGCTATGGATCTTTGAGTCGACATGAAAATGTGGGAGAATGTATAGGCATAAAATGAAATGTGGATCCTAGAAGCGAGGTGCACAAATGCGAGGAATGATTTCTTGGCCATCGCTTGACTCAATCTAGCGATAAGTACGTATGGAATCTAGCCCCTGACCAAACACACTCTGGTTGATCGACCACATTCCTAGCCATCCATTTCCTTGCCAATAGTGACACTTTTGGCCACCCACTTCCTGGCCAATCACACCCCTAACTGGTCATATTCTTGCTCGATCACACCCTTAATTGACCACCCTTATGGCTAGCTAGATGGTGGTTCAATCTTTGGGCTCGCATGTTGGTTTGATTGAGAGATATCGACTTTGAAGTTTGAGTGATGTTTAACTTGTACTCATGGTTATACTTTTTCTATTCGGGTCTTGTTATGTTTGTTTGAAAATTTTATAAGTTAGAGGTTACTTGTTGATCCAAGTGTTGCTTAGTTAAGTCCCTCGGCTTATCAGCCCCTTGCTTGGAGTACTTGAACTTGTTCAAGTGGTCTAAGCATGAGTAGTTCTTAACTTAAGAAATTTTTTAGTTATTACTTTGTTAGAGATTTATCGTCTCGTTTATAGAAACCTTGTAAGCCTAAGTATGGTATAGGAATTTTAATGTAGTTCTTGGACCTAAGTTGGTATGGCTTGTTAGTTATGGCTCTTTTTCAAGGTCTATAGCTAACTCTAGGGCGATAGGAAACCTAATAGCCTATTCTTGGTGTTAGCTATGGTCTGGACCACATGGCTAAAGTATTAATCTTATGTAGACAATTTGGTGGCATAACTCTAAAAGCACTGAGCTCATTTGTTGGGATATCTCTTATTCACTACCTTGTTATAGGTGTATGCCCTGGCTATATACAGAGGCTTTTATTATACTCAAATACCCTATGTGGTAGTCCAAGTACTGAGGCATAGGACTCCTAATCTGGGATGCTTCTTTGCATTAGTTTTATCCTGAATTGCACAACCTATGATTAGGGTGCATCATAGTTGTAACTTAATGTGTTTAGCTTTCATTGATCTTTTAGCAATTTGGGATGTAAGGCATAATACTCACTTGCTATATCGCATTGAGGGCTTTGGACTTTTTTAGTCTAGGCAGCTCAGGCTTACTTGTTGGGTTATTTCTTCTTCACTACCTTTCGTTCGGGTACATTCCTTGATGGGATACTAAGGGCTGCTCAATACCAGGGTGGTAGAGCTCTCGAGCCATGGCCCCCTTTCAAGGTCAACGCCAATTAAGAAACGATTAGATCAAGTTAAGCTATTCTCCACATAAGCTTTATCCTGGATTGCACAACTTGTACTGTTTAGTAGTCTTGGCCCAAAGGCATAGTACTTATCTATAGGGTTGCTTTTTATTAATTGCCTTTCATATGGGTGCATTTCCTGCGTAGGTGCTGAGGACTTTATTATGTTTAGCCCTTAGCGGTGTGATAAGTGTTTGAAAAGTACTTATATTTCACAATTTTATTATGCTTAATTGAAATAAATAGATTTGATTATAACATGTTTGTGTGATTATTTATGCAAATCTATTTGTTTAGAATCATGAGTATATTTTGTTGTATTTTAGATATTTTTAGCTTCAAAATAAATAAAATTATTAACACACCAAGAAGAACATTTGGAGCACTTATTTTGCACCTTAAGAGCTTAAAAGACTAAAGCATGCAAGCCTAACATCAAGAACCATCCAATTTGTAAGGTGTAAAGGCAAAATACAACACAAATAAAGTGTGTCACGGTAAAGAATTAAGTATACCATGGTGCACGCATCTCAGGAAGAGTTAGTAGACATGTTGAACTTTGTATGCCACAACTTGAAATATAGTGTGTTGTGGCGAGGCCTCCTTGGGTTAAAATTGTTAGAAGTGATCGATCTATGTGCCGTGGTGGGAAAAATGTTGGGTCGCAACGTGCGATGCTAAATTTTGACACTGAATCCCTCTGTACACTGTTTTTCCTTTAAAGCAACATTTAGTCTTTAGCTTTTAAAGATAACTTATACATTATAATTTTAGCTGTCAACTTTTCATATTTCATAAAATAGTTGTTTCATACACAATATAGATTAGATTCATAACAGATAAGAGGTAGTTTCTTTGAGAGTTTTTTTAGATAAAGAAAAGAAGAAAATATATCTGAAAATTGAAGTATGCTTTATAGATCAATATCACAATTTCGAAGTAGGACACGTCATCTATCTTTAATTGGTATTTAGATCTAATTTATAATAGTTTTTCTTTAGAATAATATTTTTTTAATTTTTTGAATAACTGTTAATTTTAAACTACTAATCATGGATTTAGTGGTTTAAAAGTTAGCTTTATTGCCATGTTTGTGTAAATTTATTGACGTGAACATTTTTACAATTAAATAAATAAAGATTATTTATTGATTCAAGATTCGTTACAAGATTTATTTATGAATAATCTATTAGCTCTTTATTCTTCATAATAAATTTAAAATATAAAAATTAGATTTCAAAAACATCATCTAAATCTAATTTGGGCAACTTGAACAAGAGTTTAAATTGATAACTCTGCAAAAAACATTGATTTTAATAGCTTGTTATACCTTAGGTATAATGCATAATTTAATTAATCAGTTAATAATCTCCATCAAAAGACTTTAATTGGTTTGATTAACAAAAAAAATGATCATCGTAAAAAGATTTTTTCATATTTAAAAAGAAAAATCAAGAATCTAAGTTTATAATTTAATTAACCTAATTATTTCTAAATAAGCATGATTAACTACCTAAATATTTCTATAAATCTCCATTGAGCATTAAATATATATCTATAACCCAATCAATTTATGAAAATAGAGTCATCAGTGTATTTTTCTACTTAATATTTGCTCGTTTTATTTACTTACTAATATTTTTGTGGTTAAAAATATTAAAATATAAACTTTCTAGTAAAAATAAGTGAAAATATAATCTTTGAATTTTTTTGAATTTTTTATGAATTTTTTAATACAAGACCAATTAGAATACGCCACATAAATGCCACATAAGCAGGAGAGGTGACCAGGAAAGTCATATGGATGCCACACAAACGAAGTGGGCCAATCAAACAATGTTGTAGGTACTAAGTGACACATGCCTCATCACGTGTCAACACGGCGTTCATCCCGAGTTTCAAAATGCGGTAAATGGGCATGCCACATGTCATCATCTAATTCGTTCATTCTTCCCATCGAGGTGCCAACAATCTATAACCATGAATCATAATGAACCACATGGTGTAGACTTAACGTGCGTTAATCGAGACCCAATTTGATTGGTGCTATAATTCAAGAGATTGTTATATTTCTTCTCCTTTCTTTATCAATTTTTATATCTTTCTTTATGAAAAATATGACTAATTTATTAATCTAAGGCTCATATGAACCCAATTTTTAATATTTAATTATATAATATTTTACACTAATCATGATTTCAATTTGATTATATTATTTACTCTGATTTTTATGTCATTAATTGTTTTGCCAACAATTTATCTATAGAGTTAATTAAATAGATTTGAGATAATTATTTAATTATTTATCTTGATTAAATAATATGCATAGTGTTTAGGCAGATATGTATGATTCTTATATATGTGATCCATAATTAATAAACTTAATGAGTAGTATGTAATTTAATTTACATAAGAATATGATTTGGTTAATTACTATATGATGTGTAGTTTACTTGATAAAGGAATACATGCTAGGTTAGATTCAACTAATCATGTAATTAATTGATAATTATATTGGAGGGATTTTAGTGATTCATATATTTAATTATTGTTAAATATAATTCAATTAATTATTGTTATTTATTTTTAGTTCTTTTAATTTTACTTTTTTAAAACATAAAAACACAAAAAAATCGATTTTTATTTTTTAATTTTAAAATTTAGTTTATAATAACATAATATATATGGAAATGATTTTTTTATTATTATATTACTTATTGCGATACATATACTTGTATATTCATTACACACAATTTGTGTTTGAGTAAGTTTTTTGGCACTGTTGTCATAAATTATAAACGTTAGAAATTAATTTTTTATTTTATTTTAGTTATTTTTCATAGTTTTAATTTTAATTTTTTTTTAATTTTAATTTGTTTATTTAGTTATTAACCTAAAGAAGTGCACATTTTGCATCGATAAGTTTGTGTTTCTGGGTTTTATTGTAAGTGCACAAGGAGTATAAGTTGATGAAGAAAAAATTTGTGCTATCTAGGAGTGGCTAAGCCCAACAAGTGTATTTGATGTTTTCATGGACGTACTAGCTTTTATCGACGATTTGTGAGGGACTTTAGTAGTATAGTTGTACTGATAACCGAAGTCATCAAAAAAAATGTTGGGTTCAAATGGGAAGAAGAGCAAGAAAAGACATTCCATCTCCTTAAGAAAAAATTGACTCATGTTTCTTTATTGTCTTTACCTAACTTTGCAAAAACTTTTGAGATTGAATGTAATGCTTCATGTATAAGTATTGGCACTGTTCTTAAGGAAGAAGGATGACCAATTGCATACTTTAGTGAGAAACTAAGTGGTGCGGCCTTAAAGTATCCTACTTATGACAAGGAGTTGTATGCGTTGGTTCGAGCCTTGGAAACGTGGCAATACTATCTTTGGCCTAAGGAGTTTGTGATCCACATTGATCATGAATCGTTAGAATATTTAAAGGGTCAACAAAAGTTGAGCAAGAGACATATACGTTGGTTGGAGTTCATAGAAACATTTCTCTACATCATCCGATAGAAGCAAGGTAAAAAGAATATGGTAACTGATGCACTTTCTTGCAAGTACATACTTCTTTCTACACTTAATGCAAAATTACTTGGTTTTGAACATATTAAAGTGTTATATCCTTTAGACCAAGATTTTAGTGAATCATGTGAAAATGTAGTCAATGGAAAGTTCTTAAAAGCACTAAAATTACCATGATTTAATGTACTTTAATTGATTAAATAGATTTATATTTGTATAATTTTATCATGTTTTTATATAAATTTGTTTTTCAGAATCACGGGTAATTTTTTATTTTTTAGGTATTTTCGTTCAAGAATAATTTAAAGACTCAAAGAAAAATACTGGAGGTAATATATCACAAATATATTAAGAGAAAAATGAGGAAAAATAAAAAAAATAGAAAAATTGGACAAATACTATGGGCATGCAACTCCCAAATCCGCTAAGCCTCGCATGCGCCGTTCCAAGCCCTGTAGGTGCCGAGTGCATGTCATGCCAATAATCTCGCCCATTCTGCACCAATCGTGCGCACCAGCGCACATCCCATCGCAAATCTTGCCCCACACGCATGCCAGCCTATCCAAGACACGTCCAAGATCAACTTTTGAGATATTTTTCCTCTTTTTTAGCCTTTTCCTTACCTATAAAAGGACCTTCTCCCTCGTTATAAAAACCATCCCAAAAAACATAATTTTCTCAGCTCTTTCTCTCTAGAAAGTTTTTTTTAGTTTTAAAGTTCTTCTCTTTTTGAGAAGAACTAGTTATGTTTTTATAGATTTTTAGTTTTTGATTTAATAAACAAAAATGCAAATCCGTTTGGAGGTTTTCCAGCAGCGGAATTAGCATCAAAGTTTTGTAAAGATTCTTTTGAAGTATAATTTTAAAATTAAATTTTTACAACTATTTTTTATTTTTATATGTTATGTTTAATTTGTCTGTAATTGAATTTAACATGATTGCCTGTTTGTAAATATGATATAATAATAACGTTGTTATTCTTGCGAAATATTAAATAGGTAAAACATTTCTATAAAATAAATTGATTTTGTTTTTATTCAAGATTTTATATTAAGGATGCTAGAAAGAAATATATTATTTTTCATTACAAACTTAAATCTAAAAATTAGATTTTGAGGTTTAATTATCTGGTCTGATTTAGAGTAGTGCTATTTTATTTTTTGATACAATCGTCCAGTAGTTAGAGTTAAACTCTATTTCAAATTTTTTTATAATAACTATTATTCGAAAATGTATTGACAACATATTTTCAATCATGGTTTTAAAACTTGAAAGTTAGTACTCGGATAATTAAATTTTTAGGTTTGATTTGAATATCTTGACTAAAGTTTAAAATGTTTAATCCTACCAATGGTGGCATTTAAATGATTCATTTTTAATCTCTTAGAAAAAGAATTAATTTAATTAATCAAATTAATTATCAACTCCGCTATATAGGTGTTAATTGATTTGTTTAATTAACAAAAAATATCTAACCCCACCAAATGTGGTATTTATATAAAAAGAGAGAATTCATAAATATTAATTTATAATTTAATAACCTAAATAATATGAACAAACATAATTAACTTAATTATTATATACATAAATACTACATTATTATAAATGATAAAAATTTGCATTATTGTTTTTTGAATTCATATCTATGTTTATTTTTTTATGTCATGAGATTAGGAAACAAAAATCAAAATATCATGATAGGATTTTTAGGATTTAATTTTATTTTTAAAAGTTTGAATAATAGTTTTAAAAAAACATATATTCCTTCTTTAGATCGACCTTAGGAGTATACTTATCATTTGCTATAAAATGATTCGTGTACTTGTGAGAGTTTTACAAATATAAAATCAAAATATTTGCTGATTTTTCTTATCAACATGTCTGGCTATAAATAACATTGGATATTATTATGTTATTATGCTCGTAAAATATTAAAGTAAGTAAACGTTTTTATAAAATGAATTAAGTTTTATTTCTTCATCAAAATTAAAACAAAGTATATTAACGAAAAATATATAATTAGTATTTTTCGTAATAAATGTGAGAGTTAGATTTAAAATTTAATTATCTTAATCTAAATTATAAATAACTCTTAGGTTTTGGATTTAATTATTCGTATAGATAGAAAACTCTATTTCAAAGACTTTTATAAGAATTATTATTGAATGATATATTTCCGACGTATCCTTTATAGTAGTTATAAAATTTAAAAGTTATTTTTCAAATACTTAAATCATTAATCTAACTTAGACATCTTGATAAGAGTTTAATGTGTTGGCCCCACAAAATATGAAGATTAAATGATTTGTTAATATATTATAAAAGAAGCATAATATAATTAGGAATTAGCGTGTCGTCCCTAACAATGGTAGCCATTTAAGGTTTAATTGATAGAGAATTTAAACACTGCCTTATGAATTTTTTAATAAAAAAGACGAATCAATAATTTTAATTCATATAATGTATTTCATAAATTCTCAGTGTATAACAATTGTTTATTTGTCTAAAGGTTTGTTGAATCTATCTTTATTTTTATGTCATTAGATTTGATCTTCAAACCAAAACAATTATGACATGATATTTAGGTTATTATTTTCATTCTTAGGGATTTGTTAAGTTATTTAAAAAAACATATGATTCCTCTTTAAACCAACCTTGAAAATATACTTATAATTTTTTATAAGTGAATCGTGCACTCGCGAACTACTTTATAAATCAAACTAAATTTGTACGCTAAATTTTGTATCACAAAGTTTTTGTACCATTGTCGGGAAAGAATAGTATTTTTTAATTTTATTATCAAAATCTAAACAACTTTTTATATTCTAAATATTGTGATTTTTATTTAAAATTTTAAAATATCTAAGTTATTAATTAAATTGGATATTTTAAACTTTAAATTTTATTTTATTTTAAACTTAGACACCTTTATTTTGTTTTATTTTTTTAACTTTTTGATGACTTTATAAAATTATAGTCCTTAGTGCATTTTTTTACTTAATATTTACACGTTTTATTCAATAAGTAGTATTTTTGAGGTTAAAAATATTAAAATATGAACGTTTTAGCGAAAATGGGTGAAAATATGTTTTTTAAAACATTTTGAGATTTTTTTAGATATTTTATGAATTTTTAATGCATAACTAATCAGAACTTGCCACGTGGACGTCACACAATTAGGAGAGTTAATTGGGAAAGCCATGTGCATGCCATGTAAGCAGAGATAGTTTATCAAGCAAAGCAGTATGTACAATATGATAAGCATATGCCACGTGTTAGCACGACGTTCATTTCGAGTTCGTTATGCTGTTAAAGGTTCTATCACGTATCTTCAAGCGATTCGTCCATTCCTTCCACCTGCACCCCATGCCATCCATAATTACAAATCATGTCATGCCAAGTGTTGCTGACAGCGACCATTCTCATATGTCATGCGTCGTGCGCTGATTCGCCTATTAAATCCCGCATACCACATGTCGCTTTCCAATTGGATAGCACTATTAATTTTCCCTTTTCATCTCAGCCCTTGATTTGAAGTTGATTTGACAATTCAAATTCCACCTAAGCTATATTTAATGCCCTAATTGTCCCATAAACCTTAATGAGGTGAAATTAATATAATTTTTATCGGTTTTTGGAGCCAAGAAGAGAGAAAAACACAAAAAAATGAAGAAAAAGATACAATTTTTATGGAGATTCAAGAGGATATTGGTGCTATGACTCAAGGGATTGATTTATCAATTTTTATGTCTTTCTTTATGAAAAATATGAGGTTTATAAATAAAATTATGTCTAGTTAATTTATTAATCTAGGGGTCTTATGAACCCAGTTTTCAACATGTGACAATCTAATATTTTAATCTAATTATGATTTTAATTTAATTATATTATTTAACTAATTTTTATGCTATTAATTGTTTGGCTAACAATTGACCTATATAAACAATTAAATAGATTTGAGAGAATTATTTAATTTTTTGTCTTGATTAAATAACATGCATAGTTTCTAGGCATGGATATATTATTCTTATGTATGTGATCCACAATTGATAAACTTAATCAGTAGTATGCAAATTAATTGACATGAGAGTGTGATTAGGTTAATTGCTACATGGTGTGTACTTTACTTGAGAGATGAATACATGCTAGGTTAGATTCAATTGATCATGTAATTAATTGATAATTATATTGGGAGAATTTAAGTGATTCACATGTTTAAAAATATTGGGGTTAAGTATTATTAGATATTTTCTCATATACCTTCTTATTCCAAATCTGAGGTAATTAGTTATTACTACTTCTTTTTAGTTCTTTTAATTTTGCTTCTTTCAATATAAAAAACCAAAAAAATTGATTTTTATTTTTTTTGTTTTAAAAATTAATTTCTAATAACATAATCTCCATGAAATGATATTTTCTTATCATTATTTACTTGTTGTGAAATGTATACTTGCATATTTCTTAGACGCAATTCGTGTCAAATGCCATTTTTGGCGCTATTGTTGAGTATTATAAACATTAAAAATTATTTTTTTATTTTATTTTATTTTTTTGTTTTTTTGTATTTATTTTTCAAAGTTTTGATTTTGATTTTGATTTTTTTTAATTTAGACATCTCCTTTAGTGATATTAGAAACATAGTTGAGTCTGTTGCCTGAGCAGAGTTCGTAAAGGAGAGATTTTTCCTTTAGATCCCAAAATTGAGCGTACTTTGAGATTAATAAGAAAACAATAAGTTTTCACCCAAGTGAAAAAAATGACTAATCTATTAGAAATAAACAATAATGAGCTAAATTTGATTAATCAGATTACTTTAATGGATGATAAGGATAGAGCTATGAATAAATATGCAATACCTATGTTGGAAGGGCTGAATCCAAGTGTTACAAGGCCAAACATTCAAGCAAATCAGTTTGAACTAAAGCTAGTGATGTTTCAAATGTTACAAATAGTTGGACAATTCAGTAGATTACCAATAGAGGATCCTCATCTACATCTTAGATTGTTTATTAAAGTTGGAGATTCATTTGAATTCAATGGTACGATCGAAGGTGCATTTGGGCTTAGATTGTTCCCTTACTCTTTGGAAAACCGTGCTCAAGCTTGGCTAAACACTTGGCCACCTGATTCCATTATAACTTGGAATGATTTGGTAGATAAATTCTTGATGAAATACTTCCCACCAACAAAGAATGCCAAGTTTAGGAATGACATTACCTCCTACCAATAATATGAAGGAGAATCTTTATATGAAGCATGGAAAATATTCAAAGAATTGTTAAGAAGATGTCCTCACCATGGTATCCCTAATTAGATCCAAATGGAGACTTTTTACCATGGTCACAATGCTCAAACAAGAACCATCATTGATGTATCCACTAATGGTACTCTGCTAGTCAAATATTATAACCAATCTTATGATTTACTTGAGAAAATGGCTAGCAATAATTATCAATGGCCAATGGATAGAATGAAAACCATAAGAAGAGTAACCAGAGTGCATAAGGTAAATGATGTTGCGACACTTACAACTCTAGTGTCATCTTTGGTTAATCTCTTGAAGGTTCAAAACTCATCAATAAGTATAAACTAGATCCAAGATTTAGGGGTGTCTTAAGTGTTTTATCGTGTAGCTCATTTGTTTGATAACTATCCAAATAATCTTGAATCAACATTTTATGTGGGTAATGTGAACCGAAATAATAATCTATACTCGAAAACATATAAACCAAGATAGAGACAATTGAAATTTCTCTTAGAATAACAATAATCATGGTGGTAATCAATTCAACCATCAATCAGTTCCACCACCATGTTTTCAACAACCACAACAATCATAAGCCCAAGAGAAGAAGCCACCTACTTAGGACAATACAAATGCTTTAATAGGGATGATGAAAGACTTCATCTAGTTAGTAAATATAAAAGTGTCCACGTAAGAGGCTTCAATTTGGAATTTAGAGAACCAAATGGGGCAACTTACTCAGGCCATAAGCTAAAGGCCTGAAGGTAACCCTCCAAGTGAAACAATTATAAACCCAAGAAGAGAAGGTAAAGAGCATTGCAATGCCAAGGCCTTGAGAATTGGTAAGACTCTAGAGGAGGACCATAAGACTATAAAGGATCAGGAGGAACCAGAAACTAACAAGGATGGGGAGGAATTAATGGATAAAGTGAGCCAAGGATTGATGGATAAAGAGAGTAATGGAAAGGAAATAATTAAACCAAAGAAAAAAACCTCTACAAACCCAGTATTTCTTTCCATCAAAGATTGCAAAAGAAAAGGTCAGATATACAGTTTTCAAAATTCTTGGATGTCTTCAAGAAACTGCACATGAACATATCATTTGTAGATGCATTTGAACATATGACTTCTTATGCCAAATTTTTGAAGGACATCCTATATAAGAAATGGAGGATTGGAGATAATGAAATATTAACCATAATTGAAGGTTGTAATGCTATTCTTGTTAGAAAACTATCCCAAATATTGAAAGATCCAGTTAGTTTTGACATCCACTGCACTTCTGAGAACATCCATTTTGACAAGGCACTATGTGACTTGGGTCCTAGCATTAACCTTATGCCATTATTGATTTTCAAAAGTTAGGGGTTGGTAAAGCTAAACCCACTTCAGTAACATTACAAATGACAAATAAATCATGTAACCAACCTAGGTGTATGGTAGAAGATGTGCTAGTAAAAGTAGACAAGTTCATCTTCTCGATGGAATTTGGTGTACTAGACATGGAAGAGGACCATAAAATTCCTATCATACTTGGTCGTCCATTCTTAGAAACTAGAAAGCACTCATTGATGTACAAAAATGTGAACTTATAATGAGAGTGCAAGATGAACAAGTAACATTTAAAGTTTTTGAAGCATCTAAACCCCTTGATATTCATAATGCTAATGAATGCTTAAGGATAAATGTTACTGATTGTGAGGATAACTTAAAATAATGTATTAAGTTCCCCATAATTAAGACTATTACACATATTGCTATAAACAATGAAGTAAACTCACCAAGAAATAACTCAATCTATTTTAATTTTGAAAGTGTGGAATTTATTTGGAGGCTGCACTTCCCATGTGTTCACCTAATATGGTTATGGAGAGTTTTGAGATAGGATCTAAGCTCAAACCATCTATTGAAGGGCCACCAAGTTTAGACCTCACACCTTTATCTTTCCATCCCTAATCAAGTGGGTAAGAAGAAGAGTCTAATAGAGAGGTGAAAAAGATGCTTGAAATACATAAATTGGATGAGTTATGATGGAATGCTTATAAAAATGCCACAAAGTACAAAAAGAAAACAAAAATATGGCATGATAAGAGAATTGAGCATTATGTTTTTGAATTGGAACATAAAGTATTATTGAACAAATCAAGACTCAAACTATTCCCGAGCAAACTCAAAAGTAAATAGACACAGATGAATGTACCTTAGGACTTGATATACTGTCTAGTCAAGGATGTTAAACGTGAAACTTCTTGGGAGACAACCCAATGTTATTTGACTTATATTTTTATTGTTTTTTTTTTGTAGATGAATTAATATGGAGAGTAATGGCACACAAGATTGAATAGTTCCAATGATAGATATGGTGTGCCAAGAATAAGAGAGTTTCTTTTCGTTTACTTTTTTATAATTATATGTGCACATTGGGCACAATGTGCAATTTAAGTTTGAGGGAAGGAACTTGATGGAAATATGACTACCAAATGGAGTGTGGACCCACTTGAAGTACCACTTGTTCCAATTACAAGAGCACTGGCAAAGAGATTTAAGGATGCTTTGAATAGGCTAATGCAAGAAGTTTAGGCTCAAGCCAATTCGTGTAAGCTTATGAAAGAGGGTCCACATATTCATAAAAGATGTGTCAATATGCTACAAACTCTAGAATAATTTAGGAGGGAAATTTGAAATAATTAGTGGATTAAATTTGAATAATATGTGGGGTTGTGTTTAATTTGTAGATCACTCAAATAAGGCATTTTTAGTTTAGTTTCTTTTTTCTAATTTTGGGCGTTTGATTTCGGGAGAAAGAAATCTGGTTGATTCTTTACCATTTTGGATGTGATTTGGAGAGAAAGAAATCTGATTGATTCTTTACCATGTTGGGTGTGTAGCATAAAAGGGGAGAACTTAGACATTTCCTTTAGTTTATGTTTCCTTTTTCTATTTTTGGTAGTTGCTCTTTCTATTTTTGGTAGCTTATAAAGAAAGCTTTTAAATTCAATAAAAATTAGAATATTTCAGATAAAAATTGTGAAAGTAAATTTTTTCTTTGGTTCTTTGAAGAACTTATTGAACTTAACAGATTTGTTTGTGGCATTTATAGCTCGATTTATCAATCAAGTCTCCATTCCTTGATTGTGGTGTCTTCCTTGTACCAAGGTTCACATCTTTCTATAGGACTTAGGTTGTACTTTCCATCCAAATATGTAGTAGAACAATCCTAAGAACTAATCTTTGTTATGGGTTTCTGATGAGGCACAAGACCGACATTGCAAATACCGATCTTGAGAAATCCTCTTTGGTTTTGTAATTTGTAAAACTCTCACAAGTATATGAATCATTTTATAGCAAATGATAAGTATACTCCTAAGGTCGATCTAAGGAAGGAATATATGTGGTTTTTTAATTTATTATTCAAATTTAAAAAAAAAATTTAAATCCTAAACATCCTGTCACAATATTTTGGTTTGGGTTTCCTAATCTTATGACATAAAAATAAACATAGATATGGATTTAATAAACAATCATGCAAATTTTTATCATTCATAACAATATAGCATTTAAGGATATAATAATTAAATTAATTATGCTTGCTCATATTAATTAGGTTATTAAAGATATAAATTAATATTTGTTGATTTTCTCCTTTTGGTATGAAAGTGTCCTTAGGTGGAACCCAGATTCTTTTGTTTATTATTAATTAACTAATATCCTTATGTGGGGCCTATTAATTAATTAAGTATTAAATTTTAGTTTTACTTTTAAGAAAATAGCAAACCATCTAATCACAACTTTAGGTAAAGTCAGTTAATTAGACTTTATTCAAGGTGTCTAAATTAAACCTAATAATTTAATTATCCGAGTTCTAACTTTTAAGTTTTAAAACCATTATTGAAAATATGTTTTCAATACATTTTTGAATAATAATTCTTATAAAAAACATTTGAAATAGAGCTTCACTCTAACTATCGGACAATTGTACCAACAAATAAAAAAGTATTACTCTAAATCAGACCCGATAATTAAACCTTAAAATCTAATTTTTAGGTTTAAGTTTGTAATGAAAAATAATATATTTCACTCTAACATCCTTAATATAAAATCTTGAATAAAAATAAAATCAATTTATTTTATAGAAATGTTTTACCTATTTAATATTTCGCAAGCATAACAACATTATAATTATATCATATTTATAAATAGCTAGCCATGTTAAATTTAATCACATAAAAATTAAATATAACATATATAAGAATAAAACATAAAAATTAATTGTAAAAAATCTATTAAGATTATACCTTAAAAGAATCCTTACAAAATTTTGATGCTATTTCTGTTGTTGGAAAACCTCAAAACGGAGTTGCATTTCCGCTTATTGAATCAAAAGCTAAAAATCTATAAAAACATAGCTAGTTCTTCTCAAAAAGAGAAGAACTTAAAAACTAAAAACTAAAAAAATGAAAACTTTCTAAAGAGAGAAAGCTAGAAAGAGCTTAGAAAATTGTGTATTTTACAATGGGGGAAGAAGATCCTTTTATAGGTGAGAAAAGGCCAAAAAAAGGGGAAAAATATTTCAAAATTTGAATTTGGATGCATTTGGAGATGTTGACAAGTGTATGGTGTGCGAAAACTTTGGTAAATAAGCGGTTGGCGCGGAAGATGGGTGATTGGCTTAAGCAGGCGAGTGCGGGACAAGGCGAGGAGTTTGTTGGTGCACGCACAAGAAAATCAGTATGACATGTGTTAGGCGTGTGCTGGTTGCATGCGGGCATGTTATAGGCGTATTTTGACCACATACGAGCGTGTGTTGAGCATGTGCCGACTATGTGTGGTCGTGTGTTAGGCGTGCACGTGGGAGCATGTATTGGTGAGCGTAGGATTCAGTATGGATGGGTAGCTGCGCGTAGGACTCGTTGAGGATGGGTAGCTATATGCATGATTTCGGCTGTTTTGACATTTTAGCCCATTTTGTCCAATTTTTTCATCTTTTTGACTTTTCCTCATTTCCTTTCTGAATATATTTGTGATGTATTGCCTCCAGTATTTTTCTTCGAGTCTTTAAGTTATTTTTGAATGAAAATACCTAAAAAAAATAAAAATATTTATGATTTAAAAAAGTCAGATTTATATAAAAAATGATAAAATCATACAAATATGAATCTATTTAATCAATTAAAGTACATTAAATCATGGTAATTTTAGTGCTTTTTAAGCACTCATCACAATCCCTAATCAACTTCTTGCTTAAATTGAATATTCTAATTATGCTATTATTTGGTGGGATCAATTGGTGTTATTGAGAGCGTTTAATAGAGATGTGGGAGGAGATGAAAACTGTTATGAGGAAGCGGTTCATGCCTAGTTACTACTAACGAGACTTGTATAATAGGTTGCAAACACTTAGGTAGGGAAACTATAGTATAGAGGAGTATTACAAACAAATGGAAAAGACAATGATCTTAGCAAACCTTGAAGAAGATTGAGTGGCTACTATGGCAAGGTTCTTGGCTGTTTGAATAGGGAAATCCAAAATGCTTGCAACATTATATGGAATTGGAGGACATGGTACACTTGGCTATTAAGATTGAGATTCAACTCAAGAGGAGAGGCAGTACACGTGTGAGCCATAGCCAAAGTACATCCACTTGGAAGTCAAACAATTGGAAGCAAGATGAAAAGATTTCCATTCCAAAGCCAAAATTGGAGAAGAAACAAGTAGTGGCTTGCCAAGGAACTCAAGGTAAATAAGATTCATCCATTACTCGGAATCATGATATTAAATGTTTTAAATGTCAAACCAAGGGTCATGCAACTAATCTATGTCCGAACAAAAGAGTTATGCTTCCCAAGGTGATTTATTGGTGGCAAGGAGGGATTTGAGTGTGTAATTCAAAGAAGATGATGAAGTGTATCGAGAGAACATGTTTCATACTTAATGCCATACCCAAAACAAGGTATGTAGTTTGATTATTGATGGAGGAAGCTATACTAATGTTGCTAGCACTACCATGGTGGAGAAGTTAGCCATGCCAACAAACAAACATTCAAGCCCTTATAAATTACAAAGGTTAAATGATAGTGGGAAGATAAGGGTTCATAAACAAGTGTTAGTCACTTTTCGCATAGGGAAGTATAAAGATGAAGTGTTGTATGATGTGGTTCCCATACAAATAGGGCACGTTATTAGAAAGGCCACATAAATTTGTTAGGCGAGTCAGCATGACGATTTCACCAACAAGTATTCATTTGTTCACAATCAAAGATCAATTACTCTTGTACCTTTGACAAAAAAATAAGTTTATGAGGATCATGTGAAGTAGCAAAAAAAGAGTGATAAAAAGAAATTAAGAGAAAATCAGAAAGAAAAAGAAAGAGATTGAAAAAGTTGAGAAAAAAGAAAAGAGAAAAACAAATGTATATGCAAAAATGAGTGAAAAGAGGAGGGAAATGTTCCTTAATCAGCCAATGATTGTACTTTTGTACAAGAGACATTTTTGCATACTAACCAACTTGATAATGTTTTGCCTAGTTCAATTGTTTCTATCTTGCAAGAATTTGATGATGTCTTTCCCGCGGAAATTTCGATTGAACATCAAATTGATTTTGTACCTGGTGCTACCATTCCAAATTGACCAGCCTATAGTAGTAATCCTGAGAAGTCAAGGAACTACAAAGGTAGGTTATTGAGTTGATGGAATGGGGGTTTATGAGAGAAAGCATGAGTTGATGCACTGTTCCAGTAATTTGGTTCCTAAGAAGTATAGAACATGGATGATGTGCGTAGATTGCCGAGCAATCAACAATATCATGGTAAAGTATTGTCATCCTATTCCTCCCTAAGATGATATGTTAGATGGGTTGCATGGTTCTTCTGTCCTTTCCAAAATTGATTTGAAAAGTGGATATCACCAAATTAGATGAAAGAAGGTGATGAATGGATAATTAAATTTAAGACAAAATATGGTTTATATGAATGATTAGTCATACCTTTTGGTTTAACTAATATATCTAGTACTTTCTTGAGATTAATGACCCTTGTTTTGTGTGCTTTTATTGGAAAATTTGTAGTTGTCTATTTTGATAATATTCTTATTTATAGCAATAATTTGGAAGATCATTTGATGTATTTACAATCTATTCTTGAAGTGCTTAGAAAAGAAAAACTATTTGCTAACCTAAAGAAGTGCACATTTTGCATCGATAAGTGTGTTTAGGTTTTGTTATTAGTGAACAAGGAGTACAAGTTGATGAAGAAAAGATTCAAGCTATCCAGGAGTGGCCAAGCCCAACAAGTGTAAGTAATGTTCGAAGCTTTCATGGACTTGCTAGCTTTTATCCATGATTTGTTAAAGAATTTAGTAGCATAACCGCACCAATAACCAAAGTCATAAAAAAAAGTTGGGTTCAAATGGGAGATGTGCAAGAAAAAGTATTCCAACTACTTAAGGATAAATTGACTCATGCTCCTTTATTGTCTTTACCTAATTTTGAAAAACATTTAGAGATTGAATATGATGCTTCTAGTATAGGTATTGGCATTATTCTTTAATAAGAAGGACAACCAATTGCTTACTTTAGTGAGAAACTAAGTGGGGCTAGCTTAAAGTATCCTACTTATGACAAGGAGTTGTATGCAATTGTTCGGACCTTGGAAATATGACAACACTATCTTCGACCTAAGGAGTTCGTGATCCACACTGATCATGAGTCGTTGAAAGATTCGAAGGGTCAACAAAAGTTGAACAAGAGATATGCACGTTGGGTGAAGTTCATAGAAAAATTTCCTTACGTCATTCGATACAAGCAAGGTAAGGATTTGAACATATAAAAGAGTTATATCCTTTAGACCAAGATTTTAGTGAAGAGTATGCATCATATGAAAGGGTAGCCAATGAAAAGTTCTTTGGAGTTGGTGGGTTCTTGTTTAGAGAAAATAAACTATGCATTCAAAATTGTTCCATTCGGGATTTGCTAGTGAGGGAGTCTCATGGTGGAAGACTGATGGGTCATTTTGAGGTAGTTAAAACTTTAGCTATTTTGCAAGAGCACTTTTAATGGCCACATATGAAAAGAGATGTTGAGAGACATTGTGGTAGATGTGTTATCTGTAGCCAAGCTAAATCTCGAGTGCAACCCCATGGACTTTATTCACCACTACCCATTCCTAATGCACCTTTGACTAATATTTCAATGCTTTTGTGTTAAGTTTGCCTAGGACAAAACATGGTAGGGATAGTGTGTTTGTGGTTGTTGATATATTATCTAAGATGGCACACTTTATTCCATTTCACAAAATAGATGACGCTTCCAATATTGCTAATTTGTTCTTTAGGGAGATTATGAGGTTACATGGGATTCCTAGAACAATTATTTAAGATAGAGATGCCAAGTTCTTGAGTTACTTTTGGAAGACCTTGAGGTGTAAGTTAGGAACGAAGTTGTTGTTTTCTACTATTTGTCACCCGTAAACTGATGGTCAAACTAAAGTAGTGAACATGACCTTGTCTACATTGTTAAGGGCTATCCTAAGAAAGTACATCAAAACATAGGAAGATTGTTTACCACATGTTGAGTTTGTATAAAATCATTATGTTCATTCTACTACTAAATTATCACATTTTGTAAATTTGTATGGTTTTAATCCCTTAACTCAATTGGATTTATCACCACTACTTGTTACTAAGCATGTTAATTTAGATGGCTAAAAGAAAGCAGATTTTGTTAAGAAGATTCATGAGAAAGCAAGGCTCAACATTAAGAGGAGGATTGAACAATACGACAAACAAGCTAATAAAGGGCGTCACTAGCTAATCTTTGAGCCTAGAGATTGGGTGTGGGTGCATATGAGAAAAGAGCATTTTCCTGAACAAAGAAAATCAAAGTTACTACAACGAGGAGATGGTCCTTTTCAAGTCATCGAAAAGATCAATGACAATGCCTACAAGTAAGACTTTCTTATTGAGTATAATGTCAATGCTACTTTTAAACGTTTTTGATGTGAGTCTTTTTGATGTAGGTGAATATTTGAGAACAAATCCTTTTTAAGAGGAGGGGAATGATGGAAATATGGCTACCAAATGGAGTTTGGAATTGCTAGAAGTACCCCTTGTTCCAATTACAAGAGCATATCAAAGAGATTCAAGGATGCTTTGAATGGGCTGATGTGAGAAGTTTGGGCTCAAGAAAATTCGTGTAAGTTTACGGAGGAAGGCTCACATGTTCATAAAAGAAGTGTCAACATCCTACAAATTTAGCAAGGAAATCTGAAATAATTAGTGGATATGTGGGATTGTTTTTTATTTATGGATCACATAAATAAGGTATATGCTATTTAGCTTAGTTTCCTTTTTTCTAATTTTGGGTGTGTGATTTAGAGAGAAGAATGATTCTGTATCATTTTTGGCATGTAGCTTAAGGGAGGAAGAACCTAGACATTTCCTTTAGTTTATGTTTGCCTATTTATAGGCCTTTTCAATTCAATAAAGAGCAGAATATTTCAGATAAAAAAATTAGAGTAAACTTTCTCTTTGGTTCTTTGAGAACTTTTTGAACTTATCAAACTTGTCTATGGCGTTCATAACTCGACTTATCAATAAAATCTCCATTCCTTGATTGTGACATCTTCCTCATACCATGAAGAGTACCTTATTGGTAGAAGAGTTGAATTTGAAGTGGTAGAACTATCCCGAATCATACAATATACAATGGCTGAATGATTATGGAGAAGTAGAGGTTACCAAACAAGTTTAGGTTCCTTTTTCAATTAGAAAATATTAAGATGAGGTTCTTTGTGATGTGGAAAATATGAAAACCAAATTATGTGGACCCTCTTGGCAAACAATCCTAGGAGCCCATGAACTTAAATAAATATGAATGATTGATTTGATAAGAACATGTTGAAGATGATCATATTAGAACCCTAAGGAAACATAGTCCTTCAAACCCAATTTTTGAGATGCCATAAAGGATTATTGCTCCCTTGGATAAGTCAAATTCAATTATTAAATCAAGAAGACAAGAAGGTAAAGCAAAATCTTTATGAAATATATTTTTCATTAATGATATTCGTTCATACCTCCAAATTACATAACTCTTCTTCATTATAAGTAAGAAACCATAAAAGAATAAACCCTAGATGAAATGGGCCTATTTAGTTATGGATTGGACCTAACCCAACCTGATGTGGACCCTTTAGGCGAACAACCTAGGAACCCATAAACTCAAAGGAATAGAAATGATTGATTTGCTAAGAAAGTTTTGAAGATGATCAGATTAGAACCCTAAGGAAACAAAGTCCTTAAATCCCAAATCTCAAGATGCCACAAAGGATGATCACTCCCTTTGATAAGTTGGATTCAAATATTAAATCAAGAACATTAGAAGACAAAGTAAGAAGCTTTCTGAAATTTTCTTTTCATTAATGAATATTTGTTCTTTTCAAGGATACTTATTGGTGATAAGGGGGACTTTGAGCTTGCAATCCAAAGAAGATGATGAAATGCAGCAGGATAACATATTTCATACTAGATTCTATGTCCAAAGCACGGTATGTAGTGTGATTATTGATGGAGGAAGCTGTGCTAATATTGCTAGCACTACCATGGTGGGTAAGTTAGCCATGCCAACAATTAAACATCCTAGACCTTATAAATTGCAATGGTTAATGATAGTGAGAGGTAAGGGTTAATACACAAGTGTTAGTCATTTTTTGCAATGGGAAGTATGAAGATGAAGTGTTGTGTGATGTGGTTCCTATGCAAGTGAGGCACTTGTTATTAAGAAGACCATGGAAATTTGATAGGTTAGTTAAGCATGATGGCTTCACCAACAAGCATTCATTTGTTCACAATCAAATATCTATTACTCTTGTACCTTTGACACCAAAGCAAGTTTATAAGGATCGAGTGATGTTGCAAAAAGAGAGTGAACAAAATAAAAATAGTGACAACGAGAGTGGTAAAAAGAAATTGAGAGAAAATTAGAAAGAAAAAGAAAGAGAGATTAAAAAAGTTAAGAGAAAAGAAGTGAGAAAAATAAATGTCTACGCAAAAGTGAATGAAATTAGGAAAGCAATATTCCTTAATTAGATAATGATTGTACTTCTATACAAAAAGGTACATTTGAATACTAACCAACTTGATGATGCTTTGTCTAGTTCAGTTGTTTCTATCTTGCAAGAATTTAAGGATGTCTTTCCTATGCAAATTCCTAATGGATTCCCTCCTTACCGAGGGATTGAACATCAAAAATATTTTTGTACCTGGTGCTAGCATTGCAAACTGACCAGCCTATAGAAGTAATCCTGAGGAGACGAAGGAACTACAAAGGTAGGTTATTGAGTTGATGGCACATGGGTACTTGAGAGAAAGCATGAGTCCATGCGCTATTCCTGTAATTTTGGTTCCTAAGAAGGATAGGACATGGAGGATGTGCGTTGACTATCGATCAATCGATAATATCATGGTAAAGTATTGTCATCCTATTCCTCCCTTAGATGATATGTTAGATGGGTTGCAAGGTTCTTTTGTCTTTTCTAAAATTGATCGTTAAAGTGGATATCACCAAATTAGAATGAAAAAAGGTGATGAATGCAAAACTGCATTTAAGACAAAATATGGTTTATATGAAATGTTAGTCATACCTTTTGGTTTAACTAATGCTTCTAGTATCTTCATGAGATTAATGAACCTTGTTTTTCATATTTTTATTGGAAAATTTGTAGTTTTCTTTTTTGATGATCTTCTCATTGTAAGATCATTTGAAGCATTTGCAATCTATTTTTGAAGTGCTTAGGAAAGAGAAACTATTTTCTAACCTAAAGAAGTACACATTTTTCATCGATAAGCTTGTGTTTCTAGGTTTTGTTTTGAGTACGTAAGGAGTATAGGTTGATAAAGAAAATATTCATGCTATCCAAGAGTGGTGAAGCCCAACAATTGTAAACAATGTTCAAAGTTTTCATGGACTTGCTAGCTTTTATCGATGATTTGTGTGAGAATTTAGTAGTATAGCCACACCAATAACCGAAGTCATCAAAAAGAATGTTAAGTTCAAATGGGGAGAAGGGCAAGAAAAGGCATATCAAATGGAGCATGTGGTTGTTGATGCACTTTCTCGCAAGTACGTATTTCTTTTTACTCTTGATGTAAAATTACTTGGTTTTGAACATATTAAAGAGTTATATCCTTTAGACTAAGATTTTAGTGAAGAGTATGCATCATGTGAAAGGTAGCCAATGGAAAGTTCTTTAGGCTTGATTGTTTCTTGTTTAGAAAAAATAAACTATGCATTCCAAACGGTTCAATTTGGGATTTTTTTAGGGAGTCTCATGATAGAGGATTGAAGGGTCATTTTTGTGAAGTTAAAAATTTAGCTATTTTGCAAGAGCACTTTTAATAGAGATCGAGGTGCTGATCAAGTTGATGTTCCCAAGTGCTTATCAAGCTAATGTTCCCAAATATTCTTAAGGCCTTTTTTAAGAAATTGGTGGTCTAATGACTAGGGACAGATTTGGAAGAACAAGTTTGGTGCAAGGGTTACTTTAGGAAGAAATTTGTATTTTAGTTAATTGTGGGCTTTTTATATAAAGTCTTTTAGTCTTTTATTTTTCAAGTTGGATTAGGCCCAATCCACTAGTAAATAAAGCCCATGTTGTGTAGGGTTTTTCTATTAGGGTTTCTTACTTATAAAATATCAGCTATGTAATTTGGAGGAACAACCAATATAATTAATGAAAAGTATATTTCAAAAATATTTTGCTTTACCTTTTTGTGTTCTTGATTGAATGCTTGAATTCGATTTATCAAAGGGAGTGATTATCCTTTGTGGCATCTCAAAAATGGGGTTTTAAGGACTTTGTTTCCTTAGGATTCTAATCTGATAATCTTCAACACGTTCTTAGCAAATCAATCGTTCCTATTCCATTGAGTTTATGGGTTCCTATGGTTGTTCACCTTGAGGGCTCGCATCAACTTTTTAAGAAGAATGCTACTTTTAAATGGGATTATGTGCATGATCGAGCTTTTGCAACTTTAAAAGAGAAGCTAACTAACACAATTTTGTTGTGCTCCTAGGGTTCTTCGCCTAGAGGGTCTACAACTTTGCTTGTTTTCTACGTTCATGAGTCACAAATCACAAAAAAGAGAGAAATTTTGTCCTTTTGAGTCTTGTGTTTTATTTCATTTTTGTTGTCGTTGTTTTTGTATTTGGATTTTGTTTCATAGTTTTCTTTGAATTATTTGTATCTTTTTCTTGTTCTTAAAAGAAAGAAAAAAGAAAACAAGAGGGTTGCTATTCAGTTTAAAAAAAACTAATAAAATAGAGTTGTAACTTTAAACGACCATAAATTTTGCGACAAATCTTTAACCCCTATGTTAATGCAATTTTCGAATCCAAATTCCAATGTTTACACCACTAATCGAGGGGATAAAGATTTTTTGTACCTTTTTGCGTTGTTTTTGGTTTTGTTCATTAGGGTAGCGAATTTTTTTGTGACTTTTCTATTCACAATAGCAGCAACAGTAGTCAAAACAAAAAAAGAAAGAAAAAAAATAAAAGAAGAAAAGGAGAACAAAGTACTAGATTGTTCAAGAATCTAATTCTTGTTTTCTTGTTCTTGTTGAAGTTTGTTTTCCCTTTATTTTGTTCTTTCTTCTCAAGACTAATTTAAAAAAAAAGAATCATAGTTGATCTAGAGTCTTTCTTTAGAGTCTTCTTTGTTCAAAGTCTTTCTTTAGAGTTTTCTTTGTTCAAGAGTATTTCTTTAGAGTCATCTTTGGTCAAGAGTCTTTCTTTAGAGTATTCTTTGGTCAATAGTATTTTTTTAGAGTCCTCTTTGGTCAAGGGTCTTTCTGTAAAGTCCCATTTGGTAAAAAGTCTTTCTTTAGAGTCCTCTTTGGTCAAGAGTCTTTCTTTCGAGTCCTCTTTGGACTTTCTTTCTTTAGAGTTTTCTTTGGACTTTCTTTTTGTCATTCTTTGCCATTAAGTTTTTAGAATTCTAAATTTTGAGATTGTCACCAATAAAATGGCTACTTCTTAGGATTACTTGGATTCTTTTATTTTGTTAAGAACGCAAAGAAGGTTGGTGTGATCTTTGGGTGGTAAAAAAAGGGTAAAATGGGCAAAACTTTGGTAAAAAAAAGAGAGTGATAACAATCTTATTTGAGAGCAAACATGTGAGGGAGTGTATGTGTTATCTCATTTTGTTTTATAGGTTGAAAACATGAGTAAGGAAGGAGGAGAACCACAAGAGGTTGACTTGAAATTTTTCATCAAATTTGTTCATTAACAATTTAAGAGGATGAATGCAAGGTTGGATGATTTAGAATTCTCATTTGATTCTAAATTACATAAAAGAAGACATAGAAGATATGGGCTAGATAAAGAAGAAATTAATTCCAATATGGAAGAGAGAGAAAGCTATAAACGAGACAAAAAAATCATAATTGTATAGAAAAATGGAGAAATCAAAACTACTAGTTCATGTGATGAAGAGATACCACCAGTTAAAGATTTTTCTAATGTTGAAGTGGAAGAACTTGTGCATAACGATTCACTTGTCACAAGGAGAGTCCTAAATAAACTACCAAGGTTGAAAAGATGAAGAGCATCATGATCATATTTTCCACACAAGATGCCACATGAAGGATAAGATATGTACATTAATTATTGATAGTGGGAGCTATACTAATGATGCTAGTACATTATGGGTAGAAAAGTTAAATTTGAAGTGGCAGCAGCATCCCAAAATGTAAAAGCTACCATGGTTGAATGATTGTGGAGAAGTGGAGGTTAACACACAAGTTTGGATTCCTTTTTCAATTGGATGCTACTCACATATTGCTCGGCCAACCATGGTAGTTTAATAGGAGGGTGTCACCTGATGGTTACATAAATCATTATTCTTTTGAAATGAACAACCGAAAAAGGTGTACTACCCTTTCTTAAACCTTTGCAAGCTTATAAAGACCAAATTAGGATAGCATGAGAGTGCAAGTTGAGAGAAAAACAAAAGTTTGAGCAAAAGGAAAATAAAAAAGAGAGCTTGTAAGGTCTAGTGGAAAAAGAGAGAGAAAAGTGAGCTAAAAGGAGAGAACCGTATGCAAAAAAAAGAGAAAGTAAACAAATGAGAGAAAAAAGTGAGTATAAGGGAGAGAAAAGTGAGCAAAAGAGAAAAAAAAAGCAAACAGGAGAAAAAATAAGCAAAAGAGAGGAAAAGTAAGCAAGTAGGAGAGAAAAATGAGCAGAAAATAAAAAAATGAGTGTTATTCCTAAAAGATATGAGATTAAGAGTGCTATGATCACCATGCAAGAAGTACTTGTACTTATGTACAAAGATGTTTATCTTTCTACTAACAATCTTAACATATCTTTGACTAGTATCATTGTATCTTTATTACAAGACTTTGAGGATCAACATCTTGAAGAGATTCCCCATGTATTACCTACTTTACGAGGCATATAGCATCAAATAGACTTCATACCTGAATCTGCAATACCAAATCGACCTGCTTACAAAGCTAAGATTCGAGGATGAATCTTTTCAAAGAGGAGGGGAATAATGGAGATTGAGATGCTAACCAAGTTTATGTTTACAAATATTCTAAAGATTTTAAAGATCCTACAAATATTCTCAAGATCTTACACAAGGGATAGATTTGGAATATTAAATTGGATGCAATGATTAATTTAGGAAGCAATTTGTTTGTTTTAGTTAATTATGGACCTTTTCTATTTATCAATTTTTATTTTAGTATTAAGTCTTTTAGTCTTTTATTTTTTAAGGTTGGGTTAGGCCCAATCCATAACTAAATAGACCCATTAGGCCCATTTCATCTATGTTTTTTTAGGATTTCTTGCTTATTAAGAAGAAGAGTTATATAATTTATAGGTAATAACAAATATCATTTATGAAAAGTATATTTAATAAAGCTTTTTATTTTTCTTATTGTGTTCTTGATTGAATGCTTGAATTTGACTTGTTAAAGGGAGTGATCATCCTTTATGGTGTCTCAAGATTGGGGTTTTAAGGACTTTGTTTCCTTAGGGTTATATTATGATCATCTTCAACACGTTTTTAGCTATTCAATCATTCTTATTCTTTTGAGTTCGTGGGTTCCTAGGGTTGTTTTCCTAAAGGTTCCGCATCACTCTCAATCTTAAAAGCCATGTGTATCATGTCCTTTAACTCCACTGCATTTTAAATTTCCCTATTCAAACCAGCCAGAATCCTTTCCATAGTAGCTTCTCGATATTCTTTAATGTTTGCTCGGATCGTTGTCACTTCCATCTCTTTGTAATACTCCTCTATACTCCGATTTCACTACCTAAGTGTTTGCAATTTTTTATACAACTCTCAGTCATAGTAATTAGGCATGAATCGCTTCCTAGTCACATTTCTCATCTCATGCGACGTCTCTATTGGACACTTTCTATTTCTTTGCTTGTTAAACACCAATTAATCCCACCAAATAATAGCATAATCAAAAAATTTAATGGTAGCAAGTTTTATCTTATTTACCTCAGAATAATGGTGGCAATCGAATACTAACTCCACCCACTTCTCCCACTATAGATATACTTCTGGATCATTCATCCCTTGAATTGATCGAATCTTCATCTTAATACTACCCAAATTACTAAATTCTTGATTCCTCACATTCCTAAATCTGCCACCATATCTCCTTCTAGCACTATCAATTGATTCCCGATCATATTCCTCTTTAAACTTCACAAACTCATCTATTCTATCCTAACTTTCCTTGGTTGAATTCTCTCTTCACACGAGTTGGTTCAACACGTGTGGTTTCTACCCAATCTAACCTCTCATGAACGGGTTCCATTTCTACCCAATCTAACCTCCATCATAAACTTCATATCAACCTTACTAGATACATCTCCTAAAGAAGTTTATTGAGACATATTTACCCTCTTATATGCTTACCACTCTTACCATTTTTTGCTTGTAATTTCTCAAAATTTCTTGTCAAACTAATCAAACATGAATCAAATTTTATGCAACAGTCCACACCCCAACTTGACCAATCAAATTTGGATCCTAAACTTTGAAGTAAGTTCAGATTTAGGCTATCTAGAACAAGAATATCCTAAAATAAACAAAAATATTTTTAAAGAAGTGATTCTAGACCTTTTTTTTATTAGGATCCCCTTATTTTATTGACTTTTTTTTTCATAAAACAATCAAATAGAATAATGGAGATCAAGGTGCTAATCAAGTTGATTTTCCCAAGTGCTGATCAAGTGGATGTTTCCAAGTATTCTCAAGATCTTTTGCAAGAAATTTGTGGTGCAATGACTAGGAATAGATTTGGAAGATTAAGTTGGGTGCAAGGGTTTCTTTAGGAAAAATTTTTTGTTTTAGTGAATTGTGAACTTTTTATGTCTTATTTATCATAAGTATTTTATTTTTTAAGGATGTATTAGGCCCAATCCATAGCTATTTGGCCCATTAGGCCCATTTCATCTAGGGTTTTCTATTAGGGTTTCTTGATTATAAAAAAGAGCAACTGTGTCATTTGGAGGCAACAACGAATATCATGAATGAAAAGTATATTTTAGAAAGCTTTTGGCTTTTCCTTCTTGTGTTCTTTATTGAATGCATGAATTCGACTTATCAAAGGGAGTGATCATCCTTTGTGGTGTCTTTTGTTTGGGGTTTTTAGGACTTTGTTTCCTTAGGGTTCTAATATGATAATCTTCAACATGTTCTTAGCAAATCAATCATTCCAATTCCTCTAAGTTCATGGGTTTCTAGGGTTGTTTGCATAGAGGGTCCACATCATAGAAGAATCAAATTAGAAAGAGGACATAAAGTTGAAATAGAACAAGCTTAGAGAATCAGATTGGGAATAGAAACATAATGAAAAAAAATAGAAAGATGTGGTTTTTTTGTTAATGAACTGGAATGAAGAAGAAAGCTAGGATTTAGATAAACACACAAAGAAAAAAGGCAATATGAATAGGAAAACCTGAGACCAGAATCTTGGCTCTGATACCAAAAATGATACGAACCACACCAACTTGTGATGAAACTTGTAACAAGACCGTTCTACTATAGATTTAGATGGAAATTGCAACCTAATACCTATAAAGAGATGTGAACCTTCGTATGAGGAAGGCATCACAATGAAGGAATGGAGACTTGTTTGATAAGTCAAGGTATTGATATGAAATATTCTAATTTTTATTGAATTGAAAAGTCCTCTTTATAGGCTATTACATGCCTTACACGCCCATATAAGAAAGGGAAACTACCAATAAAAAAAGAAAACATAAACTAAAAGAAATATTTAGATTGTTCCCCTCTTAAGCTACATGCCCAAAATGGTAAAGAATACAACCATATTTCTTTCTCTTTAAATCGTACGCCCATGATTAGAAAAAGGAAACTAAACTACAGGAAACATGCCTTATTTGTGTGATCTATAACTTGAAAATTATCCCACATATTATTCAAATTTAATCCACTAATTATTTCAAATTTTCTTGATGGATTATTCTAAAATTTGTAGCATGTTGACACATCTTTTATGAACAAGTGTGCCTTTTTCCATAAGCTTACATGAATTGGCTTGAACCTAAACTTCTTGCATTAGCCCATTCAAAGCATCCTTGAATCTCTTTGCCCTTGCTCTTGTAATTGGACCAAGTGGTACTTTAAGTGGGTCTACACTCTATTTAGTAGCCATATTTCCATCAATAAGATCCTACAAATATTCTTAAGATCCTATGGAAGGGATAGATTTTGAACATTAAGTTGGATGCAAGGAATAATTTAGGATGCAATTTTCATTTTAGTAAATTGTGGCCCTTTTATGTTTTTATTTATCATAAGTCTGTTTAGTCTTTTATTTTTTTAAGGATGGATTAGGCCCAATCCACCACTAACTAAGCCCATTTTCATCTAGGGTTTTTCTTTAGGGCTTGATGCTTATAAAAAGAAACAACTATGTAATTTGGAGAAAGACCAAATATCATTAATAAAAGTTTGTTTTAGAAATCTTCTTGCTTTGCCTTCTTGTGTTCTTGATTGAATTCTAGAATCCGACTTATCAAAGGGAGTGATCATCCTTTATGGCGTCTCAAGGTTAGGGTTTTATGGACTTTATTTCCTTAGGGTTCTAATCCAATCATCTTTAGCATGTTCCTAGCAAATTGATTGTTCCTATTCCTTTAAGTTCATGGGTTCCTAGGGTTGTTCTCCTAGAGGGTCCACATCAGGTGGTACCATGGAACTTTTTTCTAACTTTCTTGTACAATATCCAAAAATTGTATTTTATTGCATCTTTGGAGAAATTTTAGAGACAAGTTGTACCAGAACACTTTTTAACAACTTTTTTGCACACATGCTCAAAATGGAATTCTACTGTATCTGTAGTGCTATTATTTGATGGGTGGTACAAGAGCACTTTCTTGCAACATTTTTTCACATATACACAAAAATGAAATCTTGTTGCATCTATAGTGCAATTTTCATGAAAGGTGGTATGGAGCACTTTTTGCAACTTTTTTGCCATATACTCGAATATGACATTTTATTGCATCCGTAGAATAATTGAGAGTAATTTTCAAGAAGTGTGGTACCCGAATACTTTTAGCAAAATTTACATGCATATATCCGAAATTCAAATTTGGTATCATCCTTATAGCAATTTTCTTGATCGTGGTACTAGAGCGTTTTAAGGAATATTCTCACACATGTACTCGAAAATGGAATTTTGTTGCATCCATAATGCAATTTTTATGATGGGTGGAACCAAGCATCTTTTTGCAAATTTTTAGAACATATAGATGAAAATGGCATTTTATTGTATCCCTAGTGCAATTTTCAAAGTAGATAGTACTAGAGCACTTTTTGCAACATTTTTGCACATGTACCTAAAAATTCCATTTTATTGCATCCGTAGTGAAATTTTCATGATAAGTGGTAATGGGACATAGTTAGCAACTTTTAACACATATATATCAGAAAATATAATTTGGTGGCATCCTAATGCAATTTTCAAGGCAGGTTATACTAGAGCACTTTAAGCATCGTTTTCATACATATACTCGAAAATTGAATTTTATTGCATCCGTGATGCAATATCCATGAAGGATGGTTATGGAGCCCTTTTAGAAACTTTTATTCAAATATATCCAAAAATAGAATTTGGTTGCATCCGAGTGCAATTTTCATGACTAGTGGTACTAGGGCACTTTTAGTAGAATTTTCACACATATACTCAATAACAAAATTTGTTTTGCATTTGTAGTGCATTTTTCATGGCTAGTGGTATTGTAGCACCTCTAGTAACATTTTCATAAATATACTCATGAATTGCATTTTATTGCATCCCTAGAGATATTTTCAAGATGGGTGGTACCCGAACACTTTAACAACTTTTTTTGTAGAAAATAAATGACAAGAATCTGTTGGTGCACTAGGGTACTCCTACCAAAACAGAAAGCAGCACTTAGCACCTTCTTCATCTTCTCACCACCCATAAAAAATATTAAATAATTAAAAATAAATGAATACAAAGAAATGCATCAATAGAACCTATAAGAAGTTCTATAAACCATAAAAAATAATGAAATGACATGCGAATGGTACATCCCACCACCAAGTCACAGAAAAAAGCTAGGATATCTAGAAGCCAAGCTATCTGTGGCTAAATTACCCTCTCGATACATATGCATAGAGGGTAGTACCAGAGCACTCTTTGCAACTTTTACACGTATATACTCAAAAATAGTATTTTATTGCATTAGTAGTGCAAGTTTCATGACAGATGGTACCAAAACACTTTTACCAACTTTTACACAAATATATCCAAAAATGGAATTTGGAGGCATCCGTAGTTTAATTTTCATGACAAAGAGTACTAGAGCACTTTTTGCAACGTTTTTGCACAAATAAAAAACAGAATTTTGTTGCATCCATAGTGCAATTTTCATGATTGGTGGTACCAAAGCAATTTTTTGTTAATTATTCGCACATTTAGTCCAAAGTGACATTTTATTACATCCGTAGTTCAATTTTCATGACAAGGGTGTCAGAGGACATTTTGTAACTTTTTTGCACATATTCTCAAAAATGACACTTTATTGCATCTTTAGTTCAATTTCTAAGATGGATGGTACAAATGATGGAAATATGGCTACCAAATGGAGTATGGACCCACTTGAAGTACCACTTAGTCCAGTTACAAGAGCACGGGCAAAGAGATTCAAGGATTTTTTGAATGGGCTGAAGCAAGGAGTTGAGGCTCAAGCCAATTCATGTAAGCTTATGGAGGAAGGCCCACATATTCATAAAAGATGTGTCAACATGTTGCAAATTCTATAATGATCCAGGAAGGATATTCCAAATAATTAGTGGATGAAATTTGAATAATATGTGAGATTATTTTTAATTGGTAGATCACTACAAATAAGGCATATACCATTTATTTTAGTTTCCTCTTTTCTAATTTTGGGCTTATGATGTGGAGAGAAAGAAACTAGTTGATTTATTGCCATTTTTAGGCATGATTTGAAGAGAAATAAATATGGTTGATTCTTTACCATCTTGGGCGTGTAGCTTAAGGGGGGAAGAACCTAGACATTTCCTTTAAATTATTTTTCCTTTTTTTATTTTTAGTGGTTGCCCTTTCTTATAAAGGCTTGTAAGGCATGTAATAGCTTATAAAGAGGCATTTTCAATTTAATAAAAATCAGAATATTTGATATCAAAATTTTGAGAGTAAAATTTCTCTTTAGTTCTTTGAAGAACATTTTGAACTTATCAAATTTTTGTTTAGCTTTTGATACCTTGACTTATCAATCAAGTCTCTATTTCTTGATTGTAGCGTCTTCCTCATACCAAGGTTCACATCTCTTTATAGGTGTTAGGTTGGTGTTTCCATCCAAATCTTTAGTAGAATGATCCTAGGAAATAATTTTGGTTACAGGTTTCATCATAAGTTGGCATGGTTCATATCATTTGGGTATCAAAACCAAGTTTCTAGTCTCAGGTTTGCCTATATGTATTGCTTTTTCTTTATGTGTTTATCTCAATCCTAGCTTTCTTCTTCACTCAAGTTCATCAACAACAAAAAAATATTTCTTGATTCCAAATTTGATTTCGTTCTTTCCTTATCCTTATGGGAAGAAAATATTCTTGTTTTAGGAATTCAATTTTGTGATATTCTTATTTGGTAGAATTATCTACCTAGGGTTTGTGGCCAAAACAAAACTTCGTTTGGTTTCCTTATTTTCTCCTAATTCTCTATTGTTGTTTTTGCTTGGATTTTGTTTTATAGTTCTCTTTGAATTCATTGTATCTCTTTTATTTTTCTTTATTGATGTGTTCAATCTATCTTTGTTCTTCAAAAAATGAAAAAGAAAAGAAAAAAAGAGATCTTGCTGTTTACAATTTAAAAAATAATTGATAAATTGGCTTTGTAACTTTAGACAACCATAACTTTTGACTTGATTAACGAAATGACTACTATAATATATCAAATCAAAGCTTGTTTTGATTCCTATAAGATCATAGAAGCTTCGCCTTTGTTCTCACTTTATTTATGCCCAAATTCCATATTTTACATCACTTATCGAGAGTTAAAAGTTTTTGTCTCACCTTTTTCATTTTGCTTTGTTTTGGTTTTGTTTAGTAGGGTTGTGAATTTATTTTTCTTTGTGTCTTTTCTATTCACAGAAACCCTAAAAAAGGAGAGATATCTTGAAAGGAAAAGATTTTCAACAAGATTAGAAATAGAGATATGTAACTGAGTTATTTCTTTATTTTCACTTTCCCAAATTGATTACTTATTCCTTTCATTATTCTTATATTCTCTCAATATTCTATTTAGTTTCCTATCTTGAAAAAGAGAGATCTTGAACTTACTTCAAAGTTTAGGACCCAAAGCTGATTGATCAAGTTTGGGTGTGGATTATTGCATAAAATTTGATTCTTGTTTAATTAGTTTGACAAGAAATTTTGAGAAATTATGAGGGAAAATGCAAGAGTGGTGAGCATATAAGAGGGTAAAAGTCGATTTAAATTTTGAGTGTAACCCATAATAATTTGAATGATACATCAATTTTGAGAATATTCATACGATAAATTGAGAATATTGAAGGATCTTGAGAATATTTGTAAAATCTTGAGGATCTTGAGAATATTTGTAAAATCTTAAGGATCTTTAAAATATTTGTAAACATGAACTTGGTTAGCACCATGACCTCCATTATTCCTCTCCTTTCCAAAAATAATCATCCTTGAATCTTAGTTCAATTGAAAGGCACACATAAGCACCATGTTCCATCTTTCTTACTTATGTTTTCAACTTCATTATGAATAGGAATCTTGAGTAATATTTCTCTTTGTTCTCCTTTTTTTCCCTTTTTTCTTTGTTAATCATGTATGTCCCAAACAAGGTAGAATGCTCTCCTAAAAAAGAGTTGATTACCTCAGTCATAGACCAGGTACAATGCTCTTCTCAAAATGGGTTGTTCACCTTTGTCATAGACCATGTAGAATGCCCGTCTCAAAAAGAGTTGATCACCTTGTTGCAGACAAGGTAGAATTCTCCCTTAAAAAGGGTGATTAAGCTCTATCGTAGACAAGGTAGAACGATCTCCTCAAAAAGAGTTGAATAGCTTAGTCATAGACCAGGTAGAGCGCTCCCACAAAAGAAGTTGATCACCTCGATCATGGACCACGTAAAATGCTCCCTTAAAAAGATTTGATCTCCTTAATCACACGCCAAATAGATAACACCCTCAGAAAGAGTTGATCACCCCAATCATAGACCATATAGAATGGTCTCATCAAAAGAAGTTAATCAAATAGGTCATAGACCAAGTATAATGCTCCCTTAGAAGGAATTGATCACCATGGTCAAAAACCAGGTAGAATAGTTGATAATTGTATTTTATATAGTTATTTTCGTCTATTTTATTAATTATAATTACTACGTTCTTGATATTTTTAGTTAATTTTAATAGAATTAATTAATATTTTCTGTTAATTTCTTAAGGAATATATTTTTAAGAAAATTAAAGAATTTGAATCGAAAAAGGACTTAATTGAAGATAATAAATGTCTGAAAATATAGTTTAAATGAAAAGAGTGTTTAATTGTAATTAACAAAAGTATAAAAGTTAATTTAAATTAGAAAAAAGGACTTAATTGTAATTAACAAAAGTTTAAAAGTTAATTTGAATTAAATTGGAGGGCTAAACTACAATTAAGGAAAAGAAGGCCACTCGCGCTGTCACCAATGCCCAACACTCACCGTTCGATCATGAAAGCAACTACTACGATCAGGCGATTAGAGCCAGACGCGACAATCTCGAGTGGACGCGGGTTTTCAGGTGGCACTTTGCTCGGTGCTGAGTAGGGCCCACCTGCCACGTAGGCTGGCGTGTAGGGTAGGACCCACGTGTCTGCCAAAAGAAGTGGTCCCGTGCAATGCAGTCCAAGATAAACATCGTGCGCCCTTCCATTCCAATGAATCAGACATTGACACGTGTCTATAATATTCCTACAGCAAATTAGAAGCTACCACGTGGCACGTATTGGCTAAAATAAAAACAAGGAAACGGTGCACGTTTCCAGCCACGTCTGCGTCCACCATGTGTCTTCGAAGCAGTTCTCCCCTGCGTCGCATTCCTCGTGTGCCCGTTCCTCACAGCTTATGAACGGCTGCCACGTGTCTTGATTATTCTTTCAGCCAATCAGACGTTGACACGTGGCATGCGTTTTGAATTAAAAAGAAATCAGTAACGATGCACGCTATCCATTGTTTTGCACGATAAATATTCTTCCACGCTTGTCTTTAATATTATTTTTGTTGTCTCCCACTATTCATGCGTGGTTGTAGTAAAAATATTTTTTTTATGTATTTTTTTAGCTATAAATAGGACATTTATTGCTAGAAAAAAGAGGTTCGTTTTTGGGAGTTTGGAGACTTGGACTGTGGTACACGCAGAAGCCATTTTTGGCTTCTGTTGTGTTTCTCTGTGTGCCAGAAAATTTAAGAGAAAAAATCTTTTAATTTTCTTTGCGATTTGTAACTAAATTCCTTAAATGCTGTAATTTTAATTTTTATTTATGAAGTAATTTAATTTTTCTAGGGTTGCATTTTATCTAAATTTATGGAGCTTGGATTTAATTATTTTTGAACAATTTATTAGACTTTTAATTTATTTATTCTATTTGTGATTAATGCTTTTGATTATTGGAAAATTTATCAATTGATCTGTGGCACTTAAATAAACTTGGAAGAGGCATTTTTGTTTATATTGCTCATGGATAGAATAACATGTATATATGAAGGATATGAATATACCTTTATCATATGTGTGGCCATTTGAGAACTTAGAACATAATAAATCTTGGTGAATTTAATTCTCATAGGAATAGAGTGAATTAATTTAGCGAGATGTGTCTATACGGAGCTCGGAAGAGATGTATGGATAAAATTAGAAGTTTTTGGTTGACAAATTAAATTTACAAAAAATATAAATCAAGAGAAAATTATATGATTCGAGTGGATTAATTTGGTGAAAACTGCAATCCTAGAATTTTATTTTTAATTTGTTGTTCACAAAATTTAGTTAGTTAAATATCTTCCAACTTTTCGCTTGTTTTGGATAAAATCAGAGTGAAACAATTTTAATACTTAACAAACTATAGTAACAAATCTTCGTGGGAACGATAACTTACTTATCATTTTTATTACTTGTGATAGTGTATACTTGCACTATTTTATGTTCTCCTAAAAGAGACAACAATAGTCTCTAAAAAAGAGTTGATCACCACGCTCAAAGACTAGGTAGAATGCTCTTCTCAAAAAGATTTGATCACCTCAATTGCAAAATAGGTAAAACACTCCCTCAAAAAGGGTTTATCACCTTGGTCATAGACCAGATAGAACACACCCTCAAAAGAGTTGATCACCTCTGTCACAGATAAGGTAGAATGCTCTCATAAAAAAATGTTGATCAATTCACTCATAGACCAGATAGAACACTCTCCTAAAACAATGTTGATCACCTTGGTATTAGACCGGGTAGAACACTCTATTCAAAATGGGTTGATCACCTTGGTTGTAGACCAGGTAGAATGCTATCTCAAAAAGTGTTGATCAACTCTATCACAAACCAGGTAGAATGCTTTCCATAGAAAGAGTTGATTGGCTTGGTCATAAAACAAGTAAAATTATTTTCCCAAAAAGAGTTAATCACGTCAGTCACAGACCAAGTAGAACATTCTTCTCAAAATGGGTTATTCACCTTGGTCATAGACTATATAGAATGCCCTTCTCAAAAAGAGTCGATCACCTCGTTGTAGACAAGGTAGAATGCTCCTTTAGAATGTATGGATTTGCTCTATCATAGACTAGGTAAAATGCTCTCCTTAAAAAGAGTTGATCAACTCGATCATAAACCAAGTAGAATGCTTTCCTCAAAAAGAGGGTATCACCACGTTCATTGACTAGATAGAACGCTCTCCTCAAAAAGAGTTAATCACCTCGATCACATACCATATATAATGCTCCCTTAAAAAAGAATTGATCACCTAGATTGTAGACTAGGAAGAACACTCTCTTCCAAAGGAGTTGATCATCTCGGTCATAGACCAGATAGAACACTTTGATAATAGAAAATATAGAACACTCTCATAAAAAATATTTGATTGCATCGATCGCTGAGGAGGTAGATAGCTCCCTCAGAAAAGAGTTGATCAACATTATTGCATACCAAGTAGAATTCTATCTCAAAACGTTTTGATCACCTCGGTTATAGAACAAGTAGAATACTATCCTCAAAAAGAGGTTATCATCTCGTTCATAGACCAGGTAGTCTCCTTAAAAAAGAGTTGATCACCTACGTTGTAGACTAGGTAGAGCATTCCCATAAAAGGAGTTGATCACTTTGATTACAGACTATGTAGAATACTCCCTCAAAAAGAGTTGATCACCTCGATTGTAGACCAGGCAGAACGATCTCTTCCAAAAGATTTGATCACCTCGGTCATAAACCAGATAGAAAAATCTCCTCAAAATGGGTTGATCACTCTGATAATAGTCCTTGTAGAACACTCTCCTAAAAAATATTTGATTGCCTTAGTCGCAAATAAGGCATAACGCTCTCCTAAAAAAGAGTTCATCATTTGGTTGAAGACTAGGTAGAAAGCCCTCCTCAAAAATAGTTGATCACCTCGATTGTAGACTAGGTAGAATACTTCTTCAGAAAGAGTTGATCACCTCGATTGTAGACCAGGTAGAATGCTTCTTCAGAAAGAATTGATCACCTCGGTCGCAGGTCAGGTAGAAGACTCCCTTATAAATAGTTGATTACCTTGATTGCAAACCATGTAGAACACTATCGTCAAAAAAAGTTGATCACCTTAGTCATAGACTAGGTAGAGTGTTCCCTCAAAAGAAATTGATCACCTCGATCATAGACCTGGTACAACATTCTCCTTAAAAATTATTTATCACCTTTGTCAAGGAAACGGTAGAGTGCTACCCAATAAAGAGTTGATCACCTAGGTCACAAATGAGGTAGGATACCCTCTTAAAGAGAGCTTATAAGCTTGGTCATAGACCAGGTAGAATGCTCTCCTTCAAAAGAGTTGATACCCTCGGTCGTAGACTAGGAAGAATGCTCTTCTCAAATAGTATTGATCACCTTCGTCATTGACCAGGTATAATGCTCTTGTAAAAAAGAATTAATCACCTTGATCATAGACAAGGTAGAATGCTCTCCTCAAAAAGAGTTGATCACCTTGGTTGTAGACCAATAGAGCGCTCCCTAAGAAAGAGTTAATCACCTTGGTTGTAGGGGAGGTAGAAGCTCTCCTTAAAAATAATGGATCATCTCAGTTAAAGGGAAGGTAGCTAGAACACTTCCTCAGAAATAGTTGATCACCTTGCTTGGAGACCTGGTAGAGCACTATCTAAGAAAGAGTTGATCACTCCAGTCCAAGACCATGTAGAATGATCTTTCAGAAAGAATCGATCACATTGTTCGTAGGCTAGGTAGAGCCTAACCTCAAAAGTAGTAGATCACCTCGATCATTGACATGGTAGAACAGTCTCCTCAAGAAGAGTTGATCACCTAGGTCATAGACTATATAGAACGCTATCCTTAAAAAGAGTTGATCACCACAATCATAGACCAGGTAAAGCACTTTCGTCAAAAAGAGTTGATCACCTCGGATACAAACCAAGTAGAACATCCCTATAGAAAGATTTGATCATCTAGATCGTAGACTAGGTAGGATGCTTCCTCATAAAGAGTTTATAACCTCAATCGGAGACCAGGAAGAACGCTACCTCAAAAAGAGTTGATCACCTTGGTCACAAATCGAGTAGAGAGCTCCCTCAGAAAATGTTGATCACCTTGACCACAAACCAGGTAGAATGCTCTTCTCAAAAAGAGTTGATCACCATGGTCACATGCCAGTTAGAGAGCTCCCACAAAAAGAGTTGATCACCTCTATCATAGATGAGAAAGAACGCTCTCCTAAAAAAAAGTTGATCACTTCTATCACAAACTCGGTAGAACACTCTATCAGAAAGTGTCAATCACCTTGATCATAGAGTATGTAGAACGTGCCCTCAGAAAGAGTTGATCACCTCGATCGCAGACCAGGTAGAATGCTCTCCTCAAAATGTGTTGATCATCTCTGTCATAAACCCGAAAGATTAATCTCCTCCAAAAGAGTTATGATCACCTCACTTATAGACCAGGTAGAATGCTCTCCTTAAAAATGATTTTTCACATCGGCCACAAACTTGAGAAAACCTTCCATCAGAAAGAGTTGATCACCTCAATTGCAAACCAGGTAAAATGCTCCCTCAAAAAGTGTTATCATTGATGAGTGCTTAAAAGGCACTAAAATTACCATGATATAATGTACTTTAATTGATTAAAAAGATTTATATTTATATGATTTTATCATGTTTTTATACAAAATTTATCTTTTCGGAATCACTGGTATTTTTATAGTTTTTAAAGTATTTTTGCTTCAAAAATAATTTAAAAATTCAAAAAATAATACCGGAGGCAATACATCACTATTATGTTGAAAGAAAATGAGGAAAAGTCAAAAAAATGGAGAAAATGACAAAACTGCTCAAATCACGCTTGTAGTAGCACCCATCACATGGGCAGACTTGTCGGTCATGCCAAAATCCACATCGACATTGAGATCCACGCTCATGTCGAATCTCACATGTAGTTGTGCACATTTTACATCAAAATTCGCTATCATACCCAGTCCAACGTGCCAACGCATGCCATGCTGATATCCACGCACGTCAAGATCTGCTCCCATATTGATGCCATACGCTAGCGCATGCCACGTCGAGATCTACACCCCCCACGCCAAGTGCCATACACACTAGTACCTCCTACGCATGCCATTTTTGTCCAATACGCGTCTATCATCATTTTTAAAGATATTTTCCATTTTTTTAGCATTCCTCACTAATAAAAGGCCCTATCCCTCATTATAAAAAACACACCTTAACACAAATTTTCTTTACTTTTTTTAGTTTTTTACTTTCTTAGTTTTTTATTTAGATTTTTTAGTTTTAAAGTTATTCTCTTTTTGAGAAGAACTACTTATGTTCTTGCAGGTTTCTAGCTCTTGATTCAATAAACAGAAATGTAAATCCGTTTAGAGGTTTTTCAAAAACAGAATTAGCATCAAAATTCTGCAAGAATTCTTTTGAGGTATAGTTTTAAAATGAATTTTGTATAGTTATTTTTATGTTTTATTCTTATATATTATATTTAATTTGTCTGTGATTAAATTTAACATGACTGGCTATTTGTAAACATGATATAATAATAACGTTTTTATTCTTGCGAAATATTAAATAGGTAAAAAATTTCTATAAAATAATATGATTTTGTTTTTATTCAAGATTTTATATTAAGGATGTTAGAGAGAAATATATTATTTTTCATTACAAACTTAAATCTAAAAATTAGATTTTAAAGTTTAATTACCCAGTCTAATTTAGAGTAGTGTTCTTTTATTTGTTTGTACAATCGCCCGGTATTTAGAGTGAAGCTCTATTTTAAAAGTTTTTGTAAGAATTATTATTCAAAAAGGTATATTGACAACATATTTTCAGTAATGGTTTTAAAACTTGAAAGTTAGTACTTGGATAATTAAATTCTTAGGTTTAATTTGGACACCTTGAATAAAGTTTAAAATGTCTAACCCTACCAAAGGTGGCATTTAAATGGTTCATTTTCATTCTCTTAGAAAAAAAGGACTTAATTTAATTAACAAAATTAATTATCGACCCTATCCATTGGTGTTAATTGTTTTATTTAATTAACAAAGATATCTAACCCCACCAAAGGTGGTATATATATATATATAAAAGAGAGAATCAATTAATATCAATTTATATCTTTAATAACCTAAATAATATGAGTAAACATAATTAACTTAATTATTATATCCATAAATACTCCACTGATATGAATTATAAAAATTTGCATGATTGTTTATTGAATCCATATCTATATTTATTTTTATGTTATTAGATTAGGAAACAAAAACCAAAATATTGTGACAGGATGTTTATGATTTAATTTCGTGTTTAAAAGTTTGAATAATAAATTTAAAATCATATATATTCCTTCATTAGATAGACTTTGGGAGTATAATTGTCATCTTCTATAAAATGATTCGTGCACTTGCGAGAGTATTACAAATATAAAACCAAAGTATAAGTAGGATCGGTATTGTCGGTTTTGTTCATCAATCACCTCAGTCAAAAACTAAGTAGAACGTTATCTCAAAAAGAGTTGATCATCTAAGTGGTAGAGTAGGAAAAATTCTCCCTCAAAGAGAGGTTATCACCTCATTCATAGACCAGGTTGAATGCTCCCTCAAAAAGAGTTAATCACCTCAGCCATAGACCAAGAATAATGCTCCCTCAAAAGGTGTTGATCACCTTAATCACAGATCAAGTAGAACGCTCTTTTTAAAAAGAGTTGATCACCTCAGTCATAGACTAGGTAGAGTGCTCCCAAAGAAATAGTTGATCACCTTAGTCATAAACAAGGTAGAACACTCCCTCAAGAGTTGATCACCTTAGTCTAGAGTAGGTGGAATGCTCCCTCAAAACGACTTGATCACCTTGGTCATAGACTAGGTAGAATGCTCTCCTCAAAAAGAGTTGGTCACCTAGAGCCCATACTAGGTATAACCCTTTCTTCAAAAACAATTAATAAACATAGTTAGAGACCAGGTAGAACGCTCTCCTGAAAAAGAGTTGGTCACTCAGAGTCGATACTAAGTAGAACCCTCTCCTTAAAAATAGTTGATAAACACAATTAGGGACCAGGTAGGGTGCTCTTCTCAAAAAGAGTTGATCACCAAGGTCACGTACTGGGTAGAACCATCTCCTCATAAATTGTCAATCACCGCGATCATAGACTAGGTCGAACGCTCTCCTCAAAAAAGTTTATCACCTTGATCAGAGACCAAGTAGATAACTCGCTCAGAAAGATTTTATCACCTCAATCACAGACCTAGTAGAATTTTCTCCTAAAAAAGAGTAGATTATATCGGTAATAAACTAGGTAGAATGCTCCCATAAAAAAGTATATATCACCTTGATAGTAGACCAGATAGAATGCTCCCTCAAAAATAGTTGATCACCGTGGTCCATACGAGGTAGAATGCTCCTTCATAAAGAGTTGATAACCTTGGTCACAGTCAAGATAGAACACTCTTATCAAAAAGTGTTGATCACCCAAGTCATGTACTAGATAGAACCCTCTCCTCCAAAAGAGTTGATCACCTTGGTCGTAGAACAAGTAGGATACTCTCTTCAAAAAGAGTTGACTCTCCTTAAAAAGAATTGATCATCTTGGTCATAGACCAGGTAAAATTCTCTCCTAGAAAAGAGTTGCTCATCTCGGTCATAGACCATGTAGAATGATCTCCTTAAAAATAGTTGATCATCTTAGTCACAGATAAGGTAGAATGTTCTCCTCAAAAAAGATCTGATCACCTCGGTAGCAAACCAGGTAGAATGCTCTCCTGAAAAAGAGTTGATCATATGGGTTGTAGATAAGGTAGAATGCTCTCCTTATAAAGAGTTGAACACCTTGGTCGTAGACCAGGTAGAGCACACCCTCAGCAAGAGTTGATCTCCTAGGTCACACACCAAATAGATACTACCCTCAGAAAGAGTTGATCACCTCGATCGTAGAACATGCAGAATGCTCTCCTCAAAAAGAGTTGATCAAATATTTCATAGACCAAGCAGAGTGCTCCTTTAGAAGGAGTTGATCACCTCGGTCAAAAACAAGGTAGAACACTCTCCTAAAAAAGAGTTGATCACCACACTCAAAGACTAGGTAGAACGCTCTTCTAAAAAAGAGTTGATCACCTAGGTTATAGATCAAGTAAAATGCTTTCCTCAAAATTGGTTGATCACCTTAGTCATAGACCATGTAGAATTCTTTCCTCAAAAAGAGTTAATCATCTGATTACAGACCAGGTAGAATGCTCCCTCCAAAAGAGTTGGTCAACTCTATCACATATAAGGTAGAATGATTTCCTTAAAAAGAGTTAATCATCTCGATCATAGACCAAGTAAAATGCTTTCTTAAAAGAGAGTTGATCATGCTTATCACAGACCAGGAATAACGCTCTCCTCAAAAAGAGTTGATCACCTTGGTCACAGATTGGATACAATGCTTTCCTCAAAATGGGTTGTTTACCTCGGTCAAAAACCATGTAGAGCACCCTTCTTAAAAGAGTTAATCACCTTATCGTAGGTATGATAGAATGCACCCTCAAAAAGAGTGGACCAGCGCTATCACAGACCAGGTAGAACGCTCTCTTCAAAAAGCATTGAACACCTCAATCATAAACCAAGTAGAATGCTTTCCTTAAAAAGAGGTTATCACCTATTTCAGAAATTAGGTAGAACACTCTCCTCAAAAGAGTTGATCACCTTTGTCATAGACCAGGTAAAGCACTCCTATAAAAGGAATTGATCACCTCGATTACAGACCACATAGAATGCTCCTTTAAAAAGAATTGATCTCCTCGATTGTAGACCAGGCATAATGCTCTCTTATAAAAGATTTGATCTTCTCGGTCATAGACCGGATAAAACACTCTCTTCAAAATGGGTATATCACTTTGGTAATAGACCATGTAGAACACTCTCCTAAAAAAGAGTTGATTGCCTTCATCATAGACGTGGTAGTACGCTCCCTCATAAAGGAGTTGATAAGGTTTATCGCATTCTAGGTATAATGCATTATCAAAAATATTTGATCACCTCAATCATAGACCAAGTAGAATGCTTTCCTCAAAATGAGTTGGTCACCTCGATCATAGACTTGGTAGAATGCTCTCCTCCAAGAGAGTTAATCACCTTTGTTGGAGGCTAAGTAGAACTCTCTTCTCAAAAGGAGTTGATCACCTTGATAATAGAAAGCTCCCTCAGAAAGAGTTGATGACCTTGATCGAAAATGAGGTAGAACGCTCTCCTAAAAAAGAATCGATCACCTCGATCACAGACTGGGTACAATGCTCTCCTCAAAATTTGTTGTTTACCTCAGTAAAAGACAATGTAGAATTCCCTTCTCAAAAAGTGTTGATCACCTCATCATAGACAAGGTAGAATGCTCCCCTAAAAAGAATGGATTGGCTCTATCGTAGATCAGGTAAAATGCTCTCATCAAAAAGATTTGATCACCTCGATCACAAACCAAGTAGAATACTTTCCTTAAAAAGTGGTTATCATCTCGTTTGTAGACTAAGTAGAAAGCTCTCCTTAAAAAAGAGTTGACCACCTTGGTAGCAGACTAGGTAGAACGCTCCCATAAAAGGAGTTGATCACCTTGATTACAGACCACGTAGAATGATCCCTCAGAAAGAGTTGATCACCTCGATTATAGACCAGGCAGAATGATCTCCTCTAAAATATTGATCAACTCAAACATAGAATAGATAGAAAAATCTCCTCAAAATAAGTTGATCACTTTAGTAATAGTCCTTATAGAACACTCTCCTCAAAAAGAGTTGATTGCCTTAGTTGAACACGAGGTGGAACGATCCCTCATAAAAGATTTGATCAGCTCTATTACATACCAGGTAGAATGCTATCTCAAAAATATTTGATCACCTCGATCACAAACCAAGTAGAATGCTTTCCTAAAAATGAATTGATCACCTTGTTTGTAGCAAACCAAGTAGAATGCTTTCCTAAAAATGAATTGATCATCTTGTTCGTAGACTAGGTAGAATGATTTCTTCAAAAAGAGTTGATCACCTTCGTTGAAGGCTAAGTAGAACACTCTCCTCAAAAAGAGTTGATCACCTAGATAACAGACATCTCCCTCAGAAAGAGTTTATCACCTAAATCATAGATGAGGTAGAACACTCTCTTCAAAAAGAGTTGATCACCTTGGTCACAGACCAGGTAGAGAGCTTCCAAAAAAGTATTTGATCACCTTGATCATAAACAACATAGAATGCTCCTAAAAAAGAGTTGATCACCTTAGTCACAAACTAGGTAGAATGCTCTCCTTAAAAAGAGATGAACACCACAGTAGCAAATCAGGTAGAACACTTTCCTTAAAAAGAGTTTATCACATGGGTTGAAGATAAGGCAGAATACACTCCTCAAAAAGAGTTGAAGACCTTGGTCGCAGACCAGGTAGAGTGCTCCCTCAGAAAGAGTTTATCTTCTCGGTCACACACTAAATATATAGCACCCTCAGAAAGAGTTGATCACCTTGATTGTAGAACATATAGAATTCTCTCCTCAAAAAGAGTTGAACAAATAGGTCATAGACCAAATCGGTGGGAAAATCTTTCAAAAATTAATTTTGGATGCGTTTGGATAGACTGACACGCCTATGGGGTGCGAAAATTACAACAGGCAGGCATTTGGCATGCTTGGGATACGACATAGGCATATGTTGGCTTGCGTGGGACACGACACTGGTATGCGCTGGCGCCCACAAAAATTGATGTGGCATGTATTGGGCGTGTGCTGGCTGCGTGCGCTGGTTACTCATGTGATAGGTGTGTGTTAGGCTTGCACATGTGCACACGCTGATGCACACAGGACTCAACGCGGATGGGTGGCTACGTGCGGGATTTTGGCCCTTTTGACATTTTTGACCTATTTTGTCCAATTTTTCCATCTTTGAGTCTTTAAGTTATTTTTGAACTAAAATACCTAAAAATAAAATTAAAACACCAATGATTCTGAAAAGTAAATTAAATCATGGTAATTTTAGTGCTTTTTAAACACTCATCATAACTCCCAACCAGCTTCCTTCTAGTCCCTTAGCAAGAGAATTGATAAAAACTAAAATATAAACTAAAAATTAAACTATCCTAAATCACTTATGTGAATTGACATGGTTGTATTTAGCGTATGCAGCAAGCCTTTAAATCCCTAGGTTGTCCTAGTGGACAAGTTTAAGTCTCGTGAGGGTTTTCAGAAATGATACCCACAAACATTAACAAAAAATGAAAGCAAAATAAAACAAATAAAATAAGAAGTTGACTAAAATTAAAAATAAAGTGAAATAAACTAAAATAAAATAAATGAAATACAAAAATATATCATGCTTATAATCTCTTTTAAATTTCATAATTAAAATATTAAGTATAGATTATTTCAACTTCCTAAACATTCATGATTTATTATAATAATTAGTTGAAAATCATTTTCATATTTCATATAAAAATTGTATCAATTTAAGTTTGCCCAAACTTAGTGTCAAGAATCCGAATTCGCTTTGACTATATTCCTCACAAGTCAATACTCTCAAAAACACTGAATCCTATGGATTCAAACACTCATACAAATTTATATATGAAAGATTTGATGTATAGAAATGAACTAATATGTTCACATATGTATAAAGAAGAAATGCTCAAAATGTTATTTTAACGTTAATCTCATGAAAGGAATCAAATGTAAGGATTTATAAAATATTATACGTTACTTGCATGCATCAATCAAATTCATCAAATAAAAATATCAAGTAAATATACCGTTAAGAATATGTAGGAAAATGCAATGACTTATTAGGGAATTACTTCCTATATTTTCTTTTGCATTAAACTATTTCTCACAACTGTTTAGACTTTTTTGGGTCATAGTATATAGTTTATACTATTCATATTTCTCTCTTTCTTTCTATTTTTTTTATTTCTTTCTCTTATATTCTTTTTTATAAGAGAATCCATTTTTTAGAGAGCGGACCCATGTACAAATGGTACATTTTTTATATGGTAAGGTGAGTGGTTAATATTTGACTTTCCTGTTTGTATTTGTATACGTAACACTAGATATATCTTTTTTTTAATAGAAGTAATGCATGAATGAAGAAAGACATATACTATCAATTTCTACTTAAATTATTTAATCTAAGAAAACGAAAAATAACTATGTAAGACTTCATTAAAATGTAAAAATCCAGACATTGAATACTAAATCTTATAGAGATCATCTAATAATTTGAAGAAAAAAGAAATGTCTTTGGAGTAAAAATATATATTTCACTCAGAATAAAAAAAATTAGGTTCAAATTATATCTCATAAGGGTAGTCTCCAATATTTGATTTCTAAACACCGATTTTGGGTTTAATATAATTTTCATACTTTATCAAGAAATACTAGTCATGACAAAAACTAACTAATTACCATTTACTTCATGATATGTTTCCAAAAATTAATCTAATAGTGCAAAAGACTTAACTTTATACTTAAATTTGATTTAATGAAATAATAGATTTTTGTGAGAAAACTTTTAAAAACTAATCCTAAAATTCTAAAAATTACTAAACCACACAAAGAAAATAAAATCAAGCACAATAAAAATGAAAATGTGAATATAAAAAATTTTAAAATTGTTAAATTTTTTTAAATTAAGCATGGTAACTTTTCACCACCTCCAACCTAGAATTTACATTGTCATCAATGTAACAATTGTAAATTAAAGATAAAGGGAAAATAGAATAAAAGTTACTCATTTCTTGAGAATGTCCTAGTAGTGATGAAGAAATACACGTGCATCTATCATGTTCATCATTAAAGTTCACACAGATAGATCGCTGAGAACTTCTAATATCCCAACAAATATTTTTAGTTTTAAAAATTCAAAAATTATTTACATGAAATTAAACTAAAATAAATAAATAAAATAAATAATTTTTTTTTACCTAAAATGATGAGTTGCCTCCCATCCAGCGTTTAGTTTAATGTCTTAGTAAGACATAACTTAGAGGATTTCATTTTAAGTAAACTCAGTGTCCCCACATCATTGAGTCAATCAAACCTATAGGTAGGACAAGGTTGTCTACCTATACTTTTTTACTTATGCCCTATGGATTTTTTAAATTTTTTTACTTAAAACTAGGGACATGATTGTGGGTTTTAGATAACCCACTTTCTAGGTACAATTCAAATAACTAAAGCATCAAAACACATTTGTACCTAGATCTAATAAAGCAACTACCTTATTTTATCACAGATTGTAATTAAAAACTTTGAAATTTAGAAGATAGCTTTAACAATTTTTATTTTTTAATTTTATTTTATTATAATTTCTAAGTTAAATAACATAGTTAGTATTAACCAAGAGTATTCCCGTGAAATAATGGTGGGGTAAAGCCTCCTTAAAAACCATCCTCCTAGACAGAGCAACGTTCCCAATAAAGACTAGTGGCACAAAGACTTCCAATAACTAGTCTCCTAGACAGAACTCCCATAGATCTTTACTTTTCATGCTATTAAAATCTAAGTTAATTAAGTAATTAAGTTAATAAATGAAGTTAAGTGAAAATATAAGTTAATTAAGTTAATAAATTAATTTAAGTGAAAATCTAAGTTAATTAAGTTAATAAATTAAGTTAAGTGAAAATCTAAGTTAATTAAGTTAATAAATTAAGTGAAAATATAAGTTAATTAAGGTGTGAAAATTAAGTTAAGTGAAAAATCTATATTAATTAAGTTAATAAATTAAGTTTTTTTACATTAAAATAAAAATTAAAATTAAAAGTGAAAGTTAAAAACTAATTAATTTTTTTTCGTGTATATTTGTGTATATATTTCATAAAAATGAGAAATAAAAGTGGGTGATAAAGTAGCTAGAAGACAAAAATAAGGGTATCATTTTAAACTTTTTACCTAGACAGAATATGCCTTATTTGCAACCTGGAAGACCTATTGATGTGGTCTTCAACCTACTAGGAGTACCTTCCTGAATGAATATAGGACATATTTTTGAACACTCTTTAGGGTTAGAAGGGGGTCTACTAGATAGACATTATCAAATAGCACCCTTTGATGAGAGATATGAATAAGAGGCTTCGTGAAAACTAGTCCTTTTTGAATTATATGAAGCCAGTATGCAAACATCAAATCCATGGGTATTTGAACCCAAATATCCAGGAAAAAGTAGAATATTTGATGGAAGAATGGGGGGTCCTTTTGAATAACTTGTTATAATAGGAAAGCCTTATATCTTGAAATTAATTCATCAAGTTGATGATAAAATTCATGGATGTTCCAGTAGGAATTATGCACTTGTTACATAATATCCCCTTCGAGGAAGGGCATAAAAGAGATTACCACATCTTTAATTAGAATGTTGATATTTGTGATGATTTTGCTCATAAAATTCATGACATAATAACCACACATGACTCCATCATTTTGTTGTGGAACCTACAAAAACAAGTGTACATGATTTTTCATATTCGAATATCTTTATTATTCAATAGTAAAATTAATTAAATTATTAACATTCGCTTGTACATACCATAACTTTGTCCCATATAAGCTTATGAGATTTTTTAAGGGCAATGTCCCTACTCTTCTTCCATAGCTTCCATGCCCTATCAAAGTTTAAAACGGTTAGTTTTTTATTAAATATTACAAAGAACAATAGAAGAAAAATAACTAGCTATAACTCTTACATTTGAACAACTGCTTTTGTATCTTTACTCAATTCTATGGAAGCTGATTCACAATACCAAACATGATTACCATATAGATCAAGGATTACCAACATCCAATGATCTTGGACTTGTTCAAACTTTAGTGGCCAAGGGATTATCAACATTTGATTTCTATTAAGTGTTAATGCCCTATCACAAAATTATTTAGCTCCGATGCTAACATCTTTCTCTTGATATTAATTGACAAATGAAGAATCATAGAACATTGCTAAATATGATAATTGATTAGTTTGAAGTTGATAATAACATGCCATATATAAAATAAATATATATAAATAATTAGATAATATAAATATACATATATATATTCTACATATATGAAAATTATCAACTATAGATTAAGGACTCACTTTGTCCACACTTGAATTATACTTAAATCGATCATTTGATACTCAAATAGCTGTAATATGCACTATATCAATATATATGTTTGACCGATGTCTACACCAAAAATTTCTATATGAAGTGGCACAGTCCATCTATCATTTATGTAAGATGTCCTCGCAACAATAGTCATCAAAACGCCAAGATTTCTATTGAAGTTTAAAGCATAATCATAACTATACTTTTTCCATGGCTTCTTCTTGAATGACTTAGTGCGTGATGAATGGCCACTAGGCATAGATTTACTATGAGATACTTGCTTTGCATATCTTAAATGTGCCACACTTACTAATTCTGGTATAATAGACTAAAGAAGAAGTATTATGTATGTTAGTAACAATAAAAGAATAATAATATAATAATAGTAAAAAAGTGTTATCTTAAGTAAAAAATAGTACCACGTCAAAATTTATCACAACTTGACTCGATGGCCAAGCCACATATTGTCCAGCCGCTTCTTGGACTGTGGTAGCATCAGAAGGCACATATAGTGGACAATTATGGAGCAATGATTGATCAATTACTATTCGTCAATGATTTAGCAAATATTGATTATGAATCATTCGATCATTGCTCAATTGTTGTATCGTTCCAATAGCAACAAAGTAATCATCTCTAGTTTAGATATTGTTCCTCCAATGAAATTAGTACCAAGTACCTCTTGGCAAGCTTTAATATGATCAGATTTATAACTAATCATCTCTTGTAAAATATGAGCAATACCAAATCCCTTTAGAGTACCTTTTTAACATATATGAGTTATTTTTTATGAATTCATGATATTACATTCTTATTTTGAATTTAAATACATGTAGTTCTTTGGTTGGAAAAAGTTGGCCTATGACCTGCAAATTTTTGATGATTTACGATAGGAATGGGCAAAACACATGGTTTAAATTATATCATCACAAGAAGAATCAGGAGAAGATTCTAATGATCTTGAATAGCATATGACAACATCACGGTAATTTTTATAATGCTTTAATTTCTCTATTCTTGTGTTTGAAGTTTGGGCAGCTTGTTTGATGGATGTTTATATACTCATGTATTTAGGAGAATGAATTATTATATGGACCTATTTTTTTTACCAAACTCCATCTCATTTCTCTTGCCTAGTTCTCTGGTATGACAACATCATGGTAGTCATTGGCCATCCAAGTACAGGAAAACCACCAAGTGCCGGTTTTTACATTTAGCTACCACATTCTATTGAGGTGTATAAGGACAGAATCATTAAGATACAATGGCTATCTATTGCAAAAAGACTTGAAAGTCATGCGACATATATTTGCCACCATTATCATATCGTAAAACCTTAATACAGGTGGAAAATTATGTCTTGATATAAGCCACAAATGTTTGGAAAATAGTGAACATCTCAGATTTTGAATGTAGAAAATAAATCCATATGAAACGACTATAGTCATTAATGAACGTTACAAAATATTTATACTACGTATGTGAAATGACAGAAGTAATACCCCAAACATCATTGTGTATAATCTCAAAACATGTACCAGCACGACCATCATAAGTAGGGAAAGGTAAAGTTTTACTTTTCCCTAGTTTACAAGTAGAGAAATCAAAAAGCAACCGATAAGTATAACATTGATCTTTATTACCAAGAAAACCACGTTTCATCAAATTAGAAAAAATCACATTATTTGGATGGCCTAATCATCTATGCCGTCAGACTCATTTTCAAAAATAATAGAAGCTAAAGACAAAGTTCGAGGAATAGTAAATTGAAACATAAATAATCTTCCCACTTTAGGCCCCTTCGCGATCACCTTCCCTAACACCCGATCCTACACAACACAACCACCATGAGAGAAATGTACATCATAGTTATTATCAACCATCTGACCAATAGAAATTAAACTAGTAGATAACCCAGGAGAGACAAATACATGATGAAAAGAAGGTCCAATATCACCAATGGATGTAATTGGAAGATTACCTCCATTAGCAATCTAAATATTTTTTGTAACGGTATACTTTTGTAAATTATGTAACAAATTAGGGAAGCTAGTCATATGGTTGGATGCTCTAGAATCAACAAACCAAGGAAGAGAAACAACCTTACCATGGCCTTGAAGTCCAAGGGCAAAAAAATGCTGACATAATCATTTGTTAGACCATTTCTAGAGTAACGACAAGTTGAGTTTTGTTAGTAGTTGTAGATGTTAGACCAATAATGTTAGGAGCTGGAATAACAGTTTGAAAAGCTTGTACTCATTTATTTTTGGACGTGTAGGATTCATTAATAATGTGTCCATTTTGCTTATAGTAATTGCATAATTTCTTACCATAATTGCGGGTAATATGTTCAAACTCCTTGTAACTATAGCATTACATTTTTCCCTTTCCTCGATTCATCCCTTGAGTGGCCAAAGCAACATTGATAACTTCAGGTGTTTCCCTGGACGCACCTATAACATCTTGTGTACCCATTCTCTATTCCTCACGTAACAATTCACCAAGACATACATCCAAAGAAGGAACCGAATCTCTATTTAGCAATCCAGTTCTAGTAACTTCAAATTCTAGTCTCAATTTCATCAAAACCTGATCACATCTACTATCTTCATGAACCGCCTAAAGGCTGGCTATGGCCTCTTTAGGTACCAAGTAGAAAGAGTTGATCACCTTAGTTGTAGATCAAGTAGAACACTCCCTTCAAAAAGAGTTGATCACCTCAATCGTAGACTAGATAGAATGCTCCCTCAGTAAGTATTGAAAACCTAGGTTGTAAACTAGGTAGAATGCCCTCTCATAAAAAGTTGATCACCTCAGTCGCAAACTAGGTAGAACGTTCCCTCAGAAAGAGTTGATCACCTTGGTCATAAACTAGGTAGAATGCTCGATCAAAAGGAGTTGATAACCTCAGTCATAGACATGGTAGAGGGCTCCCTAAAAAAAATTGATCACCTTGGTCACAAGCTAGATAGAACGCTCCCTGAGAAAGATTTTATCACCTTGGTCAATACCAAGTAGAATTCTCCCATAAAAAGAGTTGATCACCTTGGTCGTAGATTAGGTAGAATGCTCTCCTTAAAAAGATTTGATCACGTCGGTCACATACCAGATAGAACATTATCCCATAAAAAGATTTGATCACCTCAGTCGCAAACCAAGTAGAATGCTTTCCTAAAAAAGATTTGATGACCTCGGTCACAGACCAGGTACAACACTCTCCTTAAAAAGAGTTGATGACCCTAGTCATAGACCAATTAGAACATTCTTCTCAAAAAGAGGTTATCACGAATGCTCCCTCAAAAAGAGTTGATCACCTCGATCACAGACCAAGTAGAATGCTCTACTTAAAAAAGGTTGATCATCTCAGTCATAGATAAGAATGAATGCTCTCCTAAAAAAGAGTTGATCACCTCGGTAGTAGACAAGGTAGAACTGTCTCCTTAAAAAGAGTTGATAAACCTAGTAGTAGACCAAGCAGAATGCTCTTCTCAAAAAGAGGTGATCATATTAGTAATAGACCAGGAAGAATTCTCTCTTAAAAAAATATTTGATCACCTTAATCGTAGACTAGATCGAGCACTCCCTTAGAAAGAGTTTATCTCCTAGGTTGTAGACCAGGTAGAACTCTCCCTTAGAAAGAATTGATCACCATGATCGTAGACCAGGTAGTACTCTCTCCTCTAAAAGAGTTGATCACCTCGATCATAGAACAAGTAGAGTGTTCTCCTTAAAATTAGATGATCACCTCAATCATAGACTAAGTAGAATTCCCCTCTCAAAAAGTGTTTATCACCTTAGTCCCAGACCAAGTAGAATTCTCCCTCAAAAAGAGTTGATCACCTTGGTTGTAAACTAGATAGAGCTCTCACTCAAAAAAGGTTTATCACCTCAGTCGTACATCACAGACCTAGTAGAACACACCCTTATAAAGAGTTGATCACCTCGGTCATATATAAGGTAGAATACACCCTCAAAAGAGTTGATCACCTCGGTAATAGATAAGGTAGAACGGTCTCCTTAAAAAAAGTTGATCACCTTGGTCAAGGACCAGGTAGAACACTTTCCTCAAAAAGAATTCATCACCTTAGTCATAGACTAGATAGAATTCTCTCTAAAAAATGGGTTGATCACCTCGATTATATACCATGTAAAATGCTCTCCTCAAAAAGGGTTGACAACTTCGGTCACATACCAGATAGATCATTCCCTCAGAAAGAGTTGATCAGTGTTGTCACAAATTAGGTAGAATGCTTTCTTTAAAAAGAATTGATCACCACAATCACAAACCAGGTAGAACGTTCTCCTTAAAAAGAGTTGATCACCTCGATCGAAGACAAGGTAGAATGCTTTTATTAAAAGGAGTTGATCATCTTGATCATAGACATGGTTGAAAACTATGTTAGAAAGAGTTGATCACCTTGATCACAGACCGGGTAGAACAATCCTTTAGAAAGAGATGATCACCTCGATCGAAGACCATGTACAACACTTTACTCAAAAATAGTTGATCACCTTGATCGTAGACCAAATAGAGTGATCCCATCGAAGGAGTTAATCACCTCAATCACAGACCAGGTAGAAAACTATCCTTCAAAAGATTTAATCACCTTGGTCACAAACTAGGTAGAACATTCTCCTCAAAAAAGAGTTGGTCACCTCGGTTGTAGACGAGGTAGAAAGCTCTCCTAAAAAAGAGTTGATCACCTATATTGTAGATCAGGTAGAATGCTCCCTCAAAGAATTGATCATAGTGGTTGTAGACCAGGTAGAATGCTCCCTCAAAGAATTGATCATAGTGGTTGTAGACCAGGTAGAACACTTCTTTAGAAATAGTTGATCACTTTGATCGTAAACCAGGTAGAACGCTCTCCTTAGAAAGAGTTGATCACCTCGGTCGCATACTAGGTAGAACGCTCTATCAGAAGGATTCGATCACCTCAATCGTAGACTTGATAGAACACTCACTCAGAAATAGTTTATCACCTTGGTCGTAGATAAGGTAGAATGCTCTCCTTAAAAATAATTGATCGCCTTGGTCATAAACTAAGTAGAATGCTCTCTTCAGAAAGAGTTCATCACCTCTGTCATAGATAAGGTAGAATCGTTCTCCTAAAAAATAGTTGATCACCTTGGTCACAGACCAGGTAGAATGCTCTATGTAAAAATGGTTCATCACCTCAAACACAAACAAGGTAGAACACTCCCTCATAAAGAGTTAATCACCTCAATCATAGACTAGGTAGAACACTCCCTCATAAAGAATTGATCACCTTGGTTATAGGCATAATAGAACGCTCCCTTAGAAAGTGTTAATCACCTTGATTGCAAACCAAGTAGAATGTACCCTCAAAATGAGTTCACCACCTCGGTAGCAGACTAGGTAGAATGCACTCCTAAAAAGGCTTGATCATCTCAGTCATAAACCAGGTAGAATGCTCTCCTCAAAAAGAGTTGATCACCTAGGTCACAAACTAGGAAGAAAGCTTTACTTAAAAAGAGTTGATCACCTCGATCTCAAACCAGGTAGAACGCTCTTTTCAAAAAGAGTTGATCACATCGATCATGGACCAAGTAGTGTCTTATACTCTATAAGAGTTTATCACCTCAATCATAGACCAGGTAAAATTCTCCCTAGGAAAGAATTTATCACCTCAGTCGCAGACTAAGTAGAAAAATCCCTCAAAAAGAGTTAATCATCTCGATCATAGAACAAGTAGAACACTCCCTCAGAAAGGGTTAATCACTTCAATCGTAAACTAGGTAGAGTGCTCCCTTAAAAAGATTTGATCATCTCGGTCAAAAACTAGGAAGAATGCTCTCCTCTAAGATAATTGATCACCTCGATCACAAACCAGGTAAAAGGCTTTCCTTAGAATTAGTTGATCACCTTGGGTGTAGACATGGTAGAACACTCCCTTAGAAAAAATTGTTCACCTGGATTGCAGACCAAGTAGACCACACCTTGAGAAAGAATTGATCACCCCGATCATAAACCAAGTAAAATGGTCCCTCAAAAAGAGTTGATCACCTTTGTTGTAGACCTGATAAAGGGCTCCCGTATAAAGATTTGAACACCTCAATCATAAACCAGGTAGATTCCTCCCTCAAAAAGAGTTGATCACCTCGATCATAGACCAAAAAGAATGCTTTCCTCAAAAAGATTTGATCACCTTGCTCATACACCAGGTAAAACACTCCCTCAGAAAGAGTTGATAACATCGCTCATAGACCAGGTAGAACTCTCTTCCCAAAAATGGTTTATCATCTCAATTATAAACTAGATAGAGTGCTATCCTCAAAAATAGTTAATCACCTCAGTCATAAACCAAGTAGAATCCCCCTCAAAAAGTGTCCATCACCTTAGTCCCAAACAAGGAAGAATTCTTCCTCAAAAAGAGTTGATCACCTTGGTTGTAAACCAAATAGAATGCTCACTCTGAAAGAGTTGATCAACTCGATTATAGACCTGACAGAACGCTCCCTCAAAAAGAGGTGATCCCCTTGGTCACAGACCAGGTAGAGTGCTCTCCTTAAAAATAGTTGATCACTTTGGTCGCAAACTAGGTAGAATGCTCCCTCAAAAAGAGTTGAACACCTAGGTCACAAACCAGGTAGAACTCTCCCTTAGAATGAGTTGATCACCTTGATCATAGATCAAGTTGAATTCTTCTTTAGAAAGAGTTGTAGACCTTGATTATAGACCTAGTAGAGCGCTCGATCAAAAGGAGTTAATCACCTCGATCACAGACTAGGTAGATCGCTTCCTCAGAAAGAGTTGGTTACCTCGATCATAGACCAGGTAGATTGTTCCCTCAAAAAGAGTTGATAACCTTGGTCATAGACCAAGTAGAACGCTCTTTCAAAAAGAGTTGATCACTTTGATCACAGACCAGGTAGAGTGCTCCCTCAAAAAGAGTTGATCATCTATGTCACAAACCAGGTAGAATTCTCTTCTTAAAGAGATTTCATCGCCTTGATCATAGACTAGGTAGAACGCTCTCCTCATAAAGAGTTGATCATGTATGTCATAAACCAGATAGAATGCTCTCCTTAAAGAGAGTTCATCACCATGATCACAGATCAAGTATAGTTCTTTCCTCAAAAAGATTTTAGCACCTATCTCACAGACCAGGTAGAGTGCTCCCTTAAAAGGAGTTGATCACCTCACTCACAAACAAGGTAGAATGCTCTTCACAAACAAGGTAGAATGCTCTTGCCAAAAAGGGTTTATCATCTCAATCGTAGACCAAGTACAATGCTCTCCTAAATATATTTTATCACTTATGTCACAGACCAGGTAGAATGTTCAACTCAAAATGTGTTCATCACCTCAGTCGCAAACCAGGTAGAATGCACCCTTAGAAAGAGTTGATCACCTTGGTCGTAAACAAGATAGAACGCTCACTCAGAAAGAGTTGATCACCTCAGTCTTAGATTTGATAGAATGCCCCCTCAAAAAGAGGCAATCAACTCAGTCACAGACTAGGTATAGCACTCTTTTCAAAAAGAGATGATCACCTCAATCGCAAACTAGGTAGACCGTTCCCTCAGAAAGAGTTGAACACCTAGGTCATAAACTAGGTAGAACGCTCCTTCAGAAAGATTTGATCACCTTAATCATAGACCAAGTAGAACGCTCTTTTAGAAAAGTTATAGACCTTAATCGTAGACTAGGTAGAGCGCTTAATCAGAAGGATTTGATCACCTCGGTCATAGACCAGGTAGAACACTCTCCTAAAAAGGATTGATCACCTCGATCATAGACTAGGTATAATACTCTCTCAAAAAGAATTGATCACCTTAATCACAAACTAGGTTGAACGCTCCCTCAGAAAGAGTTGATCAACTTGGTCTAGACCAGATAGAATGCTCCCTCAAAAAGATTTTATCACCTTGGTCGTAGACTAGTTAGAATGCCCACCGTAAAAAGAGTTTATTACCTCTATCGTAAGCCAATTAGAACACTCTCCTAAAAAATAATTGATCACCTGGATTGAAGACTAGGTAGAATGCTCCCATAAAAAAGTTGATCACCTCAAGCATAAACTTTGTAGAACGCTCCCTCAAAAAGAGTTCATCAACTTGTTTGCAAACTAGATAGAATGATCCCTTAAAAAGAGTTGATCATCTAGGTCACAAGCTAGGTAAAGCACTCCCCTTAAAAGGAGTTGATCACCTCGGTCGTAGACTAGGTAGAATGCTTCCTTAGAAAGAGCTCGTGACCTTGGTTGTAGACTAGGTATAATGCTCACTCAAAAATAGTTCATCACCTTGGTCATAGACTAGGTAGAATGCTCCCTCAGAATGAGTTGTAGAGATCGATTATAGACTAGGTAGAGCACTCCCTCAGAAGCAATTGATCACCTCGATCATCAACCAGATAGAACGCTCTACTAAAAAAGAATTGATCACATCAATCACATACTAGGTAGAGCGCTCCCTCAAAAAATGTTGATCACATCGATCATAGGCCAGGTTTAATGCTCCCCCAGAAAGAGTTGATCAACTCGATCTAGATCAAGTAGAATACTCCCTACAAAAGAGTTGATTGCCTCGGTCGTAGACCAGGTATAACACCCTTACAAAAAGAGTTGATCACGTCAGTCGTAGACCAGGTAGATAACTCCCTCAAAAAGAGTTAATCACCTCAGTCGCTAACCAGGTAAAGCGCTCCCTTAGAAATATTTGATCACCTCAGGCACAGACTAGGTAAAATGCTCTCTTTAAAAAGAGATGATCATCTCGGTCACAGACTTGGTAGGGTACTTCCTTGGAAATTTTTCATCACCTTGGTCATAGACCAGGTAAAATGCTCTCCTTAAAAAGAATTGACCACCTCGATCACAGACTAGGTAGAACGCTCCCTCAGAAAGAGTTGATCACCTTAATTGCAAACTAGGTAGAACACTTGCTCAGAAAAAGTTGATCACCTCAGTCGTAGACTAGGTAGAACACTATCACAGAAGGATTTGATCACCTTAGTCACAGACCAAGATAGAACATTCTTCTTAAAAAAGATTTTATCACATTGGTCATGGACCAAGTAGAACTTTCTCCTCAAAAAGAGTTAATCACCTCAATTATAGACCAGGTAGAACACTATCTAAGAAGGAGTTGTTCAATAGATCGCAAACTTGGTAGAACACTCTCCTCAAAAGAGTTGATTACCTTAGTTGTAGATAAAGTAGAGCACTCCCACAGAAGTAGTCGATCACCTTGATAAAAAAAAGATAGGGTGCTCTCCTTAAAAAGAATTGATCACATTGGTCAAAGACTAGGTAGAATACTATCCTAAAAAAGATTTAATTACCTTCATAGAATGGGTAGAATGCTCTCCTCAAAAACAATTAATCACCTTAGTTACAGATCGATATGGTGCTCCTTGATCACCTCAGCTATAGACCCGGTAGAACGTACTTCTCAAAATTTATCAAAAATGATGGAATATAAAGAGAGTTTTATATCTCATCAAAATTGATAGAATATTTGATGGTACAATGAAATGAGAGTCTTTCTAAAACCTGAGTTGGTAAAAAAATAGAGTTTAAAAAATCAAATAAGCCTCTAAAATATAAACCTAATTGGATTGAAATTATCATCGACTCTTAATACTGTCACACTATTTTATTTTCTCTCTACATTGATTTTCAAGTTTTTTCACTTTTGCTGCACACATTCTTTTCCTTTCCCACATGTATATATAGCCAAAGAACAACCTTGGCTTCTACCTATTTAAGAAAATCGATGGGCATTAAAACCCATTTTATTTGACTTTTTGGCTATTTTGCTTATTCACATTCCAAACCTTTGACATTTTGTTCTTTTTTTCATCTTACATGAAAATGAAAGGTCACCATCTGAGGATGGGCCCAACAAAATCTCTCCCCCTAACATGTTGCATGTTAAAGGTTATACTAAGCCTCTTGCACTTCTCAAACTTCTCTTTCGATAATGATTTCATCATCATGTCATACCCATTTTCATGGGTATGAATCTTTTCAATCATTAATTCTTTAGTTTCAATCATATCATGTACTCAATGAAATGAAACATTGGATTCTTACCAAGATTAATAGTGTTATAAATGTCACAGTAGATCAATACTTCTCTTGTTTCAAATTTAATTCTTGTAGGAACTTCTTCGTCCACAAGATTTTTTTAAATGCTTCAATTATAACAATATACTCTAATTTTATAGAATATAGAGCAATACATCTTTGCAATCTTGGTTTCCATGAAATAACATCATCATATACCTTGAAGTAGATTTCCTTGAATCAACCTCCCTTGCCATGTCTAAATCTATATATCCATCCTAAACAGGTTTACCATTACCAAAACATAGACATGTCTTAGAAGTACCTTGAGAATCCACTTCATTACTTCCCAATGTTTTTTGATAGGATTGGAAAGAAAATGACTGATCACTCCAATAACATGAGTGATATCTGGTTTGATGCACACCATGACATACATCAAACTGGCTACTACAGATGCATAAGACACCCTTTCCATTTCAATATGTTCTTTCTCACTTGTAAGAATTTCCTTGGAACTCATCTTGAAGTGTCCTACAAGTGGAGAACAAACCATCTTTGCCTTGTTTATGTTAAATCTCTCAAGAACTTTCTCAATGTCTCTTGAGATAACTAGAGTTTTCTATTCAACCTGTCACGAATAATCTTCATACCAAGAATTTTTTTTTGGTCCTAAGTCTTTCATTAGGGTTGAGCAAAAAATCAAAAAAACCCAAAAAATTTGATCGAATATGAAAAAATGAATTGGTTTCGATCTGAATTTGGATCGAATTCGGATTAGATTTTAGCAAGTCGATCGGATTCGGATTGAAAATATTCAAATCCGTATAATCTAATCTGATATATTTAATATATTTTAATATATAAACTAAAAACCCTAACCTCTCACCCTCGGCCTCTCACCCTCACCCTCACCTTCACCCTCTCACTCTCACTCTCACCCTCCGTCTCACCCTCTCAACCTCTCACCCTCAGTCTCAACTCAACCACATTTCCCGATCGATGCGATGTTGTCCCATTTCCTAGCCCGATGCCATTGTTGTCCCATTTCTCAGCCTGACACCATCGTTGTCCCATTTCTCAGCTCGATGTGAACCATTGTTCATCGTTCCTGACTAATCGACTCCCTACCCACTTGTTGTTCCCATCCGTTGTTCTTCATCAGTTCATCCCCTCTAAACTCTATTTTTCTATCAATGTGATGTTTTCTCTCAACTCTCAAGTGATTCCATTTCTTAGCCTGACGCCAATGTTGTCCTATTTCCCAGCCCAACACCAATCGCTGTTCATCGTTCCCTGTTATACATCTATTCGTTTTTGATCTGGTGATGAGCTAGTACTCTTTGACTTTTTTGGGTTATATAATAGCTAGGATGTTCTAGCTTTCTATCTATTATGTAGATCGACTTAGTTGTAGAATCATTTGTTATTTGATGCGTTATGGATTTTTGAAGTTGTTCTATTTTCTCTCTAAATTTATGTCATGGTTGGGGTTTTTCTGGCTTTCTTCGTTTCCTTCGTAGTTTGTTCTTGTCTATGCTGTAGAGGTAAGGTTTTGTTTTTCAAGTTCTAGTACCTTTTTTTGAAGCACATGGTAGATTTTGTGAGTGTTGCAGTTAGATTCCTTCTGGGAGTTCCAGGGGTTTTGTATGATTTATTGCAGAAAAAGGTTGTAGCTTTAAGGAAAACTAGTCATGAAAAAGATCAAAGCCTAAAAGACAAAGATGATGCCATTGAGGTAAATAACATTTATCGTATAATTTGTATAACTCTGAGTTATGCTTTAATCTGAATGGTTTGAATTGTTGCTATTCAGATGCTAGCTAAAAAGGTAGATACATTAACCAAAGCCATGGAGGTTGAGGCAAAGAAGATGAGAAGATAAGTTACTACTATGGAGAATGAGTTGGTTGCCATGCGTGTGGAAAAGGATCACGAGCATAGAGCCAAGAGGCTGGGGAACCCTAAAGGTTCTACCAACAATGCCCAGTTTCTTTCTGGGAGGTACTTTGTTGACATATGTTGTTACTCTTTTGTATATGTTGTCATTTACTTTTTTTGTGTTTCATGACATGCATTTATTTCTTTTTTGGTTGTGGAATTACCAACAATAATATGATATCTACTGCAATCTTATCTGAATTGATCAATTTTCTTTTTTACATTCTTTGTTCTATATTATGTCATCCACACATCGCTACAAATAATTTATGTGCATGGTTTTTCAACTCTCAAATAGCATATTATTTTATGCAAGTTCCTTACTCTCAAATATCTTATCTGATATGATTTATATGTTTCTATTTCATTATTTATGTTTGCTTTTGTTACAACTTTTTGGTATTAGTATTAGTAGTTAACAATCAGAGATCTTGGCTATAAAGATATAAACAACTTTTGTTAGGTTTTCCAGATATTTTAAATTCTTGATTTTAGTTACATTAACCAAGAAGAAGAGATACTAAATTTTGCTAGCTTATATATTCTTCATTGTGTTCGGTGGCTATTTTTACTTGTCATTAAAATCCCCTACTAATACTGCCTTATCACATAATAGAAGCCTTTGCTGCAATTCTCCTAATTGGTATCAAAATTTGCATCTGAAACTCAGTCTTCATCATGTCATGCATTTTGTCATGAACTTGAAATTCTAGAATATTGAGTTGTTTTTGAAATCAGAAGTCTATGTATAATTCTGGATAGTGGCATAAAGTTTTCTCTATCTTTGCTGCCATTGAGGTATTCTCTTAAAAGTTTTGTGTATGCCCTTCCTATTTCTTCTAGCAGGATATGATTGTTCAGTAAATGAATGAGATGATTACTTGAGATACTTGAATCCGGATGGAGTGGGATGAATTTTGTAAGCTATATTTATTTTTGGTTGTGATTTATGGCTACCGAACTATTTCATTTATGATACTGTAAGTGTAGACACTCAATATGTTAAATCCTAGTTAAATTTCTTCATTACAGGGTGTTATAGGTTTGCTCCTTACGGTTCATATTCTCCATTAGCTTCCTTAGTACCCAATGTGGAATTTGGAATGAGCATATGGTTTTCTATCTTGGGTAATTATTGCTTAAATTTCAATTTTTACAAGATGGTCTATTAATGAAGGTTATATTATGATTTCTGCAGGTACTGGTGACCACACATTTAAAATGCGGTAGTTTTAGTCTCCAAAGAACATATTTGTATATTTATATTTCATGACATTTAGGCTTATTGTAAATTAAAATTTGTATTGTACTCCTTTTTATGGACAAAGGCAATGAAGAAGGTTTTGCATTGACTAGACAATGAACAAGTAAAGCAATCACTTCCTCCATACTTCGTCCATTCATTTAAAGGATTAGGATTTGGAAGTTCCATTAAATAAATCTTCTCATAATTAACTCATATTAAAGCTTTGGAGTAAATAACATTTTAAAAGTTTTATTTTATTTTGATGTACTTTGAATTTTAATATTTTAATACATTATGTTAAAACTATTGATATTTAGAGTTAAATTATATAATTGATATTGAATTTTTTTTTCTTTTGAGTCATTTTTGTTGAACTATCTTTAATCATGTTGTCACTTGAAATAGAAAATATTTTTATTTTAAATGTTTCTTTGATTTTATGTAATTTTTTATTTTATAGGTTGAAAATTTGAAATTATGATTTTGATATTATCCTATCTTATCAATCCGATCGGATTGATATTTACAGTGGATTAGATTCGGATTTTTTTGGATTGATATTTACAGCGGATCGGATTCGGATTGACATGTGTAGAGGATCGGATTTGGATTGAATAATTCATAATTTTTTTCGGATCAAATCAGATTCGAATTACCTTAAAATTGGCGGTTTTGAACCAATGCTCACCCCTATCTTTCATAGCAATTGACTTGTTAGGTTTTTTCTTCAACTACTCAATTTTACTTGTATTAAGACCAATGATTAGTTTATCATCCACATATAACAAGAGAATGATAAAATCATTATCATAAAATGTTTTCTCACACACACACAATGATCAAATGTAGTTCCTCTATATTTATGACTCATCTTAAAAGTGTCTAATTTATTGTACCACTAAATAGGTGTTTTTTTCAACCCATATAAGTTTTTCCCAAGCCTATAGACTTAATCCTCTTGTCTTTAACTTTGAACCCATATGCTTACTCCAGTTATATTTCCTTTTCTAGATCACAAGGAAGGAAAGCTATCTTTACATAAAATTTCTCAATTCCTAAATTCAAACAAGTAGCCTAACCAAGATTGACTCTTATCAATGACATCTTCACAATTGGAGATAAAATTTCTTCAAAGTCAATGCCATTCTTCTAACCACACCCTTTCACAACTATTCTTGCTTTGTATCTTAGTTGTGAGTTTTTTTCCTGTCTTCAACTTGTAAACCTATTTATTTCTCAAAGTCCTCTTGCCTTTAGGTAACTTCACCAAGTCATAAGTGTGATTCTTATGCAAGTAATTGATCTCTTCTTTTATGGCCTTATATCACTCTTTCCACTTCTTGTGGCTCATAGCTTCTTAGTAAGTCTTTGGTTCTCCCTCATTAGTCAATAACACATACTTATATGAAGGGTATATTATAGAAGGTTTTCTTTCTTTGGCCAACTTTCTCAATATAGGCTCTGTTGGAGATGGAATTTCTTCTTGAACCTATCTAGTAGGTTCTAAATCATCTACTATAGGGACTTCATGATAAACATCATCATGGTTTTCTTCTATAGCTCTCCTGTTATCATTGTGAGCTAGAGGTTTGGAAATTGGCTCCAAACTAAAAGAAACTTTAGGAGAAAATTGAGGCTTACTAGCTCCATGAACACCAACTATCTAATCTTCAAGAAAGACCACGTCTTTACTCCTGATCACTTTTCTGTAAACTAGATCCCATAATTTGTATCCAAATTCTTCATATGAATATCCTAAGAAGATACACCCATTAGCATTGTCATCCAATTTAGATGTTTCATCTTTGAGAATATGAACGTAGGAGAAAGGTTCATTAAATCAACTACGATCCTCATTGCTTCACCCCAGAATGACTTAGATAACTTGGCATTGGAGAGCATACATATGATTCTCTCTTCAATTGTTCAATTAATTCTTTCTACCACACCATTCTTGCGAGGGTACTTTGGCATAATTTTCTCGAGTTTGATACCATGACTTCTATAATAACTTTCAAATGGTCCTCTATATTCACTACCATTGTCTAATCTAACACATTTCAATGTCTTTCGAGTTTCTCTTTCCATCAATGCAGCCCAAGTGTTTTATCTTGCATGCTACATACATCAGTGTAAATAAAATCTAAAACATGTTTTCTTCTAGAAGGGAAATAACTATGAAAGTAAACATTATGGGTTTTACCAGCTAAGCAATGGACACAGGCTTTTAAATGTGTACCTGTTAAACTTGATAAGTGCTTCTTTCTTGAAAGTGTTTGTAGTCCTTTTTCACTAATGTGCACGAGCCTTTTATGCAATAGCTCTATGTCAGAGTCTTTTTCAACTGTATTCACTTCTCCTTTACTCAACTTGTCATGCAAGTAGTAAAGTGTATCTTTCTTCATTTCCCTGGCAATTACTAAGAAACTTCTAGTGAACTTCCTTTTACCTTTATGAAACTGAATATTATGGCCGTCATCATCTAGTCTACCAGTAGAAATAAAGTTGAGGTAGATATCTAAAACATGTCTGACATCTCTAAGTACTAATTTACAACCTATATCTATCTCTATGAAAATATCTCCTATGCCTATAATCTTTAAAGAACTTTCATTTTTCATCCTAACAAAAGCATAGTTGTTGCTTTTGTAGGATGTTAAGAACTTACCATGTGACGTAACATGGTAGGATGCACCAGAGTCAACAACCCTTGTACTGGGCTAACAAACAAGATTAATGGAGCTTCTGTAGTAGTCTCATGCTATGATTTTTGAATATCACCTTTTTTCCTAGACTATTCTCTTTTCAATAAGTGATAGTTTTTCTCCATATACTCTAGCTTTTGATAATGATAACATGTGATTGGACTTTTGCCTCTAGACTTGTATCTACCTCTAGAAGCGTCATGCTTGTCATGTATGCGATCATCTCTACCCTAGAAGATTACCACAAATCTTTTCTTCTAGCTTCTTTATTAGGCAGTTTGGCTTGAACCAGATCAACAACCAATTTTTCACCAGGTGCAGAGTTGCTAACTAACACAATCAGTGTCTCCCAACTATCTGGCATAAAACTAAGCAACAATAATGCTTGTAACTCATCATCAAGAGTAATATCCATGCCCAATAACTAGTTCACATAACCTTTAAAATAACTGATGTGCTTGTTGATGCTGCGACTTTCTCTATACTTTAAATTCAAAATCTTCTTAATCATAGTGCTTTGTTCGAGCCCTTTGATTTTTGCACAGAATCTCTAATTTCTTTCACAACACATCGACTTTGATTTCTTTAGCAATATTGTGAAACATGCTATGATCAACATATCTTCTAATGCACACAACACATTTTCTGTGCATTATGTCCCAATCATAATCATCATTCTTATCACTTTGCTTTTTCTTATAATCTTTTTATTGGCTCATATGAATCTTAAGAGTACAACAAATCTTCTATCATGGGTTTCCAAATATAATAATTATCTCCTTTCAATTTTATCATTGAATTATACTCATTCATCATCTTAAATCACACAGAAATTTAATACCAACCAACCAGTGGATCTAATACCACTTGTAAGGCCCAGGGGTTCTAACCCAAAAGATTAACCTATTAAGAGAAGTAGTCTATTCCAAATATATTCCCAATTTACTATTCGTATTTTTCAATGTGTTACATATTTGCACACCTAATAGTCCTCCAAATGGGCATCTATACTCCATTGATTTCATACGTATGGTAAGAAATAGCCAAAGAATCCACACCAACTTAATCAAATCTCGAGAGTTCAAATTAATCTAAAATAATATTGCACAATTCACATCGTGATCCAATAGGGGGGCACCAATTGTTTAAACTTGGGCCACGTGAGCCACTTATCTAGTATACTTTCACATTGGTGATTCACTTTGTGTGCGTCCATGCAATACAAATTGAGTCCTAGCTTTGATACAAGTTTTGTTGAAAAAATATTAATTTTAAAGTAACAATAGAAACGAAAAATTAAATGTGAAAAATGACACAATCAATCAAATATAAAAAACAATAATAAAAGAAATAAAATAAGTGACACGATAATGTTTAACATGGTTCAACAAGGTGTCCATTCACGATCTTCACTTTCAATTTTTACTATATTAAAAATGAGTATACCAAAATCCTCTTTAGAAAAACTAAAAAAATGTTACAATACATCAATATCAAGAAAATATAATTTTTAAAACAAAAAAAATAGAATATAAAGATAGTTTTAGATCTTATTAAAATTGATAGAACTTATAGTGTGACAACGAACGAAATGAGTATTTCTAAAATCTAAATATGTAAAAAAATAAATAAAATTTAAAAAATTGAACAAGCCCGTAATTTGTAGACCCAATTGAAATGAATTATCATTGGTTCTTAACGCTCACATTATTTTATTTTTTCTATTTTTCTCTCTCCGTTGCTCTTCAAGTTTTTTAGCACTTGTTGCAGACTCTTTTCTTCTTTCACACATGTATATATAAATAAAAGAACAACGTTTTTCAAAAATTGAACAAGCCCGTAATATGTAAACCCAATTGGAATGAATTATCATTGGTTCTTAACACTCACATTATTTTATTTTCTCTCTCCGTTGCTCTTCAAGTTTTTTCGCTCTTGTTGCAAGCTCTTTTCTTCTTTCACACATGTATATATAAACAAAGAACAACCTTTTTGCTTCTATCGATTTAAGGAAACCGATGGGTATGAAAAACCATTTTGTTTAGCTTTTAGTTATTCTGTTTCTTCACATTCCAAACGTTTAACATTTGGTGTTTTTTTTTTCCTTTTCCTTTTAATCTTACATGAAAATGAAAGGTCATCAACGTGAGAAAAATTCAACAGATACACATTTATCAATTATATTTTTATTATATTTATAAAATTTAAAAGCATACAAATAATAAAAAATTTAACTATATTACTATAATATTTATGAAATTTAATTATATAAAAGTGATAAATCAAAGTATTAACATTTTTTTAATAATTTTAAAAATTTGATAGTAAAATAATTTATTTATTATTATATAAAATCAATCAAAATTATTTTTCCGTTTATTAGTGTGATTGATCTACTTTTGTCATTTTGCATTAAGTTCAAGATATTGTTTGAATTTATGGAATAAAAATAATGAATAAAACTAAATTATAATTATTACGTTTGTTATGTGTAGTTTTATTAATAAAGAACGTGGTATAATTGAAAACACATACATTATTGTAAAATGTGAAGATTTTGATAATTAAAAAAAAAACTTAGGATGTATCTTTTACGTGTACACGTGGGAATCCCTAATCAATCCATATCTTCTTATTTATGAAGCCGTAGAATATAATACATATAAAAGTGTCAATTATTTTCTTCACATTAGTTCTTATTTTACATTTAACTTGTCAGATTTTGAAAAAAATGTTTTTTAATCTCTCATGTTTAAATAAAAGAGATTAATATCAAAAATAACTCCAAATTTTAAGAAATCTTTAAAAATATTCTTAAGTTTTCAAAAAATTCAAAAATATCCCTAAAATATAACGGAAGTTAATAGTAATATTCAATATCAGAAATAATTTTAAGGTTTCAAAAAACTCAAAAATACCTCTGAAACATAACGAAAATTAAATTTAATAGAAATAACATTCTTAAAATGGAAGAAGAAAAAATAAACCAAGAAATAATATACATAGAAACAGAAGACATCTCAGGATGTTTTTCATAGAAAATGATAATAAGTAAAAAAAATTAAAGATATTTAGAAAGTAAAGTTAAATCTTAAATAAGAAGATGGATTTAAAGACCCATCATTTTTATTAAAAAAATTATTTCCTAGGAAAAACATAATTTATTATGGCATAAGTAAAAAAGAAATGAGTATTAAGATTACAGATGCAAAAGGAAGGTATAATATACCATTAATTGATAAAGAAACTATATTAAACAAGCTATCAAAAATTCTTTATAAAGACAAAGAAAAAATTGAATATATTCATTTAGGAGGAATTCAAATATTAATAAAAGTTCATTTTAGAGAAGGAATAAATATACCAATAAAAATAACATTATTAGATAGCATAATAATAAATAGGAAAGGTGCCTTATTAGGAATGATCCATGGTAATTTATGATACTAAAAGTTAAAATTAACAGCATATCCTAGATTTGCTATTAATATACACGATAAAAATCTAAATTAAATATTAAGTCTAACTTATGAATTTGAGAGAGGAGAATTAATGAAAGAAGGAAATCATTCATTTTTAATACATTATCTAGTAGCATATTCTTTAACAAATAGTCATAATAGTTCAATATATGGACAAAATGAATTTATAGAAATAGAATTTTTTTTTGAGGAACTTGGACAAATAATAAAACTATAAATACTATCAGACTTTGAAATACCATAAGAATGGAAATTAGATATCAAAGAAAAACCCTTGATAACAGGAAGAAAAAGTAATGTTGTTAAAAATAATAGCATACCAAGGTTTTACTTTTATAGACTATGAAGGAGAAACTTCTAACTAAAAAGAAGTTAAAAAACTAGAAAATGAAGTCAAAATAATGAAAACATTAGTACATGATTGTATATTAGGGAAAAATAATGTTTAAAGATAAAATAAAAAATATGTATTTAGAAGTAAATGAAAGCCTAGTAGGCATAGCAAAAAATCAAGCAACATTATTTAAAATTGTACAATTATTAGCAGAGGAATGGATTTAGTTCAAGAATCAAACATAAAATATTTACAAGAAATAATAAATATACAAAAATAATTATTAAAGGAAGAAAGTTTTAGATGAATGTGCTAGTGGCATGAGTGTGCTCGTACAAACCTCTCAAACTACCTAAACAAACCCGTTAATCTGTAGGGTACTTATAACACATAAAATGACAGGAAATGTTAAAGTTTGGTTTTCAAACTTAATAGATCAACAACATTTGTTTATACAAGGAAATGCTTCACAGGAAGGGAATACTTGGATACAGTAATAAATGAAATATATAAAGAATTTATTGGAGAAGATAAAAGAAGGACTATCATTGAATCCACTGAAAATAAAATCAATGAAGCTAAATAACATCTAACAAATATGGAAATTTGTAACATGTGTTACATAGATTCTTTTATTTGTGAATATGAAATGTATTACCATAAATTACTACCCTCTATGCAAACAATTTATAAAGAAATGTTTTTCCAAAAATTGATTGGAACATTACATAAAACCTTAATAAAAAAATGAGAACAAAGGAATAGAGAAACTATACTAGATACTCTAGGAGGAAGAATAAGAAGCCTTAAAATTTGGAACATTATTAAATGCCAAGAAAGAAAAGAATATAAATAGATAAGAGGAAATAATAAAATCTATTGTGATACAAGAGATTTTATAATACTAGGAAAATATGGATGTAATATAAAATCTTACAAACAACAATATAAATATAAAAGATTTAAAAAATATAAATTCAGAAAACAAAATTTCCAAAAATATAAAAAGAGATTTAATAGGAAAAACTACAAGAAAAGATATTTTAGAAAAAAAAAGTATAAACCTTCTGAAAAAAGGAATTATTGCTCTTCAGGAAAGAAAAAATACAGATGTTGGATTTATAATGAAGAAGGACATTATGCTAATGAATGTTCAAGATGACTTAATTTAAAAAGGAATTTCCACAAAAAAGCAAAAATCTTAGGAGAAGCTTTCAAATGGAATTAGAACCAATCGAGGAATCTGATATAGATGATACTTATAGTATCTATCTATTGGAACAAATTGAAGAAGAAATAACTGACTCAGAATATGAAAACTCAAATTGTGGATATTTTTCAACAAAAGATGAATGATTTATATAGTATTACAAATCCAAATAGTCCTTACATTAAAGTAGGACTAAAATTTAAAGGTTATAACACTTATCATTTACATGCATATATAGATACATAAGTTATATGTGTGTAGCCAATAAATATGTATTTCTAGAAGACAACTAGAAACAAGCAGAAACAGATTTAATTGTAAGAATTACTAATAATACTACAATAAAACTTAATAGAGTGTTAAAAGATACTGCTATAATGATAGGAGGAGATAATTTTCACATTCGTACCATATATCAATAGGAAACAGGAGTTGATTTATTAATAGGAGCTAATTTCCTAAATTTATATCAACCTTTCATACAAAATTTCGACAAAATAAGTCTCATAACCTTAGAAGGAGATACCATCTGTGTCTCCAAAATAAGAAAAACTTTAACTGTCTCAAACCCAACTTTTATGAAACAACATAAAAAGCAAAAACTTGATGATATAGAAGACCAACAAAAACCTTATTTAGAAAATATTTCATTAGATATAGATGAAAAACAAAACTCTTTTCTCAATAAAATAGAAGAAGACAAAGCCTTAACAGGCATTAGAAAACTATTAAAAATAGTCAGTTCAGAAAATCTTTTGGATCTAAAAATAAATAAATATAAAACAATAGTCAATATAAAATTAAGAGATCCTAATAAGATCATAAGAGTAAAACCAATTATTTATACTCTAGAAGACAAGATTTAATTTGGAAAACAAATTCAAAACTTTTGGAATTAAAATTCATAATACCAAATAATTCACCTCACTCCAGTCTAATATTCTTAGTTGAAAAAGAAGCTGAGAAAAGAAAAGGAAAAAAGAGAATGATAATAAAATTTAAAGCACTACATAAAGAAATCATTGACGATGGATACTTTATTCCAAAAAAGGAAGAACTACTATCATTAATAAAAGGAAAGAAATACTTCCCAAGTTTTGATTGCAAAAGCAGATTTTGGAAAATAAGATTGGATGAAGAATCCCAAAAATTAATAGCATTTAATTACCCCCAAGGACAATTCCAATGGACAGTTATACCATTTGGATTAAAACAAGTTCCAAGTATTTTTCAAAGATATATGGATAACATTTTCAAGAAATTAAAAGATATTTGTTGTGTTTACATAAATGATATTTTGGTTTTCAGTAATGAATTAAATAAATATTATTTGGATATTATCAATATTCTACAAGAATGTAGAAAATAAGGCATTATACTCTCTAAAAAGAAAGTAGTACTTGCTCAACAAAAAATTAAATACTTAGGGTTGGAAATTGAAGATGGAAAACATAATCTACAACCCTATATATTAAATAATATTCAAGGTTTTCCTAGTGAATTAAAAGATAAAAACCAATTATAGAGATTTTTAGGATGTTTAAAATATGTAGAAGCATACATCAAGAAACTTGCAGAAATGAGAAAACCATTATAAGAAAATTTGAAAAAAGATCATATCTGGAAATGAACTGAAGAAGATACTCTATATATTGATAGAGTAAAAGCAAAGGTAAAAACTTTACCAACTTTATACCATCCAGGACCATATGATAAAACGATAATTGAAACAGATGTTTCACGAGAATATTGGGGAGCAGTTCTTAAAGCAAGAGTAGATGACAAAGATGAATATCTTTGTAGATATACATCGTGATCTTTCCAAGGTTCAGAATTAAATTACCATAGTAATGAAAAAGAATATTTAGCTATTAAAAAAACTATTAAGAAATTTGCAATATATGTTATAAGCTCCAGATTCATTGTTAGAATAGATAACAAGAATTTTGGTTATTTATGAAGAACTAATATTGTAGGTGATTACAAACAAGGAAGATTAGTTAGATGGCAACAATGGTTCAACCATTACAATTTTGTTGTTGAACATCTTCTAAGCCATAAAAATAGCTTAGTTGATGCTCTTATCAGAGAATTAGCACCTCTAACTATTTTTATGCTTTCAGGAATGGAACATCTTGATATCAAAATTAAGATAAAGGAAAAGGAGACAAAAATCCTACAAGAACAACTTGAGCTGCTATATCTCGAGAAATCTCTTATGGAGACAGGAAAGAAACGGGAAGAACTTAATTGTTAAAAAAACCTCTAGAGAATAGAAGCTCAAATGAGGAATCTTCATTAAAAAAGGAAGAATCTAATAGTTCACAAAAAAACTTCTAAACCCACAAAGCTCAATTGGGCAGATGAGGCAGAAAAAAGTTTATGTGGTCTATAATGGCCCAAAACCAGGAATTTATAACAACTGGGTAGAAGCTAGCAAATCTATTCTAGGAATTAGTGGAGTAACTCATAGAGCCTTCACCAATAGAAAAGAAGCAGAAGGTAGTTATGCCAACTACAAAACACCAAAACTGATAACTTTAGAGGAAATAGTCAGAAATTATTCTACATCATTACTACAATAACCAACAGCTCTATGCAGGTTGACAAATCGTTGAAAGATAGCAAGGTTTCTAGTGCATATTAAAGCATTTAGTGCTATCTAGGGAGACATCTCCTAGAACTACTCCAATCATTGAAGATGAAAAGAACCAAAATATAGAAACCTCAACAAACTACCCAAGAACATATTGAAGATATGAAGTTCTATACTACAGACAAGGAATTTTCTATAGGAAATAAATTCAATATATTGGAAAGAGTTGATCCAATATTTGTATATAAAGTCTTTCATGTAGGACTAATAGAAAATATAGATCCAGGAATTAATTTAAGTGAGTTAAATTATTTCCTAGAGAATTTTAAAAGAGAAATTAAGAACTTCAGAAGGAAGATTAAAGTAGGTGATAAACCTATTTATCTTAGATTTTTCAATTCATTAATGGACTGGAATGAGGAAGGAAGTATTAGTCCCTACCACTTTATCAAGATAGGGATTTCCAACACAAACAGAGACATTCCTAAACCAAGGGTACTTCCAAAAAAGGAATTCAACATAGAAGAACTCTGTGTACTAAGAGGTCAAATCCTAGGCCAAATTTACTATAAACTCAGGAAGATTGACAATTCTACTAAGATCAAAGTAAATTATTTAACTAGTAAAATCATCATCATTTCCCACAGTAGCATGGCTCTATTAGAAGAAGATTGTGAAAAAATTACCAAATATGAAACCAATTTTAATTGCAATAACCTAGAAATTGGTCAAGAAACAAGGAAGTTATTCTGCATCTATGCTAAAAAAGCCACAAAAGATCACATGCATTCTCTACATCAAAGACCAAGAAGATGAAGATGTGTCGTCATCAACATTATCAAAGGAACCGTCAGTAGAAAATGACAAAGAAAAATAAGGAAAAAAACTATCGGCAAAAGACGATAAAAGAAATAAAGATGTAGATCCTACATCTTAGTCGGTGGCATGTGCCAAGGAAAAAAAAGGAGTGACTATCCTTTAAAGTAAAAAAGCAGACGAATTATTAAAGCAAGGGTAAAATAATAATTTTAGTCTTGTAAAACAGGGATTCCTTATGCTATAAAAGGAACTCTTATTCTCATTTCAAAACACACACGAATACACAAAAATCTAGAGCTTTCTACTCTCAAACACTCTAGCATAGAAAACCCCTTTATCTAGAAATCTCTAAACCAATAATGTTATACCCATTAATTATGAGCAGCTAAGCACTCCTTCAAGGTTCTTAGTTGGCCTTAACTTGTAATAATTATTATCCTATGAATAAAATTGTGTTTAGTTACTCTTCTCTAGTAAGTCAACTATTGGACACCATTTATGTACAAATGCAGAAGGCTCACCATTCCCAAGAGGGTGTTGAGGTTTGAGAAAAGTTGAGGCATAACAGGTGTAACAAAAGAAGATGAACAGAAGGGAAGACCGTGGTTGACCCATCAAATTTAGGTATAAAAATTATAAATTTAAGCCAGTTAAGAATCTTGAATGTTTATATATTTGCTTACAACAAGATATCATACTACTAAAATATGAAAATGGAAACTGTTTCTAGAAATAAACAACTAATAATTCCAAATAAAATCAAAGATAAAAATCTAATTCTATTAAAAACATTTGATAAAGGTTATCTCTATTATTTAAATGAATATTTTAAAGATGAGGATTATGAAACTTGTCTTGAAAATTTTAAAAGATTTAACACCTTATTAGATATCTATACGTATTATATTAAAGCTATCACAAGCATTATAGACCATTCTATTTCAAGGACATTAAAATATTATTTTAATAAAAAATATGTAAGAATAGAGGAAGAGGAATTCAATAACTTAATGTTGTCCCTTTTGGAGAACATGAAAATATGCAAGTATACACGGTCACAAGTAATAAAATGATAAGTAAAATATTGTTCCCACGGAGATTTGTTACTAGAGTTCGTTAAGTACTAAAATTGTTTTAGTCTAATTTTATCGAAAATAGTTAATAGTTTGATGTAGTTTGACTAACTAGTTTTTATAATAGTTTATAAGAAAATTCTAGGATTGTAGTTTCACCAAATTAATCCACTTGAATCATATTATTTTCTATTGATTTACGTTCTCGCATTTAAGTTGTTAACCAAGAACTCCTAATTTATCCATATATCTCTTCCAAGCTCCATATAGACACATCTTGCTAAATAATTCACTATATTCCTATGAGAATTAAATTCAACCAGATTCATTAAGTTCTAAGTTCTCAAATAGTTACACTTACAATAAAGGTATATATGTTATTCTATCATGAGCAAAACACAAAAATGCCTTTTTCAAGTTTATTTAAGTGCCACAGATCAATTAATTAATTTTCCAACAATTAAAAGCATTAAGCACAGATAAAATAAACAACTTAAAAGCGTCCCATAAATCATTGAAAAATAATTAATTCAAGTTTCATAATTTCAGCTACACTGCAACCCTAGAACAAATAAATTAGTTCATAACAGTAATTAAATTACAATATGAAAATATTCAGTCATTTCAGAGAAATAAAATTAAAAGAAAAAGGATTAGAAGAAACTCTTTCACGATTCCTCAATGAAAAATAAAATTCCTTCCCTTTTCTTCTTCTTTGTTGTCTCCTTTCTCTCTATTTTTCCCTACCAAAATAAAAACAAGTCAAGAAAAATAGCTACTACGTGTTCTCTATTTTTCTTTAAACACGTAGAGGAAAAACTAAGAAAAAAAAGAACAGAACTCCAAAACTCAGAACTAAAACTAAAACTAGCAAAAAAAAACAAAAACTCAAAAAAAACTAAGCTTCCCTCGCGTCTCCAAAATATATCACCACCCAAAATTATTCCAGAACACGCGTGTAGTGGGGGACAAAAATAATCCACGCGTGTAAAAAGTGTAAAAAATAATGCGCAAATTGGCTGGAAGGAACTTTCGATTTTCTGGTTTCTTTTTTATTCAATACGCATGACAAGTGTTGACTTAGTATTGGCTGGAATGAGCGGGCGTATACAGAATATCTGGTCAGTGCGCGATAGACTATGATAATAAGTGGACCCCACCCTGTGCGTCGAGTAGTGTGCATCCTAGAAACGCATCCAACCGCCTGTGTAACGTGTGCATCTCACTCGCCTGATCGTCATCGTTGGTTTCTGATCTGATGGTGCGTGGCGCGCGTGGATAATAGATGTGCGTGGTCTTCTTTCCTACGTAGAAAAGCAAAAGTTTATTTAATTACATTTTGGACCTCCAATTTAATTCAAATTAACTTTTTAAACTTTTGATATTTTTAATTACGCGCACTTTTAATTCAAATTATATTTTTAGCTTTTATTATTTGCAATTAAGTCCTTTTTCGATTCAAATTCTTATATTTTCTTAAAAATATATTCCCTAAAAAACTAATAGTAAATATTAATTTAATTAATTAAAATTGACTAAAAACATTAAGAACATAGTAATTATAATTAATAAAATGGACAAAATATCTATATAAAATATAGGTATCACACCCCTAATCTTAAGATTTTGCTAATCCTCGAGCAAAAGGAAAGAAATAAAATTAGGATACATATACTTCTAATAGTGATTTTCAAAACATTTCTAATTGGTCATACAAATAACATAACTCAAAGAAATACAAGAATTTTATCTAAGCATTGAAATCAATTTAAAAGTATGTTACATTTTCACATTGAAATTTCTTTTGTGTGTGAAGTCTTTTCATATTTCATCACATTCAATCTGGATGAGTTTATGTAAATATAGACACAATTAATTTTTATTGAAATCACAAATCTCATAAGTTCATTTTTCATTTCTCTCTCCACTAATGTAGACAAACATAACCAAAAATTAATAGGACTTTATTAAGCTTGTAATGTATGGCTTAGGTAAAGGTAGGATAAAAGATAATATTTTGCTCAAATTTTTCCCAAACACATCATTTGAGGATTGAAACAAGATACCTTCTAACATCTCAATGAATATTTTCCAATTTGGGATTTAACTTCACATGCAACAATCGCTTTTTTTTTCTTTTGTTTTTTTTTTCAGTATCCTTTTTTTTCCGATATATCTTTAGAAATTTACTAACAATGGTCACATGTTAGTGAGATAAGGAAAATCAATATATCTACACACACACACACACACACACACACATATATATCAACTTAGAAGCTCAAAAGGGGTATACTATAGATAAAACATGTGAAGGTTGGATAGAAAGGCTCAAACGATCCAAAGATGGCCTAAATCATTTTCTTAGTTAAGTGTTATCTAGGATTTCACCTCGAGAGAAAATCAAACAAATTCTAAGAATTGTGACACCAAAAAAACATCAATCGAATTGCCTACTCACATAAACCTTCTCTAAATTAACATAACTCAAAGATCAAGACTAGTGCTCATAAATATATATTCTTGTAAAAATGAAACTTACTCAAAAATTACCCATAACTTAGACAATATTCAAATTTTTCAAAGAGATATGCATTAGTTAAACCGAAGAAATAAAAATAAATCACCATGAAAAGAACAATATATTCTCATATTTCGATCAACCAAACACACAAATCTACACAAGCAACAATATCGAGCAAATATTTCAAATAAGTTTAATCTCTCCACCCCCAAACTTAAGATGCACATTGTCCTCAATGTGTGAAAATTAAAGAACAAAGGAGATTGGTTAAAAGAAACTTCCCTGATTGGTAGGTTGGCTTGTGAGATCAAAATCCCCTATTAGCTTACTTCCTCCAATTTGCACCTATCAAAAAAATATCAAAATAGAGAAATATTCAAACTAATATGTGTTCAATTAAGTAAAATAAATAAAAATTAAAACACATGGGTTGCCTCCCAAGAAACGCTTGATTTAGAGTCATCAGCTTAACTTCTTGTTTCTTTGCTTCATGTAGGGTTAAATAACACCATGGTTGGCTTTTGATAGTCAATGTCACCTCCCCAACAAGGTTTGAGTTTTTGCCCATTCACTTGGAGATTCCTATGTGTTTTTTCATCTTTAATCTTAACAGTACCTGTTGTCTCTTTTAGAGAACATAAAACGTGCAAGCATACACGGTCACAAGTAATAAAATTTGATAAGTGAGTTATCGTTCCCATGGAGATTTGTCACTATAGTTTGTTGAGTACTAAAATTGTTTCCCTCTGATTTTATCCAAAACAATCATTGATTTAGAAAAAGTTTAAGAAAAGAGTTTTATAACAAAATAAAAGAAATCTAGGAATGTAGTTTTTCACCAAATTAATCCACTCAAATCATATTATTTTCTCTTGATTTATATTTTTTTAGTACATTTAATTTGTCAACCGAAAACTTCTAATTTTATCCATACATCTCTTCCGAGCTCCGTATAGATACACCTCGTTAAATTAATTCACTATATTCCTATGAGTATTAAATTCACCAAGATTCATTACGTTCTAAGTTCTCAAATGGCTACACATATAATTAGGGTATATTCCTATCCTTCATCATACATGTCATTCTATCCACGAGCAATATACACAAAAATGCCTCTTCCAAGTTTATTTAAGTGCCACGGATCATTTGATAAAATTCGTAAATAATCAAAAGCATTAAGCATAAATAGAATAAACAAATCGAACGTCTTATAAATCTTTCAAAAATAATTTAAATCAAAGCTTCATAAATTTAGATAAAATGTAACCCTAGAAAAATTAAATTACTTCATAATAAAGAAAAATTAAAATTACAGCAGTCAAAGAATATCAGTTACAGAACACTAAGAAAATTAAAACTTCATCTTCTCCTAAATATTTGGCACACGCAGAACACAACAGAAGCCAAAAATGGCTTCTGCGTGTTCCACAGTCCAGCCCTGAACACTACTAAAAATACAAAACTCTAAACTTCAAAACTCCCTAAAACTTAGCAATAAATTCCCTATTTATAGCTCTAAAAATACATCTAAAAAATATACATTTTTTAAACACACGGGAGACATTTTACATCGAAACTCAAAATAAAATGCGTGGGGGACAAACGGTTACAATAAAAACAATATTTTAAACTGACTAGAAAACAGCTGTGCGCTTCTGATTTTGTTTTCAAAACACGCTGCCACGTGTCGCGATATGATTCGCTAAAATCTAAAGTGGGACACGTGGCAGCAAATCATTGCTTATCAAGAACGGGTGCACGCAAATCATTGTTTTACCCAATATGTGCCACGTGTTTGCTTCTCATTAGTTGTAGAAATATTAGAGACACGTGGCCTTACATCATTTGTTGTATGGATAGGCGCATGAAGATTATGTTGACTGCGTCGCATGAGATCACGCCTTTTTGGCAGACGCGTAACAGAAAAACACAGATCAATTAATGTTATTCTATCATGAGCAAAACACAAAAATGCCTTTTTCAAGTTTATTTAAGTGCCACAGATCAATTAATTAATTTTGCTAACAATTAAAAGCATTAAGCACAGATAAAATAAACAACTTAAAAGTGTCGCATAAATCATTCAAAAATAATTAATTCAAGTTTCATAATTTCAGCTACACTGCAACCCTAGAACAAATAAATTAGTTCATAGTAGAAATTAAAATTACAATATGAAAATATTCAATCATTTTAGAGAAATAAAATTAAAATAAAAAGGATTAGAAGAGAAACTCTTTCACGATTCCTCAATGAAATTTAAAATTCCTTTCCTTTTCTTCTTTTTCGCTATCTCCTTTCTCTCTATTTTTCCCTACTAAAATAACAACAAGTCAAGAAAAATAGCTATTGCGTGTTCTCTATTTTTCTTTAAACACGTACAGGAAAAACTAAGAAAAAAAAGAACATAACTCCAAAACTCAAAACTAAAACTAAAACTAAGCTTCCCTCGTGTCTCCAAAATATATCACCACCCAAAATTATTCCAGAACATGCGTGTAGTGGGGGACAAAAATAATCCACGTGTGTAAAAAGTGTCAAAAATAACATGCAAACTGGCTGGAAGGAGTGCTCGATTTTCTGGTTTCTTTTTTATTCAATATGCATGACACGTGTCGACTTTGTATTGGTTGGAATGAGCGGGTGCATGCAGAATATTTGGACCGCATTGCACGGGAACTTGGCATGCTGGTTAGTGCAAGACAGATTGTGCCGACAAGTGGACCCCACCCTACGTGCCGAGGTGTGTGCATCCTAGAAACGCGTCCAACCGCCCGTGTAATGCGTGCATCTCACTCGCCTGATCATCACCGTTGGTTTTTGATCTGATGGTGCATGGTGCGCGTGGTCTTCTTTCCTGCGCAGTAAAGCAAAAGTTTATTTAATTGCATTTTGACCCTCCAATTTAATTCAAATTAACTTTTTAAACTTTTGATATTTACAATTATGCCCACTTTTAATTCAAATTATATTTTTAGATTTTATTATTTGCAATTAAGTCCTTTTTCGATTCAAATTCTTATATTTTCTTAAAAATATATTCCTTAAAAAACTAACAGTAAATATTAATTTAATTAATTAAAATTAACTAAAAACATTAAGAACATAGCAATTATAATTAATAAAATGGACAAAATAACTATATAAAATAAAGTTATCACTTAATATTTGGATACTACTTCTTTGGAGATTATAAATACATTGTATGTGCATAAGAAAAACTTGTTTGTATACTACGAGTAGGACAAAATAATATGTATTCAATACATATGATTTATCAAGATAATATTCTATGAACATCGAATCATTATTACATAAATTAAAACTATTAGATTTAACAAATGAAAGAATAACTTTTAATTTTAAAAGACAATTAATAGATTCAGCATTAGAATTAAGCAACCAATATAATGAAGAACATAATATACCATGCAATTGTAATGAATATAGAAGAAAATTAGACTTATACAAAAAAATAATAAGCTTTTTAGACAAATTATTGCTTTCAATAAATAGATAAAGATCATCAACTAGGTCAATATTAAATGATTAAAAATTGTATTGATTTGCAAAAATTGGTATCAAAGCATGTAATAAAAGTAAGTAACTCTCACTCCTGTAAAGCAAGAAGGGAGGCTCTCCGCTGTACTCCATGTTGCTTTAGGTGTGCTACATGTGCTATCTGATAGGTATCTTAAGGTTGCACTGGTATAGATGGTGACCGTGAACAGGCATGTACTCCCAGCTTACACTTATTGGTATCAGAGCCTACAAATAATAGTCTAAATAGTAATAGATAGAAAATTAACACCATTAAAGTCTAAGAACATTTTTGATATTTTATAAACCTTGAGGACATAATTGAAGATATGACAAACCTTAGGAGCATTTGAGATATTATTCCAAATAAAAGAGATAATTAAATAAATATGATTTTAATATAGTAATTATTTTTTATCAAATAATTTAAATGCAATTAAATTTGATTTTTTAACAATAGTAAAATGTAGTAAATATGAAAAATTTAAAAAAAAATTTGGTTTCTATATATGGTTATTATTATATTGATTTTTATTTTTTAGAAGAATAAAAAATGTATTTAAATAAATTTTGTGTTAGAATAAAATTATTATTGATTTTTCTTAAATAATTTGTATTAAATTTCACTTGTACTCTTGTTAATAACGCATGTTTTATCTCATTTTAATTACTTGATGAGAAAAAAAAATAATATTTTAATAAAAAATTATTAAAATAATATTATTTATATTTAATTGATTCTGTTTTTTATTGTTGATGGACTATAAAACACTTTTTAAAATATGAGAGACTAAATGACACCTTTATGGAGGACTTCTGTGATCTCTCTCCTTAGAAAATATTCTCTTCCCTTATTGACAAAGGTGCATAATGAAAATATCTTCAATTACCAAGATGAAAGGAAGCCCCATTTATCATTGAATGTTATAACCAATTTAGAGTTCATATATGTAACTCCTATCATTTTGGTATTGGCGTTATGCAAAATATGAAAGTTATATTTTATTTGGTGTATTTGTCATCATCTATGTATGGTTGATTGATGATGATTCGATATTTAACACTCAAATAAATTATACTTTGTATATTTACATGACACACAAATACTTCAACAGTTTTACCATGTAGTTGTCATGTTTATTTGTGCTTTTTCATAGATTTTTTAATTATTTGTAACAAATTACTCGATATTTTTCAAAATAAAAACTCATTTTTCATTATTGACCTTGCCAAGGTCTTGTTGAGGTGTCGATAAGGCTCACCAAGTTTGCTATAAGTTATCAAGATACGCAACGTGGCTTACTAAGTTGGACTCTGCAAGGCCAGTTAGGGTTCACTGAGTAGTCGGTAAGGGTTTGTCAAGTGGTTGATGAGCACTTCAAAAGTTGAAGAATTTCCTACAAATATCATTGATTTTATTTGTTTACTTAATTAGAATAAGGGTGAAACTATTGCAATATGAAAACTTGGGTTTTGGAAAAAAAATTGGTTTACTTTATCATTAATGCACTTAAAATGTGACTTTATGGAAGCACATTTTGGGTGAGATTTAATTAAAATGAATTAAATGCCAAAATGTAATTTATTATCTAGGTTCATGTGCATAGTGGTAGCTTAACCTAGGTTGTTCACTTATATATAATTGTTGGTAATTATACCACATCATATATTTGTGTTTAAGTTTCTATAGAGTTATATACTATGTATCTATTTATTAGTGATCCTTATTTAAACACTTATAATGCATGATGGAAGGAGCATCCAAATCTAGGCTATTCATGCAACAGTCAAGAAACCACCAATAACTAAATTGGTTTCACTAACCCTAGGCCATCTCAACCATATCAACCTAAACCCCAATTATCTCAACAACTCTAAGGTAAGTCCTTATAGGACTTGGGTATTGCTCTAACCACTAACAATGCTAAAATTTAGTAGGATACTAAGCTTCACTTCATAACTTAAAGGCCCAAGTGATTGGCCATAACTATAGGAAGGTTGGACGCACATGTATTTGGCAAACTCCTTCACAAACTATAATAAAAATATGGTACCATTTTGGAGGTAGAACCTTAGTTCAATTGTTTTTTGTGTTTTTATATTTTAAGGAAGAAAAATTAAAATAACTAAAAGTAAATAACAATAATTAATTAAATCAAATTTGGTAACTAAAAAGATATATGAGAATATATCTAGAAATACTTAATCTCCCAATTTTCTAAACATGCAAATCACTAAAATCTCTCAATATAATTAGTAATTAATTACATGATCAATTGAATCTAACCTGATATGTATTCCTTCTTCAAGTAAACTACAAACTATATAATAATTAATTTAATCACACTCTTATCTCAATTAAATTTCATTAAGTTCATCAATTATAAAATCACATATATAAGAATCATACATCTCTGCCTAGAAACAATACATGTTATTTAATCAAAACAAAGAATTAAAGAATTCTCTCAAATATATTTAATTACCTATATAGATAAATTCTTGGCAAAATAATTAATAGCATAAAAATAAAATTAAATAATATAATTAAATTAATATTATATTGAGGAAAAATATTAAATCATCATATAGTAAAAATTGGGTTCATAAGATCCCTAGATTTATAAATTAAATACACATAATTGTGTTCATAAAGTTCATATTTTTCATAAAGAAAGACATAAAAATTAATAAAGAAAATAGTAGAAGAAGAAATACAATCAATTTCTTGAATTGTAGTATTAATCTCCTCTTGAATCTCCACCAAAATTGTGTCATCTCTTGAATTTTTTTGTATTTTTTTCTCTTTTTAGCCTTGAAAATTGACCAAAATAATTCTAATGACGGCCCCTTAGGGTTTATGGAGTGATTAAGGGCTTAAATATAGCTAAGGTGCGATATGGACCGTTAGATCAGCTTCAAATCAAGGGTTGTGATCAAAACAAGCAAAACTGGCATTACTAGCCAATCATAGCACGCCATGTGGCATCATAAATTCACTTGGAGAATCAGAGCGCGACGCATGACAAAAGAGACTGGTCAGAGTCAATGCTTGTGGTAGAGCGGGTTGACCAATCATCGAACTTATATTGAACGTCGTTCTGACAAGTGGTGAGCGGTTTGTCCTCTTCACATGTGGCGTAACGTGATTTGTTGTCCCTACTTGTGTGGCTTGCTCAGTAATCTCCTCTTCTTGCGTGGCTTGCCACGTGGTAGCTCCTGATTGGCCATGTGTTAAAAATTCATAAGAAATCAATAAAAATTCTAGAAAAATCCCAAAAAATTCTAAAAATTATATTTTCATCCCTTTTCACTAAAACATTTATATTTTAATTTTTTCCATAAAAATACTCTTTATTGAATGAAACAAGTAAATATTAAGTAAAAAAGTGCGCTAATGACTCTACTTTCATAGAGTTATCAATTAACATGATACTATTTTCCCAAACTGCATCAGAAAGCCAAAGCATACCTAGAAGCTGCCAACAATGTCAAAAATTTGCACCAATTCTCCCCCAACCAGTTGAGGACCATACCACCTTAGTAAGCCCTTGGCCTTTTATACAATGGGGTATCAACATAGTAGGAACTTTCCCTATATCAAGATCCCATATGAAAATAATCCTAGTCGCTACTAATTACTTCTCTAAATAGATGGAAAGTAAAGCATGTAGCAAAATCAAGCAGGACATTTGAATATTTTGTAAGAGAAATAGGTAGGATTAGGCATTTTTCACTATTTACAATTAAAATTAAATATCCCATTTTCTAGCTAATTATAATTTATTTGACTTTGTGGATAATACATAAGAAATTTTTTATAAAAAGATAAATTGAAAGGATTAAATATGATTTTTGAATAATATATAACCTAAATCGTAACGATAATGAAATATAAGATGAACATAAATTCATTTTTTTTTCATTTTCTATGAGACAAAAAAAGAATGTTATATACCAACGTAAAGGCATTACTACAAAAGGTGGCATATGAGTCTCGATTAAAAGTCGGTTTTTGTGGAAAACTGACTTATAATGAATTTAAAGTCGATTAACGTGTTGAACCGATGCTACACATAACATGTAGAGTCGGTTCAACACATCAACCGACACTATATGTAAGATTTTAAGTCGGTTCTACATGTCAACCGACTTAAGCCACATGTAATGTCAATCCTACGTGTCAACTGACGCTACTATTTTATTTTTCTATAATTTTTTAAGTCAGTTGACACGTAAAACCGACTTAAAATCCTATGTGTAGCATCGGTTGACACGTAGAACCGATGCTACATGTAAGATTTTAAGTCGGTTCAACGAGTCAACCAATTTAAGCCATGTGTGGAGAATATGCAAATAAAAAAATAATTCAAAAATAAGTCAATATATGATTTATAAATAAAAACCTCAATAAAAAAATAATTATTAACATTGAAAAACTCTAAATTAACATTAAAAATATATTTAGTTTAAAAAATCAAATATTAATATAATTTTTATTGTACTACATTATTTAAAATATTAATATTAATTTTTATTTTAAATATTTAGAATATATTTTTAAGTAATATACAAATAAATAAAATTGAAATTAATTATTGAAAATATTATATATTTTATAATTAAAAATATATTTTTATATAATTATATATATAATAATAATATTACTATTTATTTAATTTTCATTAATCATAATTTTGATCTACGTGTCAATAGAAAAATAAAATAGTAGCATCGGTTGACACGTAGGACCGATGCTACACGTAGGATTTGAAGTCAGTTCTACGTGTCAACCGACTTACGCCTGTAGCGTAGGTTGACACGCAGAACCGACTTAAAATACTATGCATAGCGTCGGTCCTACGTGTCAACCGACGCTACTCACAATTTTTTTTTCTCTTCTTTTTTCCCCATTTGACAAAAAATTTAAATTTATCAACCCCACCATTTCTCCCTCTTCTCTTTCTTATTTAGTCGCTTCCCCTCTTTCTTATTCATCTTGTATCGTTATTTCCCAATTCTCAACATAACTTCTCATTTTGACAACATTCAAATCATTCAAACACTATACCTCAATGGCCTCATTATCATCAGCTTCTACTTTGCAAGAGTCTTCGTCTAATAAGCATTATACGTACAGATCTAACGATTTATCTGATTTTGTTACTATTGTTTTTGGATTTTTAATAATCTATTTCTTTTACAGATCTAATGGTTTTTGAATTTTACAAGGGTTGAAAGACGATGGATCTATGATATTGTTAATGTATTGGAGAGCGTTGGGGTATGATATTTATTTTTGTTGTTAAAAATAATGTTTATTTTTGAAATTATATTTGTAGAAATTCTTATAAATGGTTTGAATTTTTATTTAGGTTCTGGCAAGAAAAGCAAACAATCAGTATTCGTGGAAAGGATTTGGAGCTATTCCCAAGGTTCTACAAGGTTATGATGATAGTAGAAAATGAGTAAAATTTGTAAAAAAAAATAAAAATTTAAAGTCGGTTTGATCGTGTTAACCGACTTTAATAGTATATTTTGGCATAGTAGGGCACCTAAACATATCTTCCATTACTTTTTCAATGATATTGAGACACTCTTGGTTCGATTCCAGTATTGTTAAACATTATCATAACTAGTGTTTTATAGGAATCAATGTCGTCAACACAAGATTTTAATAATAAAACAAGAAAAAAGGTAGTACACTTAATATGGATTTTGCTATTTTAGTGGTATCATAATTTTATTTTAGGTATTTTTTATTCTTATTTTTCAAGTAGTACCTTAGTTGTGCCAATTTGATGCAATTCTTCACTTTAGTGAAATTGTTTTTATGTAAAGAGCATTTGTTTGTGATTTTTTTTATTTTTAAATGCTTTTTGATTTAATTTATTCTCTCTTCAACCTCTCTTCCCCTTTTCACCTATGAAAGTTTAAGTTATGAATTTAATTAACCTAGAAAGGGATAAAAAGGTAATTTTGTTAATTATGTCTAATTAAAAATTATCAACCAGTGAGACATACAATTTTCTATAAATAATATGAAGAAAAAATAAAAATAAATATAACACACGATATTTTAGTTAGAAATAACCTAGGCCATAACAATAACAAAAAAGGAAAACCACAGGTTTATCGGACCAAATAACTATCGACTTTGAAAATCAATTCAATTACAGAGTTAGGTTTTAAACTACCCTTTACAGATAAAGCCCCCAAAGTATACGTATGATCCTTCTTATTTTTATAGTCTTTCTAAGGTAAATGTATGGATCTAACCAACGTTTCTATCTTTCAAGTCACATGAGCAATCTTACCTGTTCAACTAGCACTAAAAAGTTAGCACAAATAACACAAGTACAAAATGTGTCCTTGAGTCACTATTACAAAACCAGGCTTTAAAGTCGATTAAAAACTGACTTTAAATGGAAATACTTAAAATTTAAAGTCAGTTCAACGCATGAACCGAATTTAAATTCTTTTTTTATACATATTTTACTCTTTTCTACTCTACTAAGAACCTGTATTCGATCACGTAATAGTAGAAAAAAAAAACAAAAATCTTTTTAACAAAGTTTAAATAATACAAATAATTGAAAAATTAAATATAATTAATTACTTGAGAATTAAATTTATTACAAAAAATAATTTATATACAATGCATACATATATATAACTTAAATTACAAATAAAATGATGTCTCTTTTGTCATGAATTTTGTGATATTTCTATTTTATTTCAAGGAAAAGAAGCTTGGATTGCTTAGAATTACCACAATAGTAACAAGGAAAGTAGGCAAGAGAGATGAGGTGGAGTTTGGCCAAAAAAAAGTTGGTCCATATAATAATTCATTCCCCTAAATACATGAGCACATAAACATCCATCAAACAAACATCCCAAACTTTAGAGACACAAGCATAGAGAAATTAAAACATTATAAAATTACCATGTTGTTTTCTTGTGTTATTCAAGATCATCATATTCTTTTCTTGATTCTTCTTATGATGTTATAATTTAAACCATGTGTTTTGCCCATTCTTATCATAAATCATCAAAAAATTGCATATCCGACTTGTTCCAGCCAAAGAATTATATGTAATTAAATAATTCAAAATAAGAATGTAATATCATGAATTCACCAAAAATAACATATATGTTAAAAGATTAGTAAAGTAGATTACCATATCGACACCAGAGTGATATAATAATAACCCCTATAGCCTGCCTTGTTCCAACCAAAGAACTATATATAATTAAATTCAAAATAAGAATGTAATATCATGAATTCACAAAAAATAACTTATATATGTTAAAAGATTAGTAAAAGAGATTACCACATCTACACCAGAGTGATATAATAATAAACTCCATAGCCCGACTTGTTCCAACCAAAGAACTATATGTAATTAAATTCAAAATAAGAATGTAATATCATGAATTCACAAAAAATAACTTATATATGTTAAAAGATTAGTAAAAGAGATTACCACATTGACATCAAGGGATATATAATAATAACCACATCCATTTGAAATCATATTAGCACTGTATTAATTTGGAATGAAGCTAGTATTTTTAATGCTATAATGAGCTCTAAATATGAAGTCAAGTGTAACTCCAATTTGTTACTTAGGTTGGTTGAGTTTTGGTGCTCATATACTAATACTTTTGTATTTCCTTGGGGTGAACCAACAATTACTCTTGAAGATATGATGATTCTTGGTGGTTTTTTTGTACTTGGCTGGCCAATGACTACCATGATGTTGTCATACCATGGAAGTAGGCAAGAGATATGAGATGAAGTTTGGGAAAAAAATAGGTCCATATAACAATTCATTCCCCTAAATACATGAGCATAGATAAACATCCATCAAACAAGCTGCCCAAACTTCATACATAGTAATAGAGAAATTAAAGCATTATAAAAATTACCATGATGTTATCATATGCTATTCAAGATCATTAGAATCTTCTTCTGATTCTTCTTGTGATGATATAATTTGAACCATATGTTCTATCCATCCCTCTGGTAAATCATCAAAACTTTATGGGTCATAGCCCATCTTGTTCCAACCAAAGAACTATATGTATTTAAATTCCAAAATAAGAATGTAATTTCATGAATTCACAAAATATAACTCATATATGTTACAAATGTACATTGGTAAAAGAGGTTATCACATCTTTTATTGGAATGTTGATATTTGTGATGATTTTGCTCATAAACTTCATGACTCCATCATTTTGTTGTGGAACATACAAAAAACAAGTGTACATGATTTTCCATATTCGAACATCTTTATTATTCAATAGTAAAATTAATAAAATTATTAATATTCACTTGTACATACCATAACTTTGTCCTATATAAGCTTATGAGATTTTTTAAGGGTAATGCCCCTACTCTTGTTCCACAGCTTCCATGCCCTATCAAAGTTTAAAACGGTTAGTTTTTTATTAAATATTACAAAGGACAATAGAAGAAAAATAACTAGCTATAACTCTTACATTTCAACAACTACTTTTGTATCTTTACTCAATTCTATGGAAGCTGAGTCACAGTACCAAACATGATTGCCATACAGATCAAGGATTACCAACATCCAATTACTAACATCCTTCTCTAGCTTGATATTGATTGACAAATAAAGAAGCATAGAAAATTGCTAAATGTGATGAGTCATTATGTTGAAGTTGATAATAACATGCCCTATATAAAAGAAATATATATAAATAATTAGATAATATAAATATACATATATATGTTCTACATAAATGAAAATTATCAACTACTGATTGAGGACTCATCTTATCCACACTTGAATTATACTTAAATCGATCATTTGATATTCAAATAGTTACAATATGCACTCAATCGATATATATCTTTAACCGATTTCTACACTAGAAATTTCTATAGGAAGTGGCACATTCCATCCATCATTTATGCTAGATGCTCTCACAACAATAGTCATCAAAGTGCCAAGATTTCTGCTAAATTTTAAAGCATAATCATAACTATACTTTTCCATGGCTTATTCTTGAATGACTTAGTGCGCGATGAAAGGCCACTAGACATAGATTTACCACGAGTTGATTCAGTGAATGCTTTGTCAGCTCAAGTTGCTGTTCTTTCAAGAAAGATGGATTCTTTGTCATCCAAATTCGAATCCAAACCAACTGCACAATGTGATTTATGTGGTGGAAATCATGCTAGTATAGAGTGCCAAGTTGGAAATCCATTTGCTTCACCAAATGCTGAGCAAGCAAATTATGTTTCAAATTTCCAAAAACCTCAACATAACCCATATTCGAACACCTATAATCCAGGTTGGAGAAATCATCCAAATTTGTCATGGGGAAATAACCAAGGGGGATTCAAACCATCATCATCTTCCTACCAACCCCAAGAGAAAAAACAAACAAATTTGGAAGAAATTTTGGGAAAGTTCATTGAGGAGACAAGAGCAAATTTCAGAAATCAAGAGGCAATCAACAAGGACATCCAAAACCAACTGGGGTAGCTTTCAAAGCAGATTGTAGAAAGGTCTCAAGGATCACTACCTAGTGACACAATAAATCCCACAGAGCATGTAAAGGCTATCACATTGAGAAGTGGTAAAGAACTTGAATGGCAGAGGAAATCGGAGAAAAAGATGGAAGAATCTAAAGAAAATCCATCAAGATCCCAAGATATTCAACCTTCCCCATATGCAAAATATGAGCCTCCTATCCCATATCCTCAAATATTGAATAAGAAAAAGCTTGATAATCAATTTGATAAATTTTGGATATTTTTAAGAAATTGCATATTAACATTCCTTTTACAGAGATGTTGGAACAAATGCCCAAGTATGCAAAATTCATGAAGGAAATTCTATCAAAGAAGAGGAATTTGGGAGATTATGAAACTGTCATGCTAAATGAGGAGTGCAGTGCAATTCTTCAAAGAAAACTGCCACAGAAATTAAAAGACCTAGGGATTTTTACTATACCTTGTACTATAGGAAGTTGAAATTTTGATAAATTCCTATATGATTTAGGAGCAAGCATTAATTTGATGCCACTTTCTGTTTTCAGGAAACTGGGCCTGGGAGAAGTGAAGCCCACTTCAATCTCTTTACAATTAGCGGATAGATCGGTGAAATATCCTCTAGGGGTAATTGAGGATGTTTTAATTAAAGTTGACAAATTTATTTTCCCTGTAGATTTCATGGTGCTTGACATGGAGGAAGATAGAGAGATACCGTTGATATTGAGGAGACCGTTCCTTGCAACTGGAAGAACATTTATGGATGTTCAGCAAGGAAAGCTCATTCTACAGGTGCAAGATGAACAAGTGACTTTTAATGTTTTTGAAGAAATAAATTTCCAAGTGACGTACATTCTTGTTTTCAAATTAACACTCTTGACGGGTTAATCTCGAAAACTGTTGAGGAGAAAACTCCTTTGCTACCACTAGAAGCTTGCCTTGTGAAATCTGCAATAATTGAGGAGGAAGATGAGGGGATGAGACAATGTTCTGAATTACTGGCAGCACCTGATGAATATTTGTGTAGTGATGAAACATTTAAGGAGTTGGGAACAAATGAAACTCCAAACTCAGTGGTAAAGAATGGAGCCAACAAGATTGAGCTAAAGCCAATGCCATCCCATCTAAGAAAAAAAATCTTACGTTCACCACCAGCGAGGGCAGTTTCACCGCTGGCGGAAAGGAGATCTCTCTTTCCTTTCTTACATTGAGGACTGTTGTGTGTTTTTCAACACACAAAATCGTGCAAGTATACACGGTCACAAGTAATAAGATTTGTAAGTAAAGATCGTTCCCACGGAGATTTGTTACTATAGTTTGTTGAGTACTAAAATTGTATCTCCCTGATTTTATCCAAAACAATCGATGTTTAAGAAAAAAGTAAAATAAGAAAATAAAAGAAATCTAGGATTGAAATTTTTCACCAAATTAATCCACTCAAATCATTTTATTTTCTTTTGATTTATATTTTTTAGTACATTTAATTTGTCAATCGAAAACTTCTTTTTTTATTCATACATCTCTTCCGAGCTCCGTATAAACACACCTCATTAAATTAATTCACTATATCTCTATGAGAATTAAATTTAATAAGATTCATTAAGTTCTACGTTTTCAAATGGTCACACATACAATTAGGGTATATTTCTATCCTTCATCATACATGTCATTCTATTTACGAGCAATACACACACAAATGCCTTTCTCAAGTTTATTTATGTGCCACGGATCGTTTTGATAAGATTCGTAAATAATCAAAAAGCATTAAGAACAAAATAGAACGAACAAATCGAACGTCTTATAAATCTATCAAAAATAATTAAAATCAAAGCTTCATAAATTTAGATCAAATGCAACCCAAGAAAAATTAAATTACTTCATAAAATTAAAATAAAAATTACAACACATAGAGAAAAATAAGATGAAGAAGAAGGAAAATTAAAACATCACTTAGAACAAATATTTGGCACACGCAGAACACAACAAAAGCCAAAAATGGCTTCTGCGTGTTCTGCCGTCCAAAACCGAGCAACACACGAAAATTAAACTCTACCCAAAACTCCAAAACCTCCTAAAACTATCATCTTATCTCCTATTTATAGCTAAAAATAATACATCTAAAATATTACATTTTTTATTTTATTTTTTTATAAAAACGCGTAATAATTTGTATCGAAAAACAAAAATCATGCGTATCGATTTTATTAATTAAATCACGTGTGAGCTAGGGGCGCCGATTTTGCATTTTTTAAATTCTTTATGCATGCCACGTGTTAGCATCTGATTCGCTGCAATGAATTAATGCGGACACGTGGCAGCTTATGATTTGTTGCGGGAAACGGCGCAGGGAAGGATTGTCGCGCATGGACAATGGCTACACGCGGGCGTGATCCTGCGCTCTCGCGCTCATGATAACATGCCATGTGTCATCACATGATTGGCTAAAAAATAGAGTGGGACACGTGGCAATTTCTGATTCGAAGAATGGATTCAGGTGGACACGTGTCAGCTTTTAATTGGAGGAAAATCCGGTTGCACGCAGAGATCAGCGCACGGGATCAGAGGCGCGCGAACGTGGGGGACAGTGGCTGCAATGCGTCAAACACGTGGGTCCCACTTGCACGCCGGCCTGCACGGCAGGTGGGCCCCACTCGGCGTACCGAGCCGCGTGAAAATTTGAAACCTGCACCCACTCTCTTTGGTCGGGTGTGATAAGGACGCGCGAATCTCAACCATTTCTTATCTGATCGGACGGTCCACGATTCGTGCGTGTAGATTGGCGCGTAGATTCTTCTCAGCTGCGTAGAAAATTAAACTTTATTAATTGCATTTTGACCCACAAGTATATTTCAAATTACATTTTCAACTTTAATTAATTACAGTTAAGCCCTTTGCTAATTTTAAATTAAATTTTTAAACTTTTAATATTTAAAATGAAGCCCAAATTTAATTTAAATTATATTTTCGATTTTTATAAATTGTAATTAAGAACTATATTATTTGAAATTATATTTGTGGACATAAATTTGACATTAAGTACATTTTCGATACAAATTATTTACTTTTATTAAAATATATAAAAAACAGTAAATACTAATTTATTAATCGAAAATTAACTAAAAACATTAAGAACATAGCAATTATAATTAAAAAAATAGGTGAAAATAACTATATAAAATACAGTTATCAAGGACAATGTAAGGTTTTGGTTGGGGGTGCGGTAAAGGGTAAATCTTTTCTTCCCTTCATTTTTAGTAGTTTTGTTTGTGTGTTTAGTTATGTTTAATTTTGATTTTCCATTTATTTTTCTGCATTTTGATTTAATTTCTTTTATTTCTTTATTGTCTTATTTTTATTATTATTTTTATTATTTTTATTATTTTATTTTATTTTATTTTTTCTCTCATTTGCATTTTACTTGTTTTAATTTACACGTTGATGATAATAATTTGATTGTGATAACAAGTAGCTTTTAGAAGACATTAAATTTTGCTTCGGATTAGAGATAATTTCAAATGTTGATTTTACCTAGTTGGCGACTCTTTTGGTATGTGGTATTATTTGGTTGATTAGTCTAAATGTTTAGAGAAAACTTATGTGCAAATTTTTCATGGACATTTTTGTGATCTCAACAAACTCTAGAACTCATTTGAAAACCCCTTGAGGTGAAATAATTTGGAATTGCACTATTTAGGATATAATGTAGGCCATTTTTGGATCGATTGTGCCATTTTAAGCCTACCTTGTTATCCTTATATCACTAGTAACCTCTTTGAGCCTATTTAAATATATTGTTAGCCTTACCTTTCTTTCTTTTTGCCTTATATAACCTACCTTCTATTGAGCCAAATATATATATATATATATATATATATATAATTCCTACCTTATTTGTTAAGAGCACTTAATTTTGAACACAAACTTTTCAAGAGGAAATGGAGAAATCTTCCACATATATTGGAAGAAATTGGTTGGGGGTTATGTCTTTTCAAGAGCAATTGGAGTAAGGATGAAAAAAAAAACAAAAAAAAAATATTTCCACATATATTGGAAGAAAGTGGTTGGCTTTTCAAGAACAATTGGAGAAATCTTCCACATATATGGGAAGAAAGTGGTTGGATTTTCAAGAGCAATTGGAGTAAGGATGCAAAAAAAAGAAGAAGAAGAAGAAGAAAGCCTTCACATTCTAGTAAATAAAAGAGTGTTAGTAATGGATGTACTGAGGTGAAAGATTGAGGAAGAACTTTGTTTATCTGTGGAAAAATGGGTTATGATCGGAAGAAACAATTTGGGTTAAATGGTGTTACTATTTTACTTAATTGGTTGTGTTTAATGTAATAAGTGCTCTTATTTGTATTTTGACACTTCCCATTTTTCTTAACCAAATACCTAAGCCTAACATTACAAACCTCATAAAGTCCTATTGATCCAAAGTGGTGTATTTTCCTTCATTAGTGGAGAGAGGTTTGAAAAGTGAGTCTATGGAGTTTGAGATTTCACCTTTTTGTTTGTGGATATTATGCATAATATTATCCGGGCATTATGGCTATTGGTTTGTGGTTTGATGACATTTGAGATTTCTTAAAGCTTAGGTGACATTTAATTATTCTATATGTTGGGTGTTATTTACAATTTTTGAGACATTTGTGCAAATTCTTTGTTATGTGATTTTATTGTTTTGAGACATTTAATTATTGTTTTATTGTGGGTATCATCACTGGAAGCCCTCACGAGACTACAACTCATCCTACTAGGGCCACCTAGGAGTTTAAAGGCTTATTGCATACGCTTAATGCAATGTTGTAAATAGAATAAATTTTCTTTGAATTTTTCTTTTAATGTCTCCTTTGAATTTATTCATAGATTGCTTTTCTTGCTAGAGACTAGCAAGAAGCTGGTTGGGGGTTGTTGATAAGAGTCAAATTATTACATTTTTGTTATGATTAAAATGTTGATATTTGTGTGAAAATTGCGTTTATTTGATTATTTAATCCACAAATGTTATTTCACGGGTATTTCGTGTTTAAAGTGCAATTTCAGGTAAAATCATAATTTTGGAGAAGTTTGGGACAAATTTCAATGATCATGATTGAGTGCAAAATCATGCAGGGAGCACGGGTTTTGGCAAAGCAATCTCGCCGTCGACCAAAGAAATCTCGCCGTCGGCCAACTTCACCTTGCCGCCGACCAAGTGCATCTCACCGCCAGCCACATTGATCTCGCCGCCGGCGAGATTTAGCGGAACAAAAATCGTAACTTTTCTAGATCTATATATACAATATGATGGAGAAAGAGGGGGACGACAGAAAGAGGATTTCAAAGACATTTTTGGAGGAGAAAAGACAATTTTGGAGAGAAAGTTTGGAGAAGCTTGAAGGATCATCACCATTGTTGCTACCTAGTCTTCATCTTCAAGAGCTCTTCATCTCTTCTCCTTAGCCTTCATTTTCTGCATTTTATTTAGATTTTTTATTCATGGATTCAATTGAGATAATGGTTGTTCTTATTTCCGTTATGAACTAATTCGTTTTTGCTAAGGCTATGATGTAGTTGAATCAAGGAAATCTGATTTCTTTTGTTATTGTTATATGAGTTTATTGTTTTCAAGTTGAGTATTTATTTCCATGCTTAATGCTTTTAAATTTCTGGTCAAGATTTAGATGATTAGTTGCATTATATTGAGACCGAGAGGAGATATGTAATGAATGCTTCTTGTGATAAATACCGTATGTTGAATGCGAGTGTGAGAACTAATGCATAATGTATGTGGTTATTCTAGAAATTCCATAAATCGTAATGTGCTTGTTTATGATTAAATCTTCATAGAAATATAGTTGGTTTTCATAGATAAGTAATTCTAATATAACTCGAGAGAGAGTATTAGGTAAATTTGGGTTTTTCAACCATCACTTTTAGCTTTGATTCTCATATAACATGACTTAAAATCGGATTGAATTGATTTAGCGAAATCAAATGCCTTAGCGTTTTTAATCATTTATGAACAACATTTAATTTTGTTATTTATGTTTAGTTTTATGTTAATTTTCTTTTTAAACAATTTCAACGATTCGGTTTTCAAATAAAATTAGGATTAGTCAATTTCGATACTTAGTAACGCCATTCCTTGTGGGTTCGATATCCGTACTTTTGTACACTTTATTACTTAATCGATTCGTACACTTGTGAAAATAAGCATCAAGTTTTTGGCGCCGTTACTGGGGAATGGTTTGATTTTATTAATATCGATACTACCTAATCTTAGTTTTAATTTGAAGTTAATTTGCTTTATCTTTCTTTCATTTTTAATTTTGTTTATTTTGCTGTTTTATTTTATTTATAAAAAAAAGTAACTTTGTGTTGTTTTTGTGTTAGTTGATTTTCTGGTTGTAGGATTTTTGTATGAGACGTACAAGAAGCCTTAACCTTCTTCCATTTGATCTGGAGATTGATAGAACATATAGGCGTCTAAACCGAGAGAGAAGACATTCAACTTCAGCTCCTAATAGACAATTAGCCATGGATCCACCATTTGTTGAGGGAGGTGGAAATCGTAGAGCTTTGAGGGATTATGTTGCGCCTAATGTTGCTGGAACTATTTATGGTATAAGGAGGCCAACTATTCAAGCCAATAACTTTGAGATAAGACCATCCTTTATCCAAATGGTTCAATCAAATTAGTTTGGGGGAATGTCAAAGGATGATCCAAATGCACATATTGCTTACTTTCTGGAGGTGTGTGATCTTTACAAGATAAATGGTGTGTTCGAAGATGCTGTAAGATTGAGGGTTTTTCCTTTTTCACTTCGGGATAAAGCCAAGGAGTGGCTAAACTCATTACCACCAGGATCAATTACAACATGGAATGAATTGGTTCAGAAATTCTTATCCAAGTTCTTTCCTCCTGCTAAGACAGCAAAATTGAGGAATGAAATCACATCTTTTACACAGTATGACCAAGAATCATTGTATGAAGCTTGGGAAAGATTCAAAGAAATGTTGAGGAAATGCCCACATCATGGTATACCAATTTGGCTGCAAGTCTCTACATTTTATAATGGGTTCATTTCAAACTATCGGGCAATGATTGATGCTGCAGTTGAAGGGTCTTTAATGGGAAAAACACCGGAGGATGCTCATGAGTTGTTAGAAATTATGGCAGAAAATAACAATCAATGGCATTCAGAGCGAGTAATTGCAAAAAGACCAGCAGTAGTGCATGAAATTGATTTAGTGAATGCTTTTTCGGCTCAAGTTGTTGTTCTTTCAAGAAAGATGGATTCTTTGTCATCCAAATTCGAATCCAAACCAACTACACAATGTGATTTATGTGGTTAGGAAGAATATTGTGCATTTATATATTATGATGTTCTTCCCTAATAATTTGAAATTCATCCATACGTCTATAATCTAAGAAGTCTTTCCAAACTTGAGGTGTAATCCAAGGGTGTCCTTCAGGGATTTTGTATAGTTCTACTTCATCAAGTGGTTCCAAATATGGAAACACATAATTTCTGGCCAATCTGGAAGTTTTGTATTCCTTACATGCCTTATTTGCAATCTTATAAGACTTGCTCTTCCAAGTGTCAGGGACTTTATAATGATTCTGTAAAAACATACTATAAAAGATGAGATACAATACAAAAAAGATATAATATATGTAATTAGTTATAAAATAAAAGAGACTTACACATATTGTTTTCCAAATTTTGACCTTTTTAGCTTCATCAACTTGAGTCCAATCATTTATATTGATCGGTATACTTAACTTCACAAGTCTACCAATAGAGGATTTCAATTATTGGCTATTTTCCCCTATTGGATTACTAGTAGCATCAAATAGAACGGGTACTCTATCATCTAGGTTAAGTGGAGCATTAAGTATATTCGCCCAACCCCTTCTTTTCAAATTCCCCAATGGATCATTTGGATCTACAAGCTCTGATATCCTAGGATCCATGAAATATCTACAAATAATGATGAAATATAAATTAATTGATAATTTTAAGTCCATACATATAAACATATATTCCTTCACAATCACTTCGAGCCCATGATGAAGAATCATCGTCATCAACTAGATCAACACTTGCATTAGGAAATTTGTTTGAGAAATGACTATTAATATTGGATAATGTATCAACCATAGGGTCATCATCTTCTAAAGCATCACAATGGTAGAACTCTTTTTGTGGAGGCGTTAACACAATAGACTATCTTGTGTTAATATGATCGCAAGTAAAATACTTGTTTTGCATGAAGTGCTAACATTAAAGGATTATCAATGTGACTTATCTTGGATAATTTTACAAGGGAAAATCCAAAATCATCTATTTTATATCCAACATTGATAACATCTTCGACCCAATCATACAAGAATATTGTTTCATGGAAGACCTCATAATCGAGTTCCCAAATTTCTTGAATTATACCATAATATGTTCTACAGAAAGTACAAGATTACAATCTTTTGAACTAGCAAATTGAATAGTTTGTACAACCATCTTCACACCACTATTTTGATTTACTCGGACTTTGTCCCTCGCTTGAGTCGTAAACCTCGGTCCATTAATTTTGAAACTAGAAAATGATTTGACATTCAATTTTCTACCATGTGCAAGCCATTCTAAAATTTTGTTATTTGATGATTGGGTTTGTTCAGTTCAACTCAAATCTATGCAAAACAAAAGCATGAAATGTGTTTAAAGAAAAGTTTTAACACATTGCATAGAAGTACTAATGAATTCTTGTATGTGACACTTACATGGTTGCAAAACCAATTAATAAGCTCTCGCTTATGTTCATCTTACAACTATTTTTCTCCTCCTTTTTTTTATAATGAGGATCGACCTTTAGTAAGTTTAAATGCATTCTGTAATGTTATTAAAGATATATCAAGTAGATATCATTAATAGTTAAATAAAAAATAATTTCATTAATAGAACATATTATGGTATAATTCAAGAGATTTGGGAACTGGATTATGAGGTCTTCCATGAAATAGTTTTATTGTGTGATTAGGTCAAAGATGTTATCATTGTTGGATATAAAATAGATGATTTTAGATTTACCCTTTTAAATTTATCCAAGATAAGTCACACTGATGATCTTTTCACGTTAGCACTTCATGCAAAACAAGTATTTTACATGAGTGATCAAATTGACACAAGATGGTATGTTGTGTTAACACCTCCACAAAAAGACTTTTACCATTGTGAGGCTTTAGAAGATGATGACCCTATGATTGATACATTATCCGATGTTAGTCATTTCTCAAACATATTGCCAAATGTATGTGATGATCTAGTTGATGACGATGATTCTTCATCATGGACTCGAAGTGATTGTGAAGAAATATATGTATACGATTAACAACCTAATTAAACATAATGTATGTTCTATATTGTTCTAATAACTCTTGGATGTTTATATATATGTATATTTCTAAAATTATCAATTAATTTATATTTCTTCATTGTTTGTAGATATTTCATGGATCCTAGGGTAATAGAGATTGTATAAATGATCCATTGGGGCATTTGAAAAGAAGGGGTTGGCTACTGGTAATCCAATAGGGGAAAATGGCCAACAATTGAAATCCTCTATTTGTATACTTGTGAAGTCAAGTATACCAATCAATATAAATGATTGGACTCAAGTTGACAAAGTTGAAAAGTTCAAAATATGGAAAACCATTTGTGTAAGTCTCTTATATTTTATAACTAATTACATATATTATATCTTTTTTGTATTATATCTAATATTTTGTAGTGTGTTTTTATAGAATCGTTATAAATTCGATGACACTTGGAAGAGCAAGTGTTATAAGATTGCAAATAAGGCATAGAAGAAATACAAAGCTTCCAGATTGGCAAGAAATTATGTGTTTCCATATTTGGAACCACTTGATGAAGTAGAGCTCTACAAAATCCTTGAAGGACACTCCTGGATTACACCTCAAGTTTGGAAAGAATTCGTGGATTATAGACATACAGATGAATTTCAAATTATTAGAGAAGAACATCAGAATATATAAATGCATAATATTCTTCCTAACCGTATTGGGAGGTTTTTAAATCTTGAAGTTAGATATAGAATGGTATTATTAATTTGTGTTAATTTAGAAATATTTTTATATTTATTTTTCTCAAATTTAAGTTGATGCCATGGTTAATAAATTTATTTAATTTATGTAGGAAGCTAAATTTGGTAGATCGGTTACCCGATCTGAATTGTACATAGAAACAAAGACTCCCAAAATGAAGAAGTCAAGACCAATGACTAAGCGAGGAGAAGAACAACTAAATAAGTTGGTTAGTAATTTAACTTGACAAAAAGTCCATATGATTTTTAATAATTGATGTAATGATGTATGATATGTTTGTTTGCTTTATTATTTGTAGAGAGTTGTTCAAGAACAAATATCCAGGGGTTAAATAATTGAAGAGCTAGGGAGAGATGCTATATATCATGCATTCGGACACGAGCATCTTGGTCATGTTAGGTAAGGTAGCCAATATGATGGTTATATGGAGTATTTTAACATTTGAAAACAAAAGCTTCAGATGGTCAGTAAGGAGAAGTACAGTAAAATTGAAGAAGAACTCAACTCCTTTAAGGCCTCAATGTTAAATGAGATTGCCACTTTAAAAGAATATCAATCACAACACATGTTAGGCATGACATCATACTACAATTAGGGCATGCCATATTGGCCAGACATACAACTACCATGCTAAATATGCCACCATCCATGCCAGGCATGCAACCATTCTTGCCAGGCATACCACTATCCAAGCTAGGCATGCCACCCATGCAATCTCATGGAGCTCAACCTATATCCAGTATGGGATATAGTCATCCTATTGGTCCTTTCTTTATGCCAGGAATACAGATGCAATCAGGTAGTGGTTCATTTTCTCCATTGCAATCTGTGCAATCTGTGCATTCTTACCTTCAATCACATCACGATGAACATTTTTTTACAGAATATGAAATGTTTGTTGAAACATCCTTCATCAACAGACTTTGTTGCTATTGAAATGATACAACAATTGAGCGATGATCGGATGATTCATAATTAATATTTTCCAAATCATTCACAAATAGTAATTGATCGATCATTGCTCCATGATTTTCCACTACCTGTGCCTTCTGATGCTACCATAGTCCAAGAGAAGGTTGGACAATATGTGGTTTGGCTGTCGATTCAAGTTCTGATAAATTTTGACTTACTACTATTTTTTTACTTTAAAGATAACACTTTTTTACTACTATTATTTTATTATTCTTTTATTGTTACTAACATACATAACACTTCTTCTTTAGTCTATTATACCAAAACTAGTAAATGTGGCATATTTAAGAGATACGAAGCAATTATCTCATGGTAAATCTATGTCTAGTGGCCAATCATCCCACACTAAGTCATTCAAGAAGAAGCTTTGGAAAAATTATAGTTATGATTATGCTTTAAACTTTAGTAGAAATCTTGGCGCTTTGATGACTATTGTTGCGAGGGCATCTAGCATAAATGATGGATGGACTGTGCCACTTCCTATAGAAATTTCTAGTGTAGACATCAACCAAACATATATATCGATCGAGTGCATATTGGAACTATTTGAATATGAAATGATCGATTTAAGTATAATTCAAGTGTGGACAAGATGAGTCCTCAATCAGTAAATTTCTTTCATTTATATAGAACATATATAATTATATTTATATTATCTAATTATTATATATATTTCTTTTATATAGGGTATGTTATTATCGACTTCAACATAATCACTCATCACATTTAGCAATGTTCTATAATTCTTCATATGTCATCAATATCAAGAAAATGTTGTCAGCATCAAAGCTAAACAATTATGTGATAGGGCATTAATGCTTAACAGAAATCAAAAGTTGATAATCCCTTGGCCACTAAGGTTTGAACAAGGCCAAGATCATTGCATGTTGGTAATCCTTGATCTCTTCAATAATCATGCTTGGTACTGTGACTCAGCTTCCATATAACTGAGTAAAGATACAAAAACAATTGTTGAAATGTAAGAGTTATAGCTAGCTATTTTTCTTCTATTGTTCTTTGTAATATTTAATAAAAAACTAACCATTTTAAACTTTGATAGGGCATAGAAGTTGTGGAACAAGTTTAGGGGCATTACCCTTAAAAAATCTCATAAGCTTATATGGCACAAAGTTATGGTATGTACAAGCAAATATTAATAATTTTATTACTATTGAATAATAAAGATGTTCAAATATGGAAAATCATGTAAACTTTTTTTTTGTAGGTGATGAGTGCTCAAAAATCACTAAAATTACCATGATTTTATGCACATTAATTGATTAAATATATATATATTTATATGTTTTATCATATATTTATATAATTTGTCTTTTTCGGAATCACGGGTGTTTTTATTGTTTTTCAGGTATTTTCACTTAAAAACGTAACTTAAAGACTCAAACAGGAATACTGGAAGCAATACATCACAAATATATTAATAAATAAATGGGGAAAGGTCAACAAATATGGAAAATTGGACAAAATGGGTCAAAAATGTCAAAAAGGAGAAAATCGCGCCACCGTGCCGCCCAAGGCTGAGCCCCATGCGCTGGCGCCCAGGGCAAAGACGCTTCACGCTCTGCGCGCATCGGGCGCGATCTGATTCCGCACGCTACTCAGGCGAGCCCCAGCTTCTCGCGCGCACCGCCATTTCGCCCCATTTTTGCGCTGCCGCCATGACGTCATGCCGACGCGTCATAAATGACCTCAAAGAATTGCACTCGCGTTTCATCATTTCTTCACCGACTTTTTCTTTCCATCCTCAAATATAAATAGCCTTCTCTTGACTTCTAAACACACCGCAAAACGCATTATCTTGTCTGTTTCTTTCTCTCTTTTGTTAGATTTTTTAGTTTTTTTAGTTTTTCTTAGTTTTTAGCTTTTCTTAGTTAATTTCTCTTAGTTTTAGAGTTATTCCTTTTTGGGAAGAACTAGTTATGTTTTTGTAATTTATTAGCTTTTTGATTCAATAAATGGGAGTGCAAATTCCGCTTGGAGGTTTTCCAAAGAACGGAATAGCATCGAAGTTCGTAAGGATTTTATTTTCTTTGCGGTTATTTTTTATGCTTTATTCTTACATGTTATATTTAATTTGTCTGTGATTAAATTTAACTGTCTTTGTTTGTAAACATGATATAATAATAACGTTGTTATGCTTGCGAAATATTAAATAGGTAAAAATCTCTAAAATGAATTGATTTTATTTTTATTCAAGATTTTATATTAAGAATGTTAGAGAGAAATATATTATTTTTCATTACAAAGTTAAATCTGAAAATTAGATTTTAAGGTTTAGTTATCCGGTCTAATTTAGAGTAGTGCTCTTTTATTTGTTGGTACAATCGCCCGGTAGTTAGAGTGAAGCTCTATTTCAAAAGTTTTTATAAGAATTATTATCTGAAAATGTATTGACAACATGTTTTCAGTAGTGGTTTTAAAACTTGAAAGTTAATTAGTACTCGGATAATTAGATTCTTGAGTTTAATTTGGACACCTTGAATAAAGTTTAAACTGTCTAACCCCACCAAAGGTGGCATTTAAATGGTTCATTTTCAATCTCTTAGAAAAAGGAATTAATTTAATTAACCAAATTAGTTATCAACCACACCCATAGGTGTTAATTGATTTGTTTAGTTAACAAAGAATATCTAACCCCACCAAAGGTGGCATTCATATAAAAAAGAGAGAATCAATAAATATCAATTCATATCTTTAATAACCTAAATAATATGAGCAAGCATAATTAACTTAGTTATTATATCCATAAATACTCCACTATTTTAACAGATTAAATTTGCATAAATGTTTATTGAATCTATGTTTATTTTTATGTCAGTAGATTAAAAACACAAAACCCAAAATATCGTGACAGGATGTTTAGGATTTAATTTCGTTTTTAAAAGTTTGAATAATAAATTAAAAACCACATATATTCCTTCCTTAGATCGACCTTGGGAGTATACTTATCATTTTCTACGAAATGATTCGTGCACTTGCGAGAGTTTTATAAATAAATAAAATCAAAGTATCGGCAGGATCGGCGATGTCGGTTCTGCCCTATCAGTAGGTTCCATAACAAAATGATGGAGTCATGTGTGATTATTATGTCATGAAGTTTATGAGTGAAATCATCACAAATATCAAAATTTCAATTGCATATGTAGTAATATCTTTTACCAATATAAATTTTTAACATATATGAGTTATTTTTTGTGAATTCATGAAATTAAATTCTTATTTTGATTTTAAATACATGTAGTTCTTTGGTTGGAACAAGGCGGGCTATGACCCACAAATATTTGATGATTTATGAGAGGAATGGGCAGAACACATGGTTTAAATTATATCATCATAAGAAGAATCCGGAGAAGATTCTGATGATCTTGAATAGCATATGATAACATAATGGTAATTTTTATAATGCTTTATTTTTTCTATTCCTATGTCTGAAGTCCCTTGTTTGATGCATGTTTATGTGCTCATGTATTTAGAGGAATGCATTGTTTTATGGACCTGTTTTTTGCCCCAACTTCATCTCATCTCTCTTGCCCTACTTTCCTTATGACAATATCATCATAGTCACTGGCCAGCCAAGTACAAGAAAACCACCAAGAATCATCATTCCAATGTAATATCATGAATTCACTAAAAATAACTTAGATATGTTAAAAGATTATTAGAAGAGATTACCACATCAACACCAGAGTGATATAATAATAACCTTATCCTTTTGAAATAATATTATCACTTTATTAATCTTTTGTCTATAAATATGAAGCTACATGGAATCAAGGTTGTATTTTTAATGCTATAATGAGCTCTAAATATGAAGTCAAGTGTAACTCTGATTTGTTACTTGGGTTGGTTGAGTTTTGGTGCCCATAAATGTATTACACAGTTGTTCCATACGTTTATGGGCACCAAAACTCAACCAAGCCAAGTAACAAATCGAAGTTACACTTGCTTCATATTTAGAGCTCATTATAGCATTAAAAATAATAACTTGATTCCAGATAGCTTCATATTTGTAGACAAAAGATTAATAAATTGCTAATATGATTTCGAAGGGATAAGGTTATTATTATATCACTCGAGCGTCGATGTGGTAATATCTTTTACTAATCTTTTAACATATATAAGTTAATTTTTTGTGAATTCATGATTACATTCTTATTTTGAATTTAATTACATATATTTCTTGGTTGGAACAAGTGGGGCTATGATATGCATATTTTTGATGATTTACAAGAAGAATGGACAGAACACTTTGTTCAAATTATAACATCAGGGGAAGAATATGATAATCTTGAATAACATAGGACAACACCATGGTAATATTTATAATGCTTTAATTTCTCCATTCATATGTCTCTGAAGTTTAGACTACTACTTGTTTGATGAATGTTTACTTGCTTATTTATGTATGGGAATGAATTGTTATATAGACCAGCTGTTTTTTACCCAGTTGTCACTATACTAGTGATTCTAAGCTAACCAAGCTTGCTCTCCTTGAAATAAAGTGGAAATATCACAAAATCCATGACACTTTGACGATATCATTTTATTTGTAATTTAAGTTAAATATATATATGTATTGTATATAAATTATTTTTTTAATAAATTTAATTATCAAGTAATTAGTTATATTTAATTTTTCAATTATTTGTATTATTATTTAAACTTTGTTAAAGAGATTTTGGTTTTTTATGCTATATGTGATCGAATACAGGTTATTAGTAGAATAGAAAATGAGTATAATATGTAAAAAAAATCAATATATATTTTAAAGTCGGTTCACGCATTGAACCGACTTTAAATTTTAAATCTTTCAAATTAAAGTCAGTTCAACGAACCGACTTTAATGGCCCAATCACTATTACTTTGAGTGTTGTTCTGTATTAGTGATTTATGACTATGTGAGAAAAATCATGCACTTGAATGGTAAGTACTCGAGGTGGTCTTTATGGATGAGTGTTATGTGAGGAACCTGTGTGACTATTAGCCGTGTATCAGCTGGTAGTTGCTAGGATGCAACTTTTTATATGTGAGTGATGACTCTATGAAAGTAGAGTCATTAGCTTATTGTTTTACTTAATATTTACTTATTTCATTCAATAAATAGTATTTTCGGAGCCAAAAATATTAAAATATAAACATTTTAGTGAAAATGGATGAAATATAAACATTGTTAGTACATTTTTGAGAGGGTGTGAAGTGAGTACTATTATTGTGTGTGAGCCTAAATAATGTTTGAGTTTACGTGCGGTAATTTTGAGAGCGAAGGCAAGTTTTTCTATGATGGGGTATTTTCTTTGGGCCTCTGTTAAAATTTGGTTGACATAGTAGATGAGGTGTTGAATTCTCTTCCTTTCTGTTATTAGCACAACACTACACGTCTGGTGTGTGACAACTAAGTATAGATAAAGAATCTTCCATAATAGTAGGATGGCTAGGACAGAGGGATTAATAAGGTATTTTTTGATTTCATCGAAGGCCGTGCTGAAGTCCTCGTTCCAAAAGCTAGTCGTGCTTTTTCTGAGCATCTTGAAGAAGGGCATACACTTGTCTGTGCATTTAGCAATGAATCTGCTCAATGCCCATATCCTTCCATTCAGTTGTTGTATACCCTTGAGATTAGTAGGTGGTCTTATGTTCATCAGTGCCTGTAATTTGTCAGGATTGGCCTCGATTCCCCTACTGATACGAGGTACCCTATGAATTTTGCTACAGCCACACCAAAAATGCATTTTTTGGGTTAAGTTTCATGCCATACCTTCGTATTACTTCAAATATCTCCTATAGGTCTCTCATATGGTCCACGGGTTGAGTTGAATTAACCACTATATCGTCAATGTACACTTCTAGGTTCCTACCCAACTGTCTTTCGAACATTTTGTTAACGAGGTGTTGGTATGTTGCACTTGTATTTTTTAATCCGAATGACATTCTTATGTAGCAGAACATCCCTTCTTCTATTATGAAAGAAGTTTTTTCTTCATCCTCGGGGTGCATTTTGATTTGATGATACCCAGAATATGCATACAAGAAACTCATCAACCCAAATCAAGAAGAGGCATCTACCAGTTGGTCAATGCTTGGGAGGAGGAACCAATCCTTGGGGCATGCCTTGTTTAGATCAGTGAAGGCTACACACATGTGAGATGCACCGCATGCGTTTTTTACTAGTACCACATTTGAGAGCCATGAGGGGTATTTGACTTCCCTAATAACCCCTACCATTTTGATGGCAACGACATGCTATTTGATTGCCTCGTTTTTCTCTCTATAGAACTTTCGTTTATGTTGTTGGATGGGTCTGGCTTCTATGTAGATGTTTAGTCGGTGGGTTATGACCCACGAATCAATTCCTGATATATCCGTAGGGGTCCACACAGATATGTCTGCATTGGCTTTTAGAAATGATGAGAGCTCTTCCTCGAGCTCTATTGTTAAGTCATCACCAATTTTCATTGTGTGGCCCTTTTCCTCCTTATTAGTTTGTACATCTTTTACCTTATTTAGAATTTTATTCCTTGTTCACCTTGGGGGAGGCCTTTCAGTGATTGCTATTTGGTGGTAGCTCCCTTCATTGTGGCATTATAACAACACCGTACATTCTCTCGATCCCCTCTCAACTCTTCAGGGCCTTTAATTGTGGGGAATTTGATTACCTAATGGAAGTTCGATGGGATTGATTTCATATTGTGTATCCAGGGTCTTCCAAGGATGGCATTGTAATGCGTTGGGGCATCGATGATGATGAAATTGGTCATTACTATCACCTCTTTTGCTATGATAGGTAAGATCACCATTCCTTTTGCGTAGGTGGTGATGTCATTGAATCCTATAAGAGGTAGCTTTGTTTTGATGATGTTTGTGTCTCTTAGTCCAAGGGCTTGGGTAGTTGTTAGGAATAGGAGGTCTACTAAACTCTTGGTGTCAATCATTACCCGTCGGACGTCATAGGACCCGATCTTTAGGGTTATCACTAGAGGGTCCTTATGATGGGATGTTGTCTTATCCTTCTCCATGAAAGTTATTCTCACATGAGGTCTTGCTTTATCCAAAGCATATATATGGGATGCATTGTGCAGCTTCCTTGCAAATATTTTGCGAACATAATTGGAAACCCTACTAATTCCTGGTCCTCTATGTATAGAGTGGATGGTTTAATATTGGGCCCCCCACAAGGCTCTTTTCCCATGATTGATGAGTATATTGGTCAAAAAATTATTCATTCACCTTGGTAGCCTCCTTTTCTTTCCTAATTTTTTGTGACAAGGTCTTTGCAATATCATTTAGCCAACAATGCCTCAAACTCTCTTTTGAATTTTTTGATATCTCTTGTCTCGTGGGCTATATATTTGTGAAAAGTGCACCATTTCGACACATCTCTCCCTAGAGTATTCATCTTAGGTGGCCACCTAGTCTCGGGCTCCCTCTCCATCCTTTGTACAATATGGGTTAAATCGACTTTTAAGGGAGGGCCCTTGAAGGGAGATAACGCCCTTCCCCATGTTTCCCTGTTATCTGAGCAGCTTTTGTTTACCGCCTAGTTTCTATTTACCGATCAATTTCTTGCTTGCCTATTGCTTGTAACAAATCATTTGTGTATGTAAGTTTGGTGTGTTTGGTCTAGGCTCGTTCTCCTTTTCTCTTTGTTTGGGGTAGGGATCAACTTTCCTCCCATTCGACGTTCTTTGGTCAGGCTAAGATCCCTTTCCAAGTTGAAAAACTTTATAGCCTCCTCATATGCTTCCTCTAAGGTACGTGGTACTATTTTAGTCAATTCCATGAACAAGTTAGAATCTTTTAACAGGCCTCGCCTGAAGGCTTCTATTCAATGATTTCCAATTTTCTTCTCTAAATTGCTTCATGTATCCTTCGATGGGCTCTTTTTCCCCTTGTATAATTGAAAAGAGGTGATGAGATTCTTTTTTCAAGGGTTTGTTACAGGTGTAGTTGGTGATAAATAATTTGGTGAACTATGGGAAGGAGGCTATAGACTTGGGAGGTAGATTGTTCAACCATTTATGTGCACCGTGTAGAGGGTGGCTATGAATAGCTTGCACATCATTGCGTCTTTCTTTGCTTGGGTAAGGCTCATGGGGGCCATGGTAGTTTTGAAATGTTGGACATGCATCACTAGATCCTTCATCCCAAGATAGTCAGGACATTTGGGAGCACTAAACTTAGGATGAGGTTCATCATTTTCAATTGATTCTGAAAAGGGAGAGACATATAATTGTTTGCAATCTATGCCCACCTCGTAAGGGGCTTTTCTCTTTTCTTGCCTCTCACTTGCTTCTTTCAAAACCTTCTCTTACCTCTTGTTGTTCTTCTCTAAGGATTGAATCCATGTTTCCCAGCTTCTTTTTTCTTGGAGCCAATGCTCCTCATCGGGACGAGTAGAGCCAGAGAGGGGATTTCTCTCAACTTCATGCTGAGAAGATCGGGGCATAGACTGACCACATCTCGTTACCTTTCCATTAACTGGTTTGGTAGTAGGATTTTTAGGAGTTTTTTCCTCTACCCGAGATCATAGAACTCTATTTTCTCTTTTGGTTTCTTCGATCTCTTTCCTATGTTTAAGCAACTGACGAGATAACTCTTGATAGAGGGTGTTGTCTTCTACCCTAGACCCATTGGTTGTAGGTGGCATATTTCCTTGAACATCCACTATTTCAGGATCAGTCGAATTAGGCCATCTTTCAGACTGAGTTATAGCCATGGTTTTTGAATGCGGATAGTGCGTGATGGACTTTCCTAACTTCTCTCTAAGATCAAGGTGAGTCCCTACAGGATTTGGGGTCAAAAACTTGTGATTGACCTCAGAATCTGAGCCCCACAGTGGGTGCCAAAATGTTGAGACTCAATAACTTATAGAGAGAGGTTAGAGAGAGATCCATGTGAAGGGCTCAATGTATGGATCCTCATGAGTGGTCCATCTATTTATAACACATTCATAGGTACAAGTGTCAACTATAAAATGTGTACACGTAACTACATTTCAAAAGGGAATGATTAGCCTAAAGTACAACGTGTTAAAGATCCAAGTCTAGTATTACTCATGTTGTCGACGAACTCATACTACACTCGATCTCGTGCTGTTCTTGGGCTTGGTCTGTATAAGGCTCGAGCTGACATTGGGCTTGGTCTGTCTAAGGCTCGAGTTGCCATTGGATTTGGTCTGTCCTATCGGTGGGATGTCTAGGGTACTTCATCTTCCATCTTGGGCTAGACTTGGCTTACGTACGTTACATGGTCCGGTTTTTAGGTCGGTTTGAATGTACAAACAATGGTAAAATTGTATATCATCACATGATGAAAATTGGGTTTATAAGACCCCTATATTAATAAATTAGCTACACATAATTTTATTTATAAAGCTCATATTTTTCATAAAAAAGGACATGCAAATTGATAAAGAAAGGAGAAGAAGAAGAAATAAAATCAATCTCCTGAATTGTAGCACTAATCTCCTTTTGAATCTCCACCAAAATGTATCTCCTTTTGAATTTTTCTATAATTTTCTCTCTTCTTGGCTACAAAAACTATTAAAAAATATAATAATTTTGGCTTATTAGGGTTTATGGGATAATTAGGAGATTAAATTAGGCTCAGGTGGAATTTGCATTGTCAAATTAGCTTTAGATCAAAGATTGAGATGAAAAAAAAGAAATTAACACCTATAGCAATAGAAACATGGCACGTGGCATGCATGATTTACTAGGCGAATCAGCATGCGACAGATGGCATGGGTTGTTTGGTCTGATCAATGTGCACTGACTCAATGACATGTGACGATCTATGATTCATAGTTACAACTTGCGTGGATCCTCATTGGGAAGATTATAAAAATCAGGTTATAAAGTGTGGCACATTCATTGACAATGCTGTGAAAGTCAAAATGAAAGTTATGTTGACCCGTGGTGGGGCATGCATCACTAATTACATGCAACGTTGCACGATTGGCCTTCTTTGTTTGCATGGCATCCAAGTGGCTTACCCTGTCAGCTCCCCTGCTTACGTGGCATCTTCAGATTGGTCCTATGTTAAAAATTCATAAAAATCCCATAAAGTTTCCAAAAATGCAAAAAATATATTTTCACCCCTTTTTAGTAGAAAGTTCATATTTTAATATTTTTAACCCCAAATATAATACTTAATAAATGAAATCAACAAATATTAAGTAAAAAAGTGTACTAATGACTCCATGAAAAGAGTCATATGTTATGTCTGGCACATGTGCTTAAAGGTAATACTAGGCCAAGGTCAGAAGTATACGTGTTTGTTAGATATTGTAAAGTAAAAAAGGAGGTTTGTTCTATAATAGTACAAAGAAGAAGGTATTCATGTCGATGAATGCCATATTTCTTGAACACAATTATATGAACAATAATAAACTTCAAAGCATGGTACTGCTCAAGGAATTGGAGTCTTATGAGATCAGGCAATAACCATTGGTTAATGTTGATACTAGACCAAACCAAGAAACATCGATCCATTGTCAAGATCCACAACATCTTCTTTATAGTAGGAAGGAAATTAGATTACTCGACCAGTACATGGGATTTGGTGAGGCACAAGTTGTTATATTTGATAATCATTTAGATGACCCATTGTCTTATAACAAGAAATGAAGGATATTAACAAAGATAAATGGATTACAACCATGCACCTTGAGATAGAATCGATGTATTATAATTTTGTTTAGGAGCTTGTTGAAAAAACCAATAAGGTTAGACATATTGGGTGCAAATGGTTCTATAAAGGAAAAAGAGGAGTGGATGGATATGTTCAGGCTTTCAAAGCTAGAACAATGGGACAAGGTTTTACCTAAAATTATAGGATTGAATATGAGGAAATATTCTTACCAATAGAAATGCTTAATTTCATCTGGATACTTTTGTCGATAGTAGTAGCTCTCAATTATGAGATTTGGAAAATAGACATCAAGAAGGCATTCTTGAATGACTGTCTTAAGGAGACCATTTATATGGTTCAACTAAAGGGATTTACAATGAAAGGCTAAGAGCGAAAGGTTTACAAGGTTAAGAGTTCTATTTATGAACTTAAGCAAGCATCAAAATCATGGAACTTACAATTTGATGAAACCATAAAGATCTATGGTTCTGAGTAGAACCTTGATAAACTTGTGTTTATAAACTCATCAAGGATGAAAAGTGGTTTTCCTTGTGCTTTATGTGGATGGCATTAATACTTAATTGGAAGAAATGTTGTCAAATGTAATGTAGTGGCTGGTTACATAGTTTCATATGAAGGATCTGAGAGAGGCAAGTTGGGTTATGTGAGTATAGATCATTCTTCATTGAAAGAACAAGCTCTTAGCCTGGTCTTGAAAAGTGCTCAAAAGCACTTAATACATCATGATTTTATACATGTTTAATGATTAAATATTTTTTTTTCTTAGTTTTATTATTATTTTATGTAAATCTATTTTTTCAGAATCATGGGTACATTTTATTTTTATTTTTTAGGTATTTCTTGTATTTAAATGATTTAACTTGAAAAATATACTTGAAACACTTCAATACAACTATTAGAGCTTAGAAAAATAACATATGTTGAGAATTACATATATTTCAAAAATTCAAAAGAGGATATACAAATAAAGGGTTCCAAGTGATGCAGAGATGAGTATGCTACGACGTGAAAGTTTTGTATGCTACGGTGTGAGGCACTAAGAGTGACATCAATACATCCCAAAATTGATGTGGGTTACGGCATGAAAAAGCTATATGATATGACACGACTATAGTGGATCGTGCCCAAACCGTGTACAGCTTGTATATGCCGTAACACGAAACAAATGTATGCAACAATGCTAGTCTAAACATTCCACATTTCTCTCCTTTCCTCACCCTACAAATTGGACCTTATTTCTATTGTAAAAAAAAATCCTTTATCCTTTATCCTTTATTCTTTACGTTTCTTAGTTTTTATTAAGCTTTCTTAAGCTTTTCTTTTATTAGTTTAATGTTCTTTTCTCATTTGAGAGTTGAAATTTTTTTGTTTATGGAATAGTTTCTAGTTTCAATTCAATAAAAAGTACAATAACTCTTTTAGAGTTTTTCAAAATAGAAGTAATTCTAAAGATTTCTATTAAGGTATATTTAAATGTATTATTTTTAGATTATCTCAAAGTGTTATTATACATGCTATATGTTTAATTTATTGATTATTTATTAAACTATGCATGTATGGCTATAAATAATATGGAATATTAGTATTGTTGTTACACTTTTGAAATAATTAAATAGATTAAATGTTTTTTAAAACTGAATTAAGTTTTATTTCTTCATGAAGATTAAAACAAAGTTTGTAAGTGAATAGTATACTGACGAAGTATTTTTAATGATAAACAGGAGTGTTAGATTTAAGATTTAAATTATTTGAATATGATTTAGAGTAATACTCCAAGATATTAGACAGTTGCAGTCTAAATTTGATCTCGAGGCATGCTCTATTTCAAAGATTTTTAAAAGAATTATTATTAACAGATATACTAAAGACATATTTTTCATAGTAGTTTTAAAACCTCAAAGTTAGTTCTAAATACTTAAATCATAAACTTAACTTAGGCACCTTGATGTGAGTTTAAATTTTTTAATTGAATGTTTCATTAATCTCTTAGAAAAGAAGCATAATTTTATTAAAATTAACTACTAGACTTGTCGAAGGTGATAAGTGATTTTAATTAATAATAAATTGTAGACTTAATTAATCTTCTATTTGAATATATAAGAAAATCAATAATTTAATTCATATATAGAGATCAAAATATTTGTGTGAACCTGTGTAGTTTTAAAAATCATTGGTCTTAATGCTTTCTTTTTTTATTAAATTGCATACTCTTGTTAAATTAATGAACAAGATTATTTCCAATTGACTATCGAAAGAGGATTTTGGATAATTTTGAAGATTGCTAACAAACAGAAAGAATTAAATTCAATTAGCTAGATGAGTAAAGCATAGTGAAAGATTAGGTGGAATCGATTTCCTAGAAATTTTCTTCCTGTTAATTTTATCTTTGAACAATATCTTTATTTTCTTTTGCACATTTTTTAAAATTGATTTTATTTTAAATTACAATTACAATAACATTAGTGAATTCTCTAGATAAAATTAAGATTAGTATAATTTTGGTATTTGTCAAAAGTAAGTTACCAATTTCTGAGGACGATACTCTTCTTATCACTTTATTATAAAGCTATGATACTATGCACTTGCATTTTTGCACCGATCAAGTTTTTGGTGCTGTTGTCGGGGATTGATTTTTCTTATTTTTGTCAATATTGATACAAAGTAATCTTGGTTTTAATTTAGAATTATATTTTTTTTTATTTTTTTTCTGTAGGTGTGATGTTGGATGTGCCGTGTTAGAACTCGAAACATTATTCCTTTTGATCTGGAAATTGAAAGAACTTTAGATCACGAAGAAAGAAGAAAGTACTAGCCATGGCTGAAGGAGAACATAATGCACCACCACGCACCTTGAAGGATTATGTTAGGCCAATTGTGAATGAAAATTACTCAGGTGTAAGATGCTAGATCATTAATGCCAATAATTTTGAGCTCAAACCTGCATTGATCAGCATGGTGCAACAAGCCCAATTTAGCAGATCACCACTTAATGATCCCAATATTCATTTGGTGATGTTCTTGGAGATTTATGACACTATAAAGATGAATGGAGTTATTGAAGACACCATTAGACTAAGATTGTTTCCTTTTTCATTGAGGGACAAGGCTAGAGGATGGCTATAATCTCTACAACCAGGAAGCATCACTAGTTGGCAAGACATGGCAGAACATTTTCTTGCTAAATTCTTTCCACCTACAAAATAGCCCAACTTAGGAGTGAGATTGGTCAATTTAGAAAAAATGATTTTGAGACACTCTATGAAGCATATGAAAGGTATAAAGATATGATTCGACATTGCCCTTAACATGGATTGCCAGATTGGTTGTAAACTTAGATGTTTTATAATGTGTCAAATGGACAAACTAGAACTATAATTGATGCTACTTCTGGTGGAACTTTGATGTCAAAGACACCTGAAGGTGCTACTTCACTTTATCAATGGCCAACTAAAAGATCTATGGCTAAGAAAGTTGCTGGGATTCATGAATTAGAGCCATTTATAGCCTTTTTAGCTCAAGTAGCTTCTCTATCTCATCAAATTTCAGCCTTAACAACCCAAAGATTACCACAAAGTGTAGAATATGTTGGAGACTCAAGTATGACAGTTCCGATGAATGAAGCAAGTCAAGAACATGTTCAATACATCAACAATCGGAACTATAACTATCGTGGTAATCCTATGCCAAATTACTACCATCCAAGGATTTGAAATCATGAGAATTTTTCTTATGGAAACATAAATAATGTGATGCAACCTCATCTAGGGTTTGGTAGTCAACCAAGCGAAAAGAAGATGTCACTTGAGGATGCCATGGTTTCCTTTGTTGAGGAGACCAAAGCAAGGTTTAAAAAGAATGATTCATGGCTGGATAACATTGAGACTCATTGTAACAATATGGGAGCCACTATGAAAAATCTTGAAGTGAAAATTGGGCAACTAGCCACAACCATCAATGCTCAACAAATAAGACTTTTCCTAGCAATACAGAAGTGAATCCAAAGGAACAATGCAAGGCCATTACACTAAGGAGTGGAAGAGATATTGAGAGGTCACCATCAAAGGAAACTGATTCCACCCCTATAGCTCCAAACAATGGCCAAAGCAATCATAAAATGGAAGGTGAGGAGATTATTGATGATACACTAAGAGAGGCTGACATCCCTCCATCAATTTCATTTCCTAACAATCCTCATATTCTCTCTACTCCACTTCCTTATCCCCAATGCTTTTTAAAAACAAAAATTAGATAAGCAATTTTCTAAGTTTTTGGATATCTTTAAGAAAATTTATATAAATATTCCTTTTGTAAATGCTTTGGAACATATGAAAAATTATGCCAAATTTCTGAAAGACATCATTTCTAAGAAAAGAAGGTTGGAGGAGTTCGAAACAGTGAAGCTTTTTGAAGAATGTAGTGTCATTCTTTAAAAAACATTACCTCAAAAATTAAAAGATCCATGGAGTTTTACTATGCCTTGCACTATTGAAAATTCATTTTTTGATAAAGTTTTATGTGATATTGGTGCTAGCATTAATCTTATGCCACTCTCTATTTATAGGAAATTGGGACTTGGAGAGATTAAACAAACAGTAATTTCTTTGCAACTAGTAGTCCTATTTTATGAACATCACATTATTAAGAACTATTAAATTTTATAACCATTTTTTGAAAATTTTGAGAAGAACATAGTTTTCTATGTAGTTAATTAAGGGATTCTCTTGTAATTCCATATCAAAATTTTAAACAGGATCAGCAAATGGGTAATTATTCTTTCCATTATTCTTTATTTTTTTATTTACAATGGACAATTTAGCTATCCAAAATGTTGTAACCGAACAGTTTGGTTAATGGTTTTGAATGGTTGGGTCCGTTAATAATACATAAATATGATACAGTTTAATAGGATATAGTCAAATATAATGCTCATCAATCATCATACATAAATAGATATTATTATTAAATACATAAATAAATATATAAGCTGATATGTTTACTTTACCAAATAGGGATCAGGTTTTTTAGTCATCAACTTGAGAAATCTACTTTCCTCTTTAACCACTTGTTCACCCAACCAATAGTCTGTTATCGAAATCCAAAAGTAAAATAGATTAGATATGAAGAAATGAAGTCCCAATATCCCATTTACACAGAATTCTTAAACAGATACAAATACAAACATCCAAACTCATAATCAACAATATATCATTAGATAATAATATTTAAAACTTACCTATTATTAATCATCAATGATCAATGTAGTGTCTTTAATGAACTCTACAATAAAATAAAATCACATATCATTAGATAATAATATTTAAAACATAAAATTAGAAATAATTTTTAAGTCTTACAATTACGTAAATCAACTTCCTCATAAATCTCGTGGTCATCATTGTATTCCAATAAGGCAACATAGTCATTATTAATGGAGGAACGAAACCAATTTTGACTACATACTAATGCCTCAACCATTTTAGGATTCAAAGAACTCCTAAATGAATCAAGAATACGCCCTTCTGTGCTAAAAGCTTATTCTAATGTAACACTTGAAACTTGAATTGCTAACACATCACGTGCAATGAGAGAGATGATAGGAAACCTAAAAGAATTTGCCTACCACCATTTCAATATATCAAACTTATCCAATATGACATTTTCACATGGGATGTTCAAATATTTCTCAACCTCAATAAGAAATTTCATCTTTCTTGCTTACTCAAATGAGGGAATCCTTCCTATTACATCTTGTGGTTGAGTCATATTAGATTGGAAATCCTTTCCATGCACTAACATAACCACACCATGTAAGTATTTTAGATTGAATGTTATGAAAGTCTGAAAAATATAGATTTGATGTGGTACATAAAGATGCATTGAATGCTAATGTAGAGTCATAAAAAGCCTTCAAAAACTTGACAAAAATACTAGCATTCTTCCAAACATCTAATTTTGGAGGCCCAACACTCGATTGCTCATCATGAAAATAAGAAATAAAGTTTGTTTCTTCTTCTTCTTCTTTGAGACTATTAAAATCTTTTTCAAAATCTAAAAAAGATATTAACATTAGATATATAGAGTTCCATCTTGTAGGAACGTCTAGCACGACAATTCCTTTGGACTCAATATTTTCCTTAACAAAATACATTTTAAACTTTTGTAATCTAGAAGGAGAAGATCTAACATATCTCACTGAACAATGAATACTCATAATAGTATTGTGAAGATCTTTAAGTCCTTCTCTTACAACCAAGTTAAAAATGTGAGCACAACATTACACATGAAAGAACTCCTCACTCATAACAAGTCCATCATTCCAATTTTTTAGCTTCCTTTTCAAGTATGACACAACAATATCATTTGAGGAAGTATTATCAAGAGTTATGGTGAATACCTTACATGTACCCCAATCATTCAAACTCTATTCTATCACTCTCCCAATTGTATCACCTTTATGATTCTCAACTTGACAAAAGTTTATAATTCTATTTTGTAATTTCCAATCTTTGTCAATATAATGAGTGGTTAGACAAATATAATTAACATTTTGAATTGAAGTCCAACAATCACTAGTAATACAAACTCTTTGCTTTTCACTTATGAAAAATCTTCTCAAACTTTTTTTCTCATCTAAATAAAGTTGAAACACATCCCTAGAAATTGTTTGAGGAGATGACACATGAAAATTATGACAAATTTTAGCTAAAAAATATTTAAATCCCTCACCCTTAACAAACCTAAAAGACAATTCATCAATAATAATTATTTTTGCCAAAGCAACTCTAGCACAATTTTCATCAAATGATACAGCAACTAATTTATAAGTTGTCGTATCACCCTATCCTTTTTGTGTTTGAAAACTTAACATCTTTTGTCCTCTATCTACTTCTTTAGGAATATTCTTACATAAATTTTTTAAGTGATATATCATTGAAGTAGTTCCATTCCTTGTGGGATAAGTAACATAACTTTTTATTACAATAATGACATGTAGCTCTTGGATTTTTCACATCATAAGGTAAAATAAATGAAAAATGATTCCATATTTCTGACTTGAAATTTTTTGGTTTATTCATATCAAATTTGTTATTGAGGTGAACATTACTCACTTCTATTTCTCTTTTTTAGGATTAGTCATTTAAATTCTATAGTGGATTTTCCATTTCCTCTGGATGAAATTCAAGTTCCATGTCTTCAGTCATAGTAAAGTCTGAAAATTGACTTGGTATAATAAACTTATGTAAATCATCATCACCTATATATAGAATATAGATTACTATATATTGTTATCCTAAGTTAAATATTGAAGAAACATTATTTTAGAAAATCAATTAAGCATATATCCTTGATAAATAATTATAACATTCTCTTACTTTAATAGTATAATTATATATATTCCATGTCAAAACATTTATGTAAACCATGACAACTTCTTCATTCCAAAGTGGCTCAACCTTAACCATCACTAAACCATAAACCACACACTATTATCTTGTAGTGGATAAGGCCTCTACAGCTAGTGAAGTAGAGAAACCCAGCTTGCAAATCAATAATAACAAAGCATAGTTTTGGACTCAACATATTAGAAACTCAAAAAAACCATGCCAGCCTTTTCATTCCTAAGTGGCTCAACCTTAACCATCACTAAACCAGCAACCACTCGTTGTTGTCTTGTAGTGGCTAAGGCCTCTAGAGCTAGTGAATGAGAGAAATCAAGCTTACAAATCAACAACAACAAAGCACAATTTTGGACTCAACATATTAGAAACTCAAAAAAATAAGTATTGCTAACCAAGCCAAAATATAGACAATGTCTCGTACATTAAATTGTATTGAGAGTGTTTGGAGTTGTGCTAAGCAATAGTTCATGCATAAACTCAAATATATATCAGCTTATCACATACCTATTTTCTCCATAGATGAAAATACTAGAGGTAAGGCGAGGTCAGTTGGCTGGTGGTGGAGGTGACACGAGGATGGCTGGCTGCTGCTAGAGGCGGCAACGATGATGCATATACCATGTTAGGGTTCGAAGAGGGAAAGTGAGAGGGTCATGCCCTAAGAGAAATGTGGTTTTGTTATATACGTATACATTGATTTAATTAAAAACTTTTTAATATATTATTAAAACCGATTTGGTTCGGTCCGACTGGTTTAAAAATTAGTATAACTGAACCGAATTGTTTAAAAATCTATTTTAGTTAATATAAACCAGACTAGACCATTTCATTTATAAAACTATTCAGACCGGTCCAGTCCGTTCCAATTTTTTCAATTTAATTCGGTTCAGTCTAGTTTTTGGACACCCTTAATTATTTTCAGTAGGTCCAAACCTAGGGTATGCTAACATAATTCATTATCTTGCTATTAGTGTTTTGAGACCTAATATTTCTTTTCAAAAAAAATAATTTTTTTTACATTCTTGTATGAAATACTTTTGGGATGACCCTTATCTACTCAGTTGTAGACAAAATCAAATCATCTGAAGATGTGTACCTAAAGAGGAATATAAGAAAATTCTATATTTTTTTCATGAGGTTAATTGTGGTGGTAAGAAAATGACCTTTAAGGTATTACAGTTTGTATTTTATTGGCCAACATTTTTTAAAGATGCTCATATATTTTACATGCATTGCGATAGATGTCAAAGGAAAGGTAATATAGAAAAAAGTGATGAAATGTTTTGACATTTAATTTAGTTGTTCATGTATAGGGGATTGACTTTATGGGTCTTTTTCCTCCATATTTTGGCAATGAATATATTTTGGTGGTTGTTGATTATGTGTTTGAGTAGGTATAAGCTATACCCATTAAAACTAATGATGCTAATGTTGTTGAAAAATTCTTGATAGATTTGATATTTAGCGAGTTTGGGATGCCTAGAGAAATAATTAGTGATGGAAGGAGCCATTTTTACAACAAAATTTTTGATGGAATATTGAAGAAGTATAACATTACACACAAAGTGGCTACTCCATACCATCCATAAACTTTTGGTCAAGTGGAAGTGAGTGATAGGAAAATAAAAGAAGTTCTAGAATGCACATCCTTCAAGGAAAGACTGGGCAATCAAATTGAATGATGCTATATAGGCATACTACATAGCCTACAAAGAACCCATTGGGATGATCCTAGATAAGTGTTCAAAAGGACTTAATATATTGTTATTTTATGCATGTTAAGTGATTAAATAGATTTGTATTTTCTTAGTTTTACTATCATTTTAAGAAAATATATATTTTTGGAATAACAGGTATGTTAATTGTGTTTTAGGTATTTTAGCTTCAAAAAGATTTCATTAATCAAACCCTTGAAGAATATATCCAAAAGTGTCTATTACAACTTTAAAAGCTTAAAAGATAACATATGTAAAGCATTTAATATGTTCCAAAATATGAAAAAAGATGTACAAAAAAATATATTGGTTATATGTTTTCATAACAACATTGGCCATGAGATGGAAGTTTTATATGATGTAGTGTGATGCCAAGGGATTGAGAATCATGCATTCCAGAATTTCTACGGGCCATGGCATTGAACTTTTGTATGCTACGGTGTGAGTGTAGTGGATTGAGCTCCAAATGTTGTATAGCTAGTCATCTGATCCACCTTTTTCTCCTTTCCTACACCTATAAATAATAGGACCTTAATTCTATTGTAATCTATATCCCATAGCTTCATTCTTAAGCTGATTTCTTTGTCTCTTAAACTTTCTTAGTTTTTATTTTAGTAGTTTCAAGTTCTTCTCTCATTTGAGAGTTGAACAATTTTAGTTTATGTAATAATTCTAGTTTCAATTCAATAAATGGTGTTGGAAATTCTATTTTGAGGTTTTCCAAGATAGAAATGATACTAAGATTATATTGAGGTATATTGAAAAGTATTATCTTCAGGTTATCTTTATGTGCTGTTTTACATGCTACATTTAATTTACTGGTCATTTATCAAAATAAATATACATGTTTGGCTATAAAAAATGAGATTTTAGTAATATTATTACGTTTATGAAATATTAAAGTAGATTAAGCATTTTTATAAAATGAATTAAGTTTTATTTCTTCATCAAGATTAAAACAAAGTTTGTAAAAGAAAAATATATTGACGAAGTATTTTTCATAATAAACAAGAGAGCTAGATTTAGGATTTAATTATCTAAATTTGATGTAAAGTGAACTCTTAGACGTTGGATGAAATATTTTGGATCTAATTTAGACAATTCTATTTTAAAGATTTTTATAAGATTTATTATTAGAAAATATATTGATGTCATATTTTTCATAATAGATTTAAATCCTGATAGTTAGTTTCTAGGTACTTAAATCCTTAACCTAACTTGGACACAATTATGAGAGTTTAAATTGATAGTCCTATCAAAAGTATCAATTAAATGGTTCATTAATTTCTTAGGAATAAAACATAATTTAGGTAGCTATCAATTATTGATCCCAACCAAAATATTTTAATTGATAATTGATTAATAACGAAATTGATTACTTCTTATAAGTCAATAATCTTAATTCATATTTTTAATAACTACTTAATATTAAACAAGCATAATTAACTAGCTAATGTATCCCATAGATTTTTCATTGCATGATGTATAATTACCTAAATGTTTATTAAATCTATCTTTATTTTTATGTCGTTAGTTTAGATCTTCAAACCCTAACATTGTGATAGAATGTTTAGGTTTTATTTTGGATTTTAAGAATTTGGTGAATTATTTAAAAACTGCATGATTCTCTTTAAATCGATCTTAAAAGTATACTTATTATTTTCTATAAGTGATTCGTGCACTTGCGAGCTATTTTATAAATCATACAAAATTTGTAAGCCTCATTTTGGCATATCAAGTTTTGAGAGTCATTGCCAGGTATACTTGTAATAGCACTAAAAACTAAAAAACCTTTACAAGCGTAAAGTTTTAGGCACCATTTCGTCGGATAAATAATATTTTTCAATTGTTATTATCAAAATCTTAAAAACTTTATGTAGGCTATCAATTAATTTTAGATATTTTAACTTTAATTTTTTTTATTTTTTGAAAAATAAAAAATAAAAAAATGGAAAACATATTTTATATTTTATTTTATTAAAAAAAGCAATAAAATGTTCTAAATTTCAAATTTTTTTATGAAAATAAAGAAATTAAAGCTCCATTTATTATTTACTTAAAATAAAAAAAATTATAATGAAGTCAAATCAAGAACGGTGAGATCTTAATTTCAAGTTCAAATTAAAAAAAATAGATCTTAAATAAATAAAGTCAAAAAATAAAAACAAATCTCAAAATTTAATTTCTCATCCATTAAGTTGACTTATGATATTAAAAAAAAGATAAAAAAATTTCAAAAAACAAATCTAAAAATATGTTAGTGTTGTTATACTGGATTGATAACTCTATGAAAGTAGAGTCATTAATGCACTTTTTTACTTAATATTTACCTTTTTTATTCAATAAATAGTATTTTTGGGGCCATAAATATTTTAGTGAAAATGGGTGAAAATATAACTTTTGAGATTTTTTTGTAATTTTTATGAATTTTTGACGCAAGGCTAATCAGGAGCTGCCACTTGGTATGCCATGCAAGTAGAGGAGATGATTAAGCAAGCCATGTGGATGCCACACAATCAGGGATATCGAATCACGTTACGCTACTTGTGAGGAGGATGAACTGCATGCCACGTGTCAACACAACATTCAATCCGAGTTATCACATCCATCAATCTACATTTCCATGTGTCGTAATGCGATTGATCCTTGCATTCCACCCCTGGCATACGTCACATTCTGATTTGCATAGTGAATTACGTGTGCCACGTTTCGACTTGTGATTGGCTGACATTGTCAATTTTGCTTGTTTTGATCTTAGCCCTTACTTTGTACCTGATCTGATGGTCCAAATCACACCTGAGTTATATTTAAGCCTCTAATCGCTTAATAAACCCGAAGGGGCCATCATTAGCATAATTTTGGTCAATTTTTTGAGCTAAAAAGGGAGGAAAATACAGAAAAATTCAAGAAGGGACACAATTTTGGTGGAGATTTAAGAGGAGATTAACACTACAATTCAAGAAATTGATTGTATTTCTTCTTCTACTCTTTTCTTTATTAATTTTTATATCTTTCTTTATGAAAAATATAAGCTTTATGAACATAATTATGTGTAGTTATTTTATTAATCTAGGGATCTTATGGACCCAATTTTCACCATATGATGATATAATATTATACCCCAATTTTAATTTTAATTTAATTATATTATTTAATATGATTTTTATACTATTAATTGTTTGGTCAACAATTTATCTATAGAGGTAATTAAATAGATTTGAGAGAATTATTTTTATGTTTGTCTTGATTAAATAACATGCATAGTTTCTAGGCAGAGATGTATGATTCTTATGTATGTGATTCATACTTGATAAACTTAATGAGTAGTATGAAATTTAATTGGCATGAGAGTGTGATTAAATTAATTGCTATATGGTATGTAGTTTACTTGAGAGAGGAATGAATGCTAGGTTAGATTCAATTGATCATGTAATTAATTGATAATTATATTGGGGAGATTTTAGCGATTTGCATGTTTATAAAATTAGGAGATTAAGTATTCCTAGATATTTTCTTATATATCTTCTTAGTTACCAAATTTGATTTAATTAATTATTGCTATTTATTTTTAGTTAATTTAATTTTGATATCCTAAAATATAAAAACACAAAAAAATTGATTTTTATTTTTTTTAGTTTTGAAATTAGTTTCTAATAAAATAATCCTCGTGGTAACGATATTTTATTTTCATTATATTACTTGTAGCGATATATATACTTGCGTACTCATTGTACACATAATTTGTGTGGCGACTAAGTTTTTGACGCCGTTGCGGGGATTATAAATATTAGAAATTAATAATTTTTTTTATTATTACTTTTTTATTTTAGTTATTTTTCTTAATTTATTTTTCTTTACTTTAATTTTAATTTACTTATTTTCTTTTAGTGACTTATTTATTTATTTTAGTTAATTTATTTTATTTATTTAAATTTAAATTTATTTATTTAGTTGTTTATTTAGACGTCTCCTTTAGTTTTGTAGAAACATAGTTGAGTCTATTGCATGAGCAGAGTTCGTGAAGGAGAAATCTTATCTTTAGATCTTCAAATTGAGCTTACATTAAGATCAATTAGAAAACAACAAGTCATCCAAGAGGAATAAATGGCTAATCCATTAGAAATAAACAATAATGAGTTAAACTTGAATAATGAAATGCTTTTGACTGATGATAGAGATATAGCTATGAATGAATATACAATACCTACGTTGGAAGGGCTGAATCCAAGTATTACAAGCCAAACATTCAAGCTAATTAGTTTGAATTAAAGCCAGTGATGCTTCAAATGCTACAAATAGTTGGACAATTCAGTGGATTACCAATAGAGGATCCTTATCTTCATCTTAGATTGTTTATTGAAGTTGTAGATTAATTTAAGTTCAATGGTGTAACCAAAGGGGCATGTAGCCTTAGATTGTTCCCTTACTCTTTATGAGACCGTGCTCGAGCTTGGCTAAACTCTTTGCCACTTGATTCCATTACAACATGGAATGGTTTGGTAGAGAAATTCTTGATGAAATACTTCCCACCAACAAAGAATGCCAAGCTTAGGAATGACATTACTTTCTACCAACAATACAAAGGAGAATCTTTATATGAAGCATGGGAAAGATTCAAGGAATTGCTAAGGAATTATCCTCATCATGGTATTCCTTCTTGGATTCAAATGGAGACGTTTTACAATGGTCTCAATGCTCAAACAAGAAGTATTGTTGATGCATTTGCCAATGGAGCTTTGTTAGCCAAATCTAACAATCTAGCTTATGATTTACTTCAGAAAATAGCTAGCAATAATTATCAATGGCCAATGGATAGAATGACAGCCACATGAAAAGTAGCTGGAGTGCATGAGGTAAATGATATGATAACACTTACTACTCAAGTGTCATCTTTGGTTAATCTTTTGCAGGATCAAAACTTGCAGTGAGTATAAACCATTTCCAAGATTCATGAGTGTCGTGTGTGTTTTGTGGAGGAACTCATTTTTTTTCATAATTGTCCAAATAATCCTAAATCCATATTCTATGTAGGGAATGTGAACCGAAACAATAATCCATACTCAAGCACATATAACCCAGGATGGAGACAACATCCAAATTTCTCTTGGAGTAATAATAATAGTCAAGGTGGTAATCAATTCAATCATCAATCATTTCCACCACTTGGTTTGCAACAACCACAGTAATCACAAGCCCAAGAGAAGAAGCCACATATTGAGGACAATACAAATTCTTTAATGGGGATGATGAAAGACTTCATCCAATTAGTAAATACAAAATTGTCCATTCAAGAGGCTTCAATTCAAAATTTGGAGAACCAAATGGGGAAACTTGCTTATGATATAAGTAAAAGGCCTCAAGGTAACCTTCCAAGTGACATGATTGTAAACCCATGAAGAGAAGGTAAGGACCAGTGTAACGCCATAACCTTGAGGAGTGGTAAAACTTTAGAATAGGAACATAAGATAGAAAAGGATAAGTAGAAATAGGAAATTAAAAAGGATGACGAGAAACTAGTGGATAAAGAGAACATTGAAAAGGAAATAATTCAGCCAAAGAAAAACAACCTTTACAAACCCACTATTTTTTCCCTTAAAGATTGCAAAAGAAAAATTCAGATATGTAGTTTTCAAAATTTCTGGAAGTCTTCAAGAAGCTGCACATAAACATACCATTTGTAGAGGTACTTGAACAAATGCCATCTTATGCCAAAATTATGAAGGATGTACTGTCAAAGAAAAAGAGGCTTGGAGATCATGAAACAATAACCTTGACTAAAGGTTATAGCACAATCCTTGATAGAAAACTACCACAAAATTAAAAGAACCAAGTAGTTTTGACATCCCTTGCACTATTGGGAACATCCGTTTTGGCAAAGCACTATGTGACTTGGGTTCTAGCATTAACCTCATGCCATTATTGGTCTTCAAGAGATTGGGAATTGGTAAGCCAAATCCACTTCAGTAACATTACAAATGGTAGATAGATCAATTAAGAGATCTGGAGGTGTGGTAGAAGATTTGATAGTAAAAGTAGCCAAATTTATCTTTCCGAGGGACTTCATTATGCTAAACATGGAAAAGGACCATGACATTCATATCATACTTGGTCATCCATTCTTAGCAACCAAAAGGGCACTCATTGATGTACAAAAAGGTGAAATTACAATGAGAATGCAAGATGAACAAGTAATGTTTAAGGTTTTTAAAGCATCTGAACCCATTGATATTAATAGTGCTAACAAATGCTTAAGGATATATGTTACTGAATATGGGGACAACTTAAAAGAATCTGTTGAGTTTTCCACACTTAAGATTTTTATACGTGATGCTATGAATAAGGACATAAACTCACCAGAAATTAGCTCAACTTGTTTTAAGTTTGAAAGTATGGAATCGAAGGTTGATATTGTAGACTGTGTGAAATTTTTGGAGGATGCTCCTCTCATGTATGTATCAAAAGAAATTATGGAAAATTTTGAGATAAGATTTAAGCTCAAACCATCAATTAAAAATCCACCAAGTTTAGATGCCATACTTTTACCCTCCTATCCCTAGTCAAGTATGAAAGTGAAAGAGTCCAATGGAAAGGTGAAAAAGTTGTTAGAAATACATAAATTAGAAGAGTTATAGTGGAGTGCTTATAAGAATGCCAAAAAGTTCAAAAAGAAAACAAAATTATGGCATGAGAAGAGAATTGAGCACCGTGTTCACGAACCAGAGCATAAGGTATCATTATTTTTGTTTTGTAGGTGAATAAATGTGAAGAGCAATGGCATAATACGAATGAGAATTTTAGCGACATATGTGGTATGCCATGATTAAGGGAGTTTTATTTTCTTTTACTTTTTCATATTTATATGTGCACATTAGGGACAATGTGCAATTTAAGTTTGGGGGAGGAAACTTCATTTTCTACATTAGTATTTAGTATGCATTTTAAATTTTATGGAATGTTTTTATTTTTATTTTTAGGATGTTTTTAATCATGATTTGGGTAGAAATTGATAAATATATGGAAACTAAATGTATGCATGGTTGATATGAAACATATGAACTCAATGATAAAAATTGGTTGTCATGACTAGGATAAGGAATGTAACATATTTTTTAAGATATTTATATTAATTATGTGATACGCTTGATAGTTTGGATTGGATTGATTCAAATTTTTATGAACATTTCACGATTGATTTTGGTGTTCTTATTGAGAGAAAATTTGTAGTGAGTTGTGGGAGTTGATGAGATCTACCAAGTTTTAGAATCTATTTGATCATCCCTTGAGTCGAAATCCTAAATAGTAATTAGCAAGAGAAATGATTTAGGCCTAATTTGGATCGATTGAGCCTTTCAAGCTAACCATTGTTAATATCTTTAGTTACCCATTTGAGCCTAACAAAGAAACTTTCATATCTTTAAGCCACAATTAATGTCTAACTAATAAGTATTACCTTTACCCTTGCACCTTTAGCTTGTATGAAAATAAAAAATGCAATCATGTGTTATGCTATAGCATAAGATGAAATGTAATGCACCTTATAAAAAAAGAAGCAAAATTCACAACATAATTATCCCTCTAAAGAAAAAGAAAATATAATTAAAAATAAGTTAAGATGTGGAATAATAGATTGTGAAAAGAATGATAAGAAGGGTGTATCGAAATATCAAGTAATAGCTCAATTGCAGTTAAAAAGTGCATGATGAAAAAAAAATCTTATCAACCTTCCACCTAAGCCTTACATTACAACCATGTAAAGTCTTTATTGATCTTTAGCTAAGTGCATATTTATATCAGTTGAAAGGGATGTGAAAAATAGACTTATGAGACTTGTTCTAAGATTGAATTGATTAGCATGCCCATATAGGTTGATTTCATGAGTGCATTGGATGATATCATATGCATCACACACACACACAAATCAACTTGTCAAAAACCTTGAATATCCTTGTATTGATGGAACATTGTTTGATGAATATGTGAACCATTTTATTATAGGATTGTACAATTTTTGAGAGGGATAGTTTTCGTGAAATATGCATGTACTTATAGAATTATATTTATGAATATACTACCCATATTATTTTATAAAGTTTATTCTTGGCTTTACTTGAGGACAAGCAAAAATTTAAGTTTGGGGGTGTGATGACTCTATGAAAGTAGAGTCATTAGCACACTTTTTTACTTAATGTTTACTTGTTTTATTCAATAAATAGTATTTTTGGGGCCAAAAATATTAAAATATAAATTTTTTAGTGAAAAGGGTAAAAATATAATTTTTAGAATTTTCTTGGATTTTTCTAGAATTTTTATGGATTTTTTAGTAATTTTTAACCCAGAGCTAATCAGGAGCTACCTCGTGGCATGCCATGTAAGTAGAGGAACTGAATGGGCAACCACACACACTCCACGCAAGAAGAGATAGTGAATCACATTATGCCGCGTGTAAGATGGATGAACCACGTGCCACGTGTTAGCACGGTATTCAATTCGAGTTCGGAGATCAGTCAACACATACTGCTACATGTCGCTACGCGATTGATCCACGTATCACGCTTTGATTTGCATATTCAATTTCGTGTGTCACGTGTCAAGTTGTGATTGGCTAGCATTGTCAATTTTGCTTGTTTTGATGGTAGCCCTTTATCTGAAGCTCATCTGACGATCCAGATCGCACTTGAGCTATATTTAAGGCTCTAATCATTCTATAAACCTGAAGGGACCATCATTAGCATAATTTTGGTCAATTTTTGGAGCCAAAGAGGGAGAAAAGTACAAAATAATTCAAGATGGGACACAATTTTGGTGGAGATTTAAAAGGAGATTAACACTACAATTCAAGAGATTGTTTGTATTTTTTCTTATAATCTTTTCTTTAACAATTTTTATGTTTATTTTTGAAAAATATGAGCTTTATGAACATAATTTTGTGTAGTTAATATTTTAATCTAGGGATCATATGAACCCAATTTTCACCATATGATGATATAATATTTTACCCCAATTATAATTATAATTTAATTATATTATTTAATCTAATTTTTATACTATTAATTATTTGGCCAACAATTTATCTATAGAGGTAATTAAATATATTTGAGAGAATTATTTAATTGTTTGTCATGATTAAATAACATGCATAGTTTCTAGGCAGAGATGTATGATTCTTATATATGTGATCCATACTTGACGAACTTAATGAGTAGTATGCAATTTAATTAGCATAAGAGTGTGATTAAATTAATTGCTATATGATGTGTAGTTTACTTGAGAGAAGAATGCATACTAGATTAGATTCAATTGATCATGTAATTAATTGATAATTATATTGGGGGATTTTAGCGATTCGCATGTTTAGAAAATTGGGAGATTAAGTATTCTTAGATAGTTTCTCATATATCTTCTTAGTTACCAAATCTAATTTAATTAATTATTGCTATTTACTTTTAGTTATTTTAAATTTGCTTCGTTAAAATATAAAAACACAAAAAAAATTGATTTTTATTTTTTTAGTTTTAAAAATTAGTTTCTAATAAATTAATCTCTATGGGAACGATAATTTCTTTTCATTATATTACTTGTTGCGATATGTATAATTACGTATTCATTGTACACACAATTTCTATGGCGATCATATATCTAGGTGCAAGTATAAATTTAATGCCTTATTCATTGTACTTGTAGCTAAGAGTGGGTGATCTAAAACCCACAACTATGTCCCTAAAATTAGTGAATAAATTTTTAATTTATCCAAAGGGTATGGTATAATGATTTAATTGTACAGATAGACAACCTCATCATACCTATAAATTTTGTTATTGGTTTTGTGTAAGAAACCTAAAATTGGATAAGGAACATAATGTGCTTATTGGTAGGCCTCTACAAAAATAGTTGTTATTGTCCATTAATGGAGTTTTTCAAGGATAGTCTTTGCATAAAGACTGTATATTTTCAAGCACATACTGACATAAACTCAATGATGAGGGAAAAATCTAGCATGCAAAATTCTTAAAATGGAAATCCCCCAAAGAAGCACCTTTTTAAGACGTTAAAATGGTACTGGATAAGAGGCAATCCATCTTTTTTAGGTAATATTATTTCTTTTATTTTAATTGTTTATGTTATTTATTTTTGTTTCCTATCATGGGAACATTATTTAGAAATGTTAATTTTATAATTGTTTGTTAAAATTTGTGAAAAGTATATAGTATTCTATATGTGTAAATTTAAATATATGGAATGATGGATGCACCTGTAATTCCACATTAATACTTGAGTAGGTTCAACAAATTGATAACCTTTTTATTCTTTACTCTTTCTTTTTAATTTACAATTATTACATTGAGGGTAATGTTAGTTCGAGATTGGGGGTGGATTAGTAATTTTTGATTAATTTTAAAAAAAATTCTTAAAAAATTATCATGTCTTTTAGTTATTTTCAAGAAAATATTTCATAGAGTAATATGATAATAATTACTTTTTGTCATAATTAGTATTACATGATAAAATGTTGAAATTATGATGAACCCCAAAAAGGCATCAAATAGTGGAGACTACCTTATGAGAATATATTTTGAGCCATTCTCTTCTCATTCTGAGTGATGATATTGTTTCTACTTTTTTAAACACTCTTCTTATAAATTCTAAATTTCTAGATGTTCTCTATAGGTCCTTGCATTGTATGTTAGGATTTTTACCCATAATAACACTACTACAATACATACATATGGTCTTAGAAATTTAGCCTTGGTTTTTTTAAAAACCGAGACGATAGATATATCCTATGGCCTTAGTTATTTAAAAACTAAGGCCATAGAATACCATATAGCCTCGGTTATTTAAAAACCAAGGCCATAGATATACCCTATTAATTTTCTCTCTTTTACACCAAACACCATATTTTTTTATGAATTGTTTTCCTTTTCCTTTTCATTTTCTCTTTCTATTTTTTCCTTTTTTTTATTTTTTATTTTTTATTTTTTCCCTTTCTCTTTTTTTCTTTTCTCCTTCTCCCTCTAGCCCTCGATAGCACTGGATATATTTGTTTAGGGTTTTCACGCATTCAATCATCAACCTTTTTGCCAATCATGCTGGATAGCTCGCACTAGCTAGATATTTGTTTAGGGTTTTCATGCATTCACCCTCTTTGCTACTCTTTATGCCCCTAGTTCTCGTTACTATCCCATCTATGGCCATCTCGCTCCTCCTAATCCCAAAAGGTAACTTCTTATTTTTTCTTTCTTTCTTTGTAAAGTTGTTTATGCTTTTGCTTATTCCCAAGAACCCTAATTTCATTCATATTTTCTGTTTACAAATCCTAATTTTGTTCATATTTTGTGCAGTAAAAAATTTCCTCTCAGCCACAAGGTTAGTGATTTTCGTTAATTCTATTTGTTGTGTCCTTCAATAATGTAAAAGACCATTTTGCTATTGATTTCTTTGGTTGTTTTGTTTGCGTATTGTTCTTGATTTTTGAATTGAAAATTTTAGTTCAATTTCTAGATTAATGTTATGTATTCAGATAGGATAGAGAAGTGAGCTCCTTTTGTTTTACGATTTTGGGATGATATAACATCCATTTGTTTAATTAAATATGCTTAAAAAAAATTTTGGACAATAAAAATGCTTAAAAAAATTTCTCACTAATTTCTCTAATTATGAAGGTCTTGGAGATTCTAGCAGTTCACATAAGGATGGAAATAATAATGCCTTGGTTGTTGGTCCATCTACCCCAAAGCCATAAATGCATGCACTATTATCATTTTCTCTGTTATCTCTTTTCTTTTAGCAATTTATGTTGTAGCAAATATGATATCACTTTCCCTTATATGTTTTATTATTATTCCAAGTAGCTTCCAGCGTTGTTTTTCTTGCCTCCTATAATCTGCCTTGTATAGTTTCATGGAAAAAGTCCATATATTTCTTATTATGTTGCTAGATAAGTGTCATTGTATCTTATAAAATTTTCTTGAATGAAGAACATAGTGCTAGTTCTTTCTTTTTGTATTTTCCTTGCAAGAATAATATAGGAGTACCAGGTAAAGACACATCAATACTATTTTTCTTACATTAAAATGAATGCTCTTCTTTCACTGAGTATTGTTCTTGAATTGAATATTGGAAATTTTTGAACTGAATACTGTTGCTTTGTTAATTTTTTCAATATATTTATGCATTGCGCTGAAATGATGCTAGGTTATGCATCTTTGGTCATTACAAAGTTATAAGTATGTTGAAATGATAGATGCTGATATGTTGAGAAAATTGTATTCTTTAATTATTTTAACTTTTACCCAAATAGGTGGCTTTTTCTAACTATAAATTGATCAATTTTACTTTTCTTTGCAAGTTTTGTATTGACTTTGGCTAGAATGGGAGAAAAAGGAATGTCTGTGAGTACTTAGTTGTCTCAATATGTACCTATGCCTTTATTGGCTTATTTGGTTTGTTATCAATTTAGTTTACATGAGCATGGTACCATATTATGATATAAAATTTTAAGTTCACTTGCTACTATGTTGAAGGTTAATGTATGGGGTCCATCTGATCTCAAATACTTGGTTGATGCCATAAAGTCCTTTGTTCCAAATGCTACCATGGTACTTACAAAGTACATTAACAGATCCTTTAGTTCTTTTTTATGATGAGGTGGTCAAAATATCTACCATTATTCTACAACCAGGTTCCTCGATTTTGAAGAATCCATCAAAAAACCTAGAAGAGTAGATATATCATATTTGACCCTGCAAAAGCTTCAGCCTTTAAACTTAAAGCTGGACCTATGCTTGGTGTCTGTTACTTGGTGTTAGTGCAAGTACTGGTGCCTGGTGCTTGGCTTGGTGTTGGTGTTAGTGCTGGTGCTGGTGATTGGCTTGGTGCTAGTGCTTGTTGCCTTATGCTTGGCCTTGTGCTGGTGCTGGTGCTTAAAATGTTTTTCTTTAATTTTTCTGACATTGTTTTTTGTCAAGGTGTGGAAATATCAAAATCCTTTAGGTTTGGGAACCTAATGCAAATTCTTAAGTACTTAATTAATATACAAGATTCTTTCTTTTTTCATTCTATTCAATATTGTCTAAAAGATTTTGAAAATGATATTTGTCTTTTCTACTCATAAATCTGTAATTTGATATATAGGTGGTTTGTTATTTTATGGGACTTGTTTCCAACAATTCAAAAGGTGTGGTCAAATTAAAAGATCAAGGAACAAATGGAATTAATAGAGTTGGGATTAGGGTTTTTCAGTAGCTTTTAAGCACCAGGCACCAGCACCAGTGCAGCATTCCAACACCCCAGCACCAGCACCAATGCAGCACCCCAGCAAACCAGCACCAATGCAGCAGCGCCTATGGTATTTTCCTTTTCTTTACAATTCTATTGAAGTCGTTGTGGACTTAATTGTGTTGATTTGAGGTACACTTATAAATGCTTGTAATAGTAAATAGTCAGTTTGTAATAGTAAGGTTTTATTATGTTTTAGTGTATAATAAACTCTCAAATGTAATTATACTTTTAATTTTAACATAATATGATTTTTAATATTGTAATTAATAAATTTATTTTAATTTATGGCCATAGGGTATGTTTATGACCTCGGTCTTATAATAACCGAGACCATAGACATACCCTATGGCCTCAATTATTGATGATCGAGGCCATAGACATATCCTATGGCCTCGGTTATCAAATAACCAAGGTCATAGACATACCCTATGGCCTCGATTATTGAAAGACCAAGGCTATAGACATGTCATACGGTCTCAATTATTTTAAAAGTAAGGTCATAGGTAACATTCTATGGTCTCTTTCACTTAGGCCTTTGTTCTTAAAACTGTGGCCATAGACCTACAGTCATGGTTAAAAACTGGGACCATATGTATGTATTGTAGTAGTGTAATGTGTCATATATTTATTTTTGTTGCTTAAATTGAATGACTTATGTAGAAATTGAAAGTATATGTCATTTTCTTCATGCATGCATGTCTTCTAAAAACAAGAGAGACATATATGAGGTTACCTAAACCAATAAAAGAAAATACACAAATTAGTCACTCACTTTATCATAAAAATATGTTCATTTTGTACACGAGTCCTCTCTCTAAAAAAATAAGGAAAATGAATAGTTTAAAATAAATACTATTACTCAATATCCTTCAAAGTTGTGAGATTTGGTTAATTATAAAAGCAAAATATAGGAAACAATTCCTCAAGAATTCATTTATATTTTATTCATCTCCCAAAAGCATATTTCTTCATATTTTTGTTTGATGAATTTGATTGATGTATGGAAGTACTATGTGATTTCTTTATAAAATGCTTTCACTTGATTCGTTTTACGAGATCAATATTTATGCACCAATTCGAGCCTTTTATTCTTTATACATATACAAACCTATTAGTTCATTTCTATACATAAATTCTATTCATATATACCTTTGAATGAGTACTTGAACTAAGAGGATCAGTGTTATTGAGAGTATGCCTCTTGAGGGTCGAGTCGAAGAGAATTCATATTACATCCATTGAAATTGAGTTAATTTAATATTGATACATTTTTTATTTGAATACGAAAATGATTTTCATTTAATTATTATCATAAACCATGAATATTTAGAATGTTAAAATAACTTATGCTATAGATTTTTATTGTATTATTAGAAGAGATTAAAAAGCATGGGAAGTTTTGTTATTCTTTTTACTTTGTTTTATATTTTATTTTTTTATGTGTTGTTTATTTATTTTTAAGTTTTTCCATTTTAAATTTGATGTTTCTGGGTATCATATTTGAAAACCCTTGCTAGACTTAAACTTGTACATGATGAACACAAAATCAAGTCCTTGGTAGCGGTGCCAAAAACTTCATGAGAGAAGACCGACATTAGGTTAGCAATACCAATCTTGTAGATACTTTGGCTTTATATTTGTAAAACTCTCGCAAGTGCATAAATCATTTTATAGAAAATGACAAGTATAATCCCAAGTGATGAGTGCTTTAAAAGCACTAAAATTAACATGATTTAATTTACTTTAATTGATTAATTAGATTTATATTTGTATGATTTTATCATATTTTTATATAAATTTGTTTTTTCAGAATCACAGATATTTTTATTATTTTTTAGGTATTTTTGTTCAAAACTAACTTAAAGACACGAAGAAAAATACTAGTGGCAATACATCAAATATATTGTGAGAAAAGAAATGAGGAAAAGTAAAAAAGATGGAAAAAAATTTGGACAAAATGGGTCAAAACAATAAAAAATGTCAAAATGGCTGAAATCCCACACACAACAATCCAATCACGCCGAGTCTCGTGTGAGCCTACACGTAGCTGCCTATTCCTATTGAGTCCCGTGCGCACCAGGGCACGTAGCAGCCATCCTCGCTGAGTCTCGCGCACAACATCCTACCCACGCATGCACTAGCACACTCCTCGTCGTATCCCACAAGCTCCAACCGCCCGTCTGCTGAGATTTTTACGCCTCATATGCGTGCTAACTGATGAGTGCTCAAAAAGAACTAAAATTACCATGATTTTATGCACATTAATTGATTAAAAATATATATATTTATATGATTTTATCATATATTTATATATATTTGTCTTTTCAGAATCATGGGTATTTTTATTGTTTTTCAGGTATTTTCGCTTAAAAATGTAACTTAAAGACTTAAAGAGGAATACTGAAGGCAATATATTCATAAAATAAATGAGGAAAAGTCAAATGAAAAAAAATTGGACAAAATGGGTCGAAAAGGTCAAAAAGGAGAAAAACGCACCGCCTAGCCGCTCGCCAAGACCGCCCAAAGACGACCCAAAGACGCCCAAAGAACGTGCGTGCCTTTCCTTCCATGCGTGCCCATACGCGCCCTTGCGCTCAAGTACTACCCAATCGCACGCGCACGTGCCTGGGCCCATCTACGCGCGCATGCACCCGGCTACTACCCATTTGCGCTCGCCTGCGCCCAGTTGCGCCCCATCTGGGCAAAGCTACCCCACGTCATGCTGACATCATCAATAACGTCAGCAATCACCACTCCATGTTTTCATCATTTTTTAACATTTTTTCACCCACTTTTTCTCTCCATCCTCACCTATAAATACCCCTATTCTCTTCACTTCATACTACACCTCAAAACACATCTTCTCTTCTCTTTCTTTCTCTCATTTCTTAGTTTTTTTAGTTTTTCTTAGTTTTTAGCTTTTCTTAGTTAGTTTATCTTAGTTTTTAAGTTCTTCTCTTTTTGAGAAGAACTAGTTATGTTTTTGTAATTTATTTGCTTTTTTATTCAATAAATGGGAGTGCAAATTCTGTTTGGAGGTTTTCCAGCAACGGGAATAGCATCGAAGTACTATAAGGATTTTATTTTCTTTACAGTTATTTTTTATGCTTTATTCTTACATGTTATATTTAATTTGTCTGTGATTAAATTTAACTTTGCTGGCTGTTTGTAAACATGATATAATAATAACGTTATTATGCTTGCAAAATGTTAAATAGGTAAAAATATCTAAAATGAATTGATTTTGTTTTTATTCAAGATTTTATATTAAGAATGTTAGAGAGAAATATATTATTTTTCATTACAAACTTAAATCTGAAAATTAGATTTTAAGGTTTAGTTATCCGGTCTAATTTAGAGTAGTACTCTTTTATTTGTTGGTATAATCGCCCGGTAGTTAGAGTGAAGCTCTATTTCAAAAGTTTTTATAAGAATTATTATCTGAAAATGTATTGACAACATGTTTTCAATAGTTGTTTTAAAACTTGAAAGTTAGTACTCGGATAACTAAATTCTTAGGTTTAATTTGGACACCTTGAATAAAGTTTAAATTGTCTAACCCCACCAAAGGTGGCATTTAAATGGTTCATTTTCAATCTCTTAGAAAAAGGAATTAATTTAATTAACCAAATTAGTTATCAACCCCACCCATAGGTGTTAATTGATTTGTTTAGTTAACAAAGAATATCTAACCCCACCAAAGGTGGTATTCATATAAAAAAGAGAGAATCAATAAATATCAATTCATATCTTTAATGACCTAAATAATATGAGCAAACATAATTAACTTAGTTATTATATCCATAAATACTCCACTATTATAAATGATAAAATTTGCATAAATGTTTATTGAATCTATGTTTATTTTTATGTCAGTAGATTAAAAACACAAAACCCAAAATATCGTGACAGGATGTTTAGGATTTAATTTCGTTTTTAAAAGTTTGAATAATAAATTAAAAACCACATACATTCCTTCCTTAGATCGACCTTGGAAGTATACTTATCATTTTCTATGAAATGATTCGTGCACTTACGAGAGTTTTATAAATACATAAAACCAAATGAACGGGCAGGATCAGCAATGTCGATTTTGCCCCATCACTAACCTGTCCAAACATATCCAAATTCAAATTTTGAAATATTTTCCCCCCTTTTTTGTCATTTTCTTCACCTATAAAAGGACTCACTTCCCCATTGTAAAACACACAATTTTCTGAGCACTTTCTCTCTCTAGAAAGTTTTCATTTTTTTTAGTTTTTAGTTTTTAAGTTTTTAGTTTTTTTGAGAAGAACTAGCTATATTTTTATAGATTTTTTAGTTTTTTATTCAATAAGTGGAAATGCAAATCTGTTTGGAGGTTTTTCAGTAACAAAATTAGCATCAAACTATTGTAAGAATTCTTTATTTCACTCAAAATAAAGGAAATTAGGCTCAAATTATATGTCAAAAGCGCATTCTCCACTATTTGATTCCTAAACACTAATTTTGAGTTCATATACTCCATGATTAAATTAAATTAATTAAAATTTAAGATTTATTATTATTTTTTATTAATAGTAAATCACAAAGATTTATTCAAAAAAATTAGATTGTTTTATTTTTTTAAGCTAAATAAAAAAATCATAATTATTTATAACACAGAAAGTTTTTAAAATTTTAATAAATAATTTAAAAATGTTGTTTTTTTCCCTGGAAATGACGCCAAAAACTTGATGAACACAAAATGAAGTCCCAGACAACAGCGCCAAAAACTTGATGAGACAAGATTGGCATCGAGTTAGCAACATCGATCTTGTAGATACTTTGGTTTTATATTTATAAATAATCACCACACACAAAGTGTATGCAATGAATACACAAGTATACATATCGCAACAAGTAATATAATGATAAGAAAAGATCATTCCCACGGAGATTATTTTATTAGAAACTAATTTTTAAAACTAAAAAAAATAAAAATCAATTTTTTTTATGTTTTTATATTTTAATGAGGTAAAATTAAAATAACTAAAAGTAAATAGTAATAATTAATTAAATCAAATTTGGTAACTAAAAAGATATATGAGAAAATATCTAAGAATACTTAATCTCCTAATTTTCTAAACATGCGAATCGCTAAAATCTCCCAATATAATTATCAATTAATTATATGATCAATTGAATCTAACCTAGCATGTATTCCTCTCTCAAGTAAACTACACACCATATAGTAATTAATTTAATCACACTCTCTTGCTAATTAAATTGCATACTACTTATTAATTTTATCAATTATGGATCACATACATAACAATCATACATCTCTGCCTATAAACTATACATATTATTTATTCAAGACAAACAATTAAATAATTCTCTCAAATCTATTTAATTACCTCTATAGATAAATTGTTGGTCAAGCAATTAATAACATACAAATCAGATTAATTAATTAACTACACATAATTTTATTCATAAAGCTCATATTTTTCATAAAGAAGACATAAAAATTGATAAAGAAAAGAGTAGAAAAGAAATACAATCAATCTCTTGAATTATAGAAATAATCTCCTCGAATCTCCACCAAAATTGTGTCCTCTCTTGAATGTTTCTGTATTTTTCTCTCTTTTTAGCTTCAAAAATTGACCAAATATATGCTAATGGAGGCCACTTAGGATTTATAGAGTGATTAGGGGCTTAAATATTGTTCAGGTGCAATCTGGAGCGTCAGATCAAGGGCTACGATCAAAATAAAGCAAAACTGATAGCTCTATCCAATCACAATGCCACACGTGGTAGGAGGAACAGGAAGCGGTCAGAGTGAACACTTGTTGAGTTAGTGACACTAGGCGAATCACGGAGCGGTTAATAATGGCATAGTGACACATGGCATGGCGTGTTGACGAATTTTAGAACTCGTATTGAACGTCGTGCTAACACGTGGCATGCGTTTCACCCTCCTCACACGTAGCGTAATGTGATTCACTCTTCGTGCTTACGTGGCATCTATGTGGCTTTCCTAGTCATCTCTTCTACCTATGTGGCATGCCACGTGGTAGCTCCTAATTGGTCATGTGTTAAAAATTCATAAAAATCCATAAAAATTCCAGAAAAATCTCAAAAAATTCCAAAAATTATATTTTTACCATCTTTCACTAAAAAATTTATATTTTAATATTTTTGACCCAAAAAATACTATTTACTGAATAAAAAAGTAAATATTAATTAAGAAAGTGCGCTAATGACTCTATTTTCATAGAGTCATCAATAAACCTCTTGCAAGTGTACAAATTATTTTAGAGAAAATGAAAAGTATATTCACAAGGTTAATCTAAGGAAAGAATATAAGTGATTTTTAATTTATCATTCAAACTTTTAAACAATTATGTAAATTTGTATCATTCATAATATTGGAGTATTTATGGATAGAATAATTAAGTTAATTATGCTTGCTCATGTTATTTAGGTTATTAAAGATATAAATTGATATTTATTGATTCTCTCTTTTTTATATAAATACCACCTTTGGTGGGGTTAGATATTCTTTGTTAATTAAATAAATCAATTAACACCTATGGGTAGGGTCGATAATTAATTTGGTTAGTTAAATTAATTCTTTTTTTAAGAGATTGAAAATGAACCATTTAAATGCCACCTTTGGTGGGGTTATACATTTTAAACTTTATTCATTATGTCTAAATTAAACCTAATAATTTAATTATTCGAGTAGTAACTTTCAAGTTTTAAAACCATTACTGAAAATATGTTGTTAATACATTTTCGAATAATAGTTCTTATAAAAACTTTTGAAATACAGCTTCAATCTAACTACTTGAGCGATTGTGCCAACAAATAAATGGACACTACTCTAAATTAAATTGGATAATTAAATCTTAAAATCTAATTTTCATATTCAAGTTTGTATTGAAAAATAATATATTTTTCTCTAACATCCTTAATATAAAATTTTGAATAAAAACTAAATTAATTTATTTTATAGAAATGTTTTACTTATTTAATATTTCGCAAGCATTACAACGTTATTATTATATCATATTTACAAACAGCCTACCATGTAGAATTTAATCATAGACAAATTAAATATAACATATAAGAATAAAATATAAAAATAACTATAAATAATTCATTTTAAAATTATACTTCAAAAGAATCCTTATAGAACCTTGATACTAATTCTGTTTCTAGAAAACCTCCAAACATATTTTCATTTCCATTTGTTGAATCAAAAACTATAAATTTTAAAAAGCATAGCTAGTTCTTCTCAAAAAGTGAAGAAATTCAAAATTAAAAAAACTAAGAAAGCTTTCTAGAGAGAGAAATCTAAAGAGAGAAAAAGAAGGGATTTTGAGGGGTTTTTAGGTGTGGTTTTTACAATGGGGGAGATGGTCCATTTATAGGTGAGAAAAAAAGTTTAAAAGGTGGAAAAATATCTCAAATTTGATCTTGGACTCGCTTAGAAAGGTTGGCACATGTTGGGGCGAGTGCTGATTGCATGCGGGCATGTGCTAGCTACACACGGGGCTCTATAGATGCATACGTGAGGCAAGTTGGACTAGGCATATGTGCGCGCAGGTTAGGCTGGACTCGACATTTTTCACCTTTTTGACCGTTTTGATCCATTTGTCCAACTTTTTCATTGTTTTGACTTTGACTCATTTTTTTCTTAACATATATGTGATGTATTACCTCAAGTATTTTTCTTCGAGTTTTTAAATTATTTTTGAAATAAAATATCTGAAAAATAATAAAAATACCTATGATTCCAAAAAGACAAATTTATATAAAAATAGACAAATATAAATCTATTTAATCAATTATATCATATTAAATCATGATAATTTTAATGCTTTTTAAATACTCATCAGTCCACTAGGAAAACTTAGGGGTTTAAAGACTTATTACACATGCTAAATACAACCATATCAATCTACGAAAATAATTTAGGATAGTCTAATTTTATTATAGTTTTTTTAACCTTTTGCCATTCTTGCTAAGAGACTAGCAAGAAGGTTGTTGGGGTTATGATGAGTGCTCGAAATTACTTAGTATATTGTTATTTTATGCATGTTAAATCATTAAAGAGTTTTGTATTTTCTTAGTTTTACTATCATTTTAAACAAATCTATCTTTTCCTAATTATGAGTATGTTTTGCTATTTTTCTGGTATTTTAATTTCAAAAAGTTTAATTAATCAAACAATTGAAGAATATATTTGAAAGTTTCAATTACAAATTTAAAAGCTTAAAAGATAACATACGTAAAGAACTTCGTATGTTCCAAAATATGAAGAGGATGTACCAAAAATTATAAGGGTGCCAAGTTTTTCAGATTAACGTGGGTCGTGGCATGTAAGTTTTATATGCCACCATAGAAGGAAATATTATTGAGAATCATGCATCTTAGAATTGATATGGGTCATGGCATGGAAATTTTGTATGCCACGGTGGGAGTGTTATGGATCAAGCTTCAAATCATGTACAGTCTGTGCATGCCGCAATGTGAATTAAACGTGTGTCATGAGGTTAGTCATATGATCCATATTTTTTCCTTTCCTGTACCTATAAATAGGACCCTAAATCTTTTGTAATCCATATCACATAGCTTCATTCTTCAGCTGATTTATTAGTCTCTTAAGCTTTCTTAGTTTTCTTTTAGTAATTTTAAGTTCTTCTCTCATTTGAGAGTTGAACAATTTTAGTTTATATAGTAGTTCTAGTTTATATTCAATAAATGGCGATGAAAATATTATTTGGAGTCCTTCTAGAATAGAAATGATATTGAAATTCTGTTGAGGTATATTTAATTGTATTCTTTTCAAATTATCTTTATGTGTTGTTTTACATACTATGTTTAATTTATTGACCTTTTATTAAAATTTATATGTTTGACTATAAGTAATATAGGTTATTAGTAATGTTGTTATGCTTGTGAAATATTAAATTAGATTAAACATTTTTATAAAATGAATTATGGAGTATTTTTCATAATAAACAAGATTTATATTTAGGATTTAATTATTTGAATATGATTTAGAGTCAACTCTTAGATGTCAGATGGAATATTCTTGATCTAATCTAGAAAACTCTATTTTAATTTTTTTATAAATTTTATTATTGGAAAATATATTGATGATATATTTTTCATAATAGATTCAAAAATACAGAGTTAGTTTCTAGATACTTAAATCATTAATTTAACTTAGACACCTTGATGTGAGTTTAAATTGATAGCCTTACTAAAAAAATCAATTAAATGATTTATTAATTCTTTAGGAGTAAAGCATAATTTAGTTAACTATCAATTACTAATCCCCACTAAAAGAAATAAATTGATAATTGATTAATAATGAAATTAATCATTGCCTTGGGATAATTTCTTATAAAAAAGATGAATTAATAAATTTAATTCATTTTTTTAATAACCTACTTAATATTGAGCAAGTATAATTAACTAGCTAATGTATCCTATAAATTCTTCACTACATGCTAAATATTTAATTGGCTAAATGTTTATTGATCTATCTTTAATTTTATGTCATTAGTTTAGATCTTTAAACCCAAACTTCATGATAGAATATTTAGGTTTTATTTTTTGTTTGAACCCGAAACCACGCTGCCAAAGAAAAGTAAGCCTAAACCTCTCAACCTCACGATCAATTCCTTTTTCAAATCCTATTGTTGAATTATTTAAAAGCCTAAACCACGGAGCATTGATTCCCCATAACGTTAAGAATTTGTTGAATTATTTAAAAACTACATGATTTTTCTTTAGACCAACCATGGAAGTATACTTGTCTTTTTCGATAAGTGATTTGGGCACTTGCAAGCTATTTTATAAATCATATAAAAAAGTTACGCCTAATTTTGGCACATCATGTTTTTGTCATCATTGCCAGGTATAACCTTATAATAGCACTAAAAACTATATAACCTTTGTGGGCATCAAGCCCTTACCGATTAATCTTTGGGAAATCGTTCCACTTACCTATTAAACTCGAACATAAGGCATAATGGGCAATTAAGGAACTAAATATGGATATAGATATAGATAAAGTAGGAGAGAATAGGTTGCTATAACTTAGTGAGCTTGAAGAGATTAGAGACAAAGCTTATGAAAATGGTAAGATATTCAAAGAGCATACTAAGTAATATCATGACAAAAGACCAGTTTGTAAGTCTTTTCTTCTGGGAATGAAAGTTATGTTATTTAACTCTCATGTTAAATTATTTTTAGGAAAACTACAATTAAGGTCGGGTGGACCGTTCAAATTACCCAAGTATTTCCACATCGAGTAGTAGAGTTGTTGGATTATAAGAAACAAAAAAACATTTAAGGTCAATAGGCATCATTTGAAGCCTTATTTAGAAGGAGGACACAATGCATTAGATAATGAGTCCATATAGGTGTGCAAGCCAAAACACCATTTGGAAATTACGTCTTGCTAAATGATGCTTGATGGGAAACAACCCGTTGTTTTTAAGTAAAATTATTTATTTTATTTCTAATTTTATTTTGTTTTATGTTATTTTTCATTTTATGTAATATGTTTTTCTTTAGCTTGTTTTATTTGCTGTTTATGTAAACTTTGGTTAATTTATTTATAATTGTTGAAAATTTATAATTGTTTATTGAGACTTGTGAGAAGTACACAACATTCTATCTATGTGGATTAAAAAGTTTGAAATGATGGATGCACATAAATTTCCACATCAATGCTTGATCATGTACAATAAATAGGTAACTTTTCTCTTCTTTATTCTTTATCTTTATTTTACATTTGTTACATTGAGAGCAATGTAAATTCTAGATTGGGATGAATAAAGTTACATTACATAAATTTGAGTAATTTGAATTTTTTTATTAAACATGTGTTTACATTTACACTTTTTTATTTGTTTTTATTGGTTTATGGATAGTTCGGTTCATTTTTAAATTTTTCTTGCAAAATCATCATGCTTTTAGTTGATTTTAAGCATGTAATTGAGTCTTTGAACTATTAGATTAATTTCTTAAACATATGATTGAGTAATGTGATAATTAGTTTGTTTTTGTCATACTTTGTATTTCTTGATAAAATATTGAAATTGAGATAAACTCGAAATGAGTATTTAGGAATCAAATAGTGGAAAATACCTTTTGAGAATATTTTGAGCTTTTAAACACTCTTCTTATCAATTCAAAATTGTTAGATGATCTCTATAGGTTTTGCATTAATGTTGGGATTTTTATATCTAATAAAGTGTCTCATACTCATTTTTGTTGCTTAAATCTAATGACTTGATTATTAATTGAAAGTGTATGTCTTCTTTATTCATGCATTAATTCCACTAAAAGAGAAATATATGGGGTTTCCTTAAACCAAAACAAAAGAAAGCCAAAATTAGCCATTCACCAAAATCCTATAAATATGTACATGGGTCTGGTCCACTCTTTTTTTTAAAAAAAAAAGAGAAGTAAAGAATATATTTATATATAAAAAAAGAAGAAAAAGAGAAAAATAAATGGTATAAACTAAATATTATAACCCAACAATCTCTAAAGTTGTGAGGAATGGCTATTACAAAAGAAAGATAGGAAATAAATCTCTTTGAATTCATTGCATTTCATTCATCACTAAAGGCAAATACTTGATATTTTTATTGATGCATATAAATGGTATTTGATTTCTTTATAAATCCTTTCATTTCATTAATTTCATGTGATTGATGTTATGCATTATTTTGAGCATTTTCTTCTTTAAATAAATACAAACCTATTAGTACATTTCTTTACATAAAATCTATTCGAATATAACTTTGAAGATTCCCATACATAGAAACAATTACATGAAAGTCAATCATTCTTCTAACTCAAATAGGTAACTAGGACCTAGATGAGGTGTGAAAACCCCAACCCTTGGAATCTTTTTACAAGTTCTATATCAATTCAACCAAGTAAGCCTCACAACATGAATTGAGCAATTAATAAAGTAAAAGTGCAAAGCAGCATTCTCAATTCAATACACAATAAAAACAACCTGTAGTAAGATAGAAGAAACTATAGTATACACACTAGTGATGGTGTGTCGCATAGGCTCTTTTCCAGGCTAGCAACATGCATAAACATAGCAAACATCATATAGCATGAAAAATAATCATACATATAGAAAAACTATAAGAGGTTTTCGATCTTTTTAAGACATCATATGTGGGAACATATTCGGTAAATGATGATTGTACTTTCACATCAAGCAATTATGCATCATATAACAAACCATAATAAATACTTCAACACCTAATAAATTACCAGGGTGTACAGACACAAACTCTTTAGAGAATCCCACCAAAACTGCATGATCATAAAGTAGAGATAATGGTTAGAAAGAAATAGGCATGCTACAAGGAAAGGAAAAAAAGCATGCAACTACACAAAACAAATAAGCTTTATAATTAGTGTCTAACTTTAGTATTTTGGAAAATACATAATAGAAACTCAAATTATACTAACGCAATAGTAGATCATGCATAACAGTAGATATAACGAGGTAAACCCACAAATAACCCATAGCCATATAGTGACATCCTTAGGTTCCTTAAGGTAACCAATTGGGAAAAAAATAATCCACTAATCAATAAAATATTTATAGCTCTGATAGAATATAAAACCACCAATGCCTTTATCTTTTGGGACCTCTATCTGAACTATCTATTCTTGCTCTTGTTTGTTGCTTCCAACATGACCTTTTTGACACATGAGTTCAGCTATCCTCCAAAGCTTACACTATCTAATGTGGTGTGATAAATAACTACAAATCACTAACCAGAAGTATAACAACTCCCACTCTTGAGGACCATCCTCAAACCCAAATAACCTATCTCTTATTGCACACAACAAGAGATATGAGAACTCAAAGCATTTAACTTTTCTCATCTCATAATGAGGTTCTCACAAAGAAACAATTTCATCCAACCAACTCTTAGCCAACACACGACTCATATACAACCCATTCACAAACACTGTCTCAAGTGTTCACCATTCATAAGCATGGTTTTTATCATATTTTCATGAATCACTAATACCAAACAACAATCAAGGTATTAGTAATCCAGAAATAGAAAATTCAAATATCATTTTGATAGAGCTTTGCTACATTTTTTTGGATACTAAATAAAAAGAAATGAGGGGGAATTTATAGAGCCTCGAATGACAACATTTCCAACTACCTCGCCAAAGGTGGTGGTGAGGTGCTAAAAAAGATATTCTTTTCATTTCCAAAATTACCAAGTAAATTCCATAATTACCCATACTGAAAATGAAACCAATACTCCACCTAGTATGTATACTATGAAAATAAACTCCGTAGTGTATGTAAACATGCTTGCATATAAAGTATTCCTAACTATATGCATGTGTGCATTATTAATCTATAATAACCAAACCTTACATAGAGTATGATAGAACACTGAGTAAACTAAAACTGACATCGTGTTTTACATAGAAGAAGCCAACACACAGACACAAGTACAATGGGACTTACAAACTTTGATGAAGTTCTTGAACCTATAGGATCAATGTAATATTGAGAGAATATCTTGTGAGGATTAGAGTTAAAGCAAGTTTGGATTCTTAACACTAAAATTGGATAAATCAATATTTATACATTTTTGATATGGAATATAATTTTTTGATTTTCAACTAATTTTTACAATAAACTATGATTGTTTGGGATATTACTTTAACTTATATATTGGATTTTAATTATGAACTTAAAATAGATTACAGCAAAAGAAGTTTTGTATTTTTATTGTTACTTTATTATTTTTCGTTTTAAACTTTTACTTTTACTTTTTATTTGTTTATTTGTTTGTTATTTATTTTAAATTTTTACATTTTATTTGATGTTTGTGGATATCATCACTGAAATTCCTCATAAGACTTAAACTTGCCCTTTGGGACAACATAGGTTTAAAGGCTTATTACATACACTAAATAAAATGGTGTCAATCTACTGAAATGACTTAGGATAGTTTAATTTATTCAATTTTGTTTTTTGTTTTTCGCTTTCTTGGCTAAGAGACTAGCAAGAAGCTAGTAAGGGTTACAATGAGTGCTTAAAAAGCATTAAATATTACGTGATTTATTTATACTTTAGTATCAATATAGAATTATCTTTGCATAATTTTATCATTATATTAGCAAATCTATGTTTTCAAAATCATAGGTAGGTTTTGTTTTTTTTTAGGTATTTATGGCTTCAAAATCATTCAACTAGTAAACAATTGTAGAATTCCACCTAAAAACACTCAATTACAACCAAGAAGAATAAAAGAATAAAATTATGTAAGCCTTACTTATGTATCAACCAAGCTTGTAAAGGGATGAAACAAAAAGAAGTTGGAGACTAGTAGAACAACGTGGGCCGCAATAGTGATTAATATGGGTTGCGATATGAGACAATTAGATTGTAATATGAATATGTACAAAATCAATGCATGCCATAACGGGGAAAAGTGTGCCACGATGCTTATTGAAAGCTCACTCATGATCCACTTTTTCCTCCATTTTTCTTCAGCTTTTGCACCTATAAATATCACCCCTTAGCCCCTTAGAATAGCATCCCATAGCCGCTTTTATTTAGTTTTTCTATTAGTTTTCTATCAGTTCTTCTCTCAGTTTTGAGAGCTGAACAAGTTTTTTATTTTGTGATTAGTTATTAGTAGTTTAAATTGGGTTATCACAAATAAAAAGGTAACAATAGGGAGTTATTTCAGATCAAGCCAAAATCGTTACAGGAATCTAGGGGATATCATGATGGATAATACCTCTTCTTTGGAGTAGGGCATACTTGTCCATCTATTTTTTGGATATAAATCTAAATCATATTCTTATTTCTTTTCAATAAACAATGATGTATTTCTTGAATTTATTATAAATTATTTACTGATCATTTCTTCTTTTTTTTAAAATGTCTAGGTGATTGTTATAATGGGAATTTAGTTATGTTGAAAGTTGTGTAAATTATTTATGAGAATATCTTTAATAATAATTAAGCACAAATGATTTTTTGTTCAAGATTTTTTATGAAGTTTGTTATTGAAAAATATATTGATGACATATTTTTTATAATAAATTTGAAATATTAATCTAGATCTAATTTAGAATTATATTATATTTCAAATATTTTTACAAGATTTATTGAAAATATCTTGAGAACATATTTTTCGTGATAGATTTAAAATCTGAAAGTTAAGCTTCAGTTACATGAATCTATAATCTAATTTAGTCAAGCTTGAATAGGAAATTAAATTGTTGGCCTCGCAAAACATGGCAAGTGAAATGGTTTGATAATTTCTTAGAATATTAGCATAATTTAATTAAATTAATCGACGATCCCACCTAAGGTGTTAAATGATTTACTTAATAAAGAATAACAACCTTATCAAAGATATTATTTATACATATAAGAAAGCATCAATAATTTATGTTTATAATTAATTAATCTAATTAATATTATCAAACATAATCAACTGGATAAATATCCAATTAATTCTCCATTGATTAATTAAATAAATATCTGCTTGTAATTTGTGTAAATCAATCTATCATTTATCTTATATTATTTTATGTTATTAGTTTAGATATTTGAAAATGCAAACAATTGTTAGAGAAACTTTAGGTTTATTTTTTTTCGCTCTTAAGAGTTTTGTTGAATTATTTAAAAAATCACATAACTCTACTTTAGACTAAGCTTGGACATAATCTTATTACTTTTTACAAAGTGATTCGTGCAATTGTGAGCTATGTTAAAAACAATTATGTATTATCTGTTCATAAATGTTAGATAGTAGTTCCCTTGTTTAATGATGTACAAAAACTTGATAGTCAAATTTTGTAAAATTTATAAGAAGCTTACAAGTACACAAATCCCTTTGTAAAGAGATATAAGCATAATTAAAAGGTCGGTTTAAAGAGAAACTACATGATTTTAAATAATTCAACAAAACTCTTAAAGAAAAACAAAATAAAATAGCCTAAACATTCTAGCACAATATTGTTTTTTTGAAAAGTCTAAATTGGCAACATAAAAGTAAACGATAGGTATATAATTGATTCAAAAAATTATAAGTAGAGGAATAATTAACACTTAATGAAATATTGTGGAATTTATTGACTTATTAATCATGCTTGCTCAAAATTAATTAGATTATTAAAGATATATATAAAGGTTATTGATTTTTTATTTTTTGTATAGAAATGTACAAGGAACAATTGTTTTGTTAATAAAACCAATTCATATCTTTAGGTGGGGACCACTAACTAATTAATTAAACTATGTTTTGTTTATAAGGAAATAAAAAACTATCTAAATCACTGATTTAGGTGAAGCATAAAATTTAGACTCTTATTCAAAGTTTCAAAATTTGATTCTAAGACCTAACTTTCAAATTTTAAATCTACTACAAAAAATATGTTGACAATATATTTATCAAAAATAATTTTGTAGAAATCTTGAGTGAAGAAATAAACTCAATTTATTTTGTGAATTTTTTTTCCTTAAATTATTATTTCACAAACATGAAAACATAACTAATCTCCCTTAGTTATAATATGCTAGACATATATTTAATGGATGATGAGAAAAATAAAAATATCATCCAGAAAGATATATAAAAATTTAATATATAAATAATCAAATAAAATTAAAAGAAAATATCTCAATATATTTTTCATAATACATATAACTTTTGTAATGACCTATGATCTGGAATACCTTCAAAAGATCTACCTATATAGTTATTGAATCTACCCTATTATAGAACTAAGAAAATAAAATGATGAATCTAAAAATTCTAAACAAACTAAGAATATGCTAAAAATTGAATATGTCAATCTAATATCTAATGAAAATAAAATTAGTTATACTTATTGATGAGACTGACAAGAAAAGTGGATTGTGAAGGAAAAATCATTTTTCCATGTTGTGGCTCACAATACATAATTGTTTTCCAAATTTCAAATAGAAAGGATCATATCATGGCACAAAATTTCTCTTTCATGGCCAGCTGAAAATGTTTGAAATTGAATTTAATCAGCATGAAGTGCACTATAGCATAATATAATCCATGTCGTGGCATGCGTAGCTTATTTTAAAAAAAAAAATTTACAACTGGTTGAATCTTGTTATTTTTATTCCTCTAAGTTGTAAATGAGTACTTTTAAGTATGAATCTTCAAATTTTATTATAACATTATCAAATTGATGCTAAAAAATACCTAAACAAACAACATAAAATACCCATTATTCTAAACACTTAGATTTGTTTAAATAATGATAAAACCATACATATTTAAATCTATTTATTATATTTAAGTGAAAAAAATCTCAAAATATTAGTATTTTTTAAGCACTCATCACAACTCCCAACTAGCTTCTTGTTAGCCTCTCTAGCAAGGAAAGCGATAAAAACTAGAAAGAAAAATAGATTTAACCCCTAAGTTTCCCTAGTGGAGGAGTTTAAGTCTCATGAGGGCTTTCAGTAGTGATACCCCCAAACATCCCACTAAATAAAAAAATAAAGGAAATAACGAAAACAAAAACAAACTAATAACATATGGAAAAATAAAAACTGAAATTAACCAAGCAAAACCTAAAACAAAAAATAACAAAACTTTTCATGCTTTAGCTTCTTTTTAGTTCATGATTAAATTTTAAGCATAAGCTAAATTAAAATCACAAAGGATCATAGTTTATTGTAAAAATTAGTTAAAATCACAAATTCATGTTCCAATACAAAAATATATCAACTTTGACTTGTCCAATTTTAGTGTTAGTAATCTGAATTCGCTTTGACTCAAATCCTCACAAGTCATACTCTCAATATCACATTGATCTTATGGTTTTAAGAATTTAATCAAAGATATATGCGAATGGAATTTATGTAAAGGAATTAAAAAATGGGTTTGCTTATGATTAAAGATGAAAGTCTCAAAAAGTGCATAGCATTAATCTCACGAAAGGAATCAAATGGTAGGATTTATGAAGAAATCACATTACTATTCCCATGAATCAATTAAAATCATTAAGCAATAATTTTAAGTATATGCCTTTGAATGAATGAAAATGCAATGACTTCAAAGGGATTTATAGAGTAGACCTATATATGTTTTGTATTTGGGGAGTGACAAATTTTTGGTTTTTTTTTTGGCTTTAGGGAACCCCTGATATATCCCTTTTTTAGAAGTCAAGCTTGAATGAAATAGGTATACACTTTAAATTATATTCAAATCGTTCAATCTAAGCAATAAAATTATGTGAATGATTCTTCATTAGATGTTAAAAATCCAAACATTCAATACAAAACCTATAGAAATCATTTAACAATTTGAATTAATACGAAAAATATTTAAAAGAGTATAAAAAATATTATTACTCAGAATAAAATGATTATAGGCTCAAACTTTTCTCACAAGATAGTCTACACTATTTGATTCCTAAACACTAATTTCAAGTTTATCTCAATTCAACATTCAAACATGAAATAAATCATGACAAAAAAAATAATTATCACAATATTCCATGACATATTTAAGACATATATCCTATAGTCCAAAGACTTAATCAATAGCTTAAAATTAACTAAAGGCATAATAATTTTACAAAAATTAAAAATTGAACCTCAGTATCCCTAAACCAACAAATAAACTATATATAAAAAATAAATATAAACAAACGTAAACACATGTTTAATAAAAAAAATTTAAGTTAACAATTTATATAACTTTTCCTTTACCCTTAACCAAGAATCTATATTGTCTTCAATCTTTAGTGAAGAAGCTACCCTTTTTTTTCTCTTTGGGTTCTATTAGTGCCAAAGGTAAGTTCATTATAGTATGCAAGATTCAATAACTCACTAGGTTGTATAACATCTCACCCTTTGGATAATTCACCCCTCGATCTAGCACATATAGTTGTAACAAGTTAAGGGAAAAAGTAATTCAAACGATGATTGTTAGCAAAAAATATTAATTGTTAATGAGTTATAGCTCTAACATCCATGGTCATTGTAGATGCTATAACATAAAGTAAAATAATATGTTCTCTGTCCACAAAGCTATAGTGTGTAGTAGGCATGAGTTTAGAACATATAAAATATTGCCAGATGCGGGAAACCTTACTTAAATATTTGTCTTCAAAACCCTTGGGTTCCCTTTAGAATATTCCACTCAACTCCCTCCATAGCAATGGTTTCTATTACTTCAGTATTATCCACATCATTCAAATAATTTTCATACCAACCCTTACCCATGTCTATTAAACCATAGTGAACATTTATATCAAATGAGCCAATTGGGACTAGTACACCTTGTACCTTTACCCTGTTATCAACTACATCGAGAACATTAGCATAAAATTCTCGAACGATTGATTCAACAGCAACCTCTGGTTCCTATATGAACTGTGTCCATCAATAATGCTGCTATGACACAAATTATCCCATCAAAATGAAAATCATGCCTATGCTCAAATTGTAAACCCTATTCTACAATGAAATTATTTATGATTTTAGCGGCCTTATAAAACTTGAGTTTGGCCTATATACTTGCAAATTTAGCCACATGGTAGTCAGGGACCTCTACGTCCTTTCCTTTGTCACTTATATTTCTTTTAAGAGCCATTTAAATACAGTTAATCATTACTACAAAAATGGGCTTTAAATTCGGTTAAAAACTAACTTTAAATTGAGTGACTTAAAATGTAAAGTCGGTTCACCCAGTCAACTGACTTTACATTTTATGATTTTTTTTTATTTTTATTCTCATTTTTCACTCCACCCTGTATTCAATATTCAATATATATAGCATAAAAAACCATAATATAAATAATAATACAAATAATTAAAAAATTAAATATAATTAATTACTTGATAATTAATTTTATTACAAAAACAAATAATGTATATACAATACATATAGTTAACTTAAATTACAAATAAAATAATGTTGTCAAAGTGTAATTGGATTGTGCGAGCAATCTTGGTTGGCTTAGAATCACCAGCATTGTGACAAGGAAACTGGACAAAAAATAGTTGATCCATATAACAATTCATTCCCTACACATATGAGCACACAAACATCCATCAAACAAGTAGTCTAAACTTTAGAGACATATGAATGGAGAAATTAAATCATTATAAATATTACCATTAAAAAGAGATTACCATAGTGACATCCAAGTGATATGAACCTTCGAACTCATATTAGCACTTTATTAATCAATTGTCTATAAATATGAAGTTATCTAGAATCTCTGCTGGTATTTTTCATGCTATAATGAGCTCTAAATATGAAATCAAGTGTAACTCTAATTTGTTACTTGGCTTGTATAAGTTTTGGTGCCCATGAACGTATTACAAAATTGTTTCATACGTTTAAGGGCACCAAAACTCATACAAGCCAAGTAACAAATCGGAGTTACACTTGATTTCATATTTAGAGCTCGTTAAAAATACCAGCAGAGATTCCAGATAACTTCATATTTATAGACAATTGATTAATAAAGTGCTACCATGATGTTGTCATAAGGAAAGTAGGCAAGAGAGATGAGATGAATTTTGGGCCAAAAACAGGTCCATAAAACAATGCATTCCCCTAAATACATGAGCACATAACCATCCATCAAACAAAAAATCCATCAAACAAGGGACTTCAGACACAGGAATAGAGAAATTAAATCATTAAAAAAATTACCGTTATGTTGTCATATGCTATTCAAGATCATCGGAATCTTCTCCTAATTCTTCTTATGATGATAGAATTTGAACCAAGTGATCTGCCTATTCCTCTCGTAAATCATCAAAAATTTGCTCGTCGTAGCCTGTCTTATTCCAACCAAAGAACTACATGTATTTAAAATCAGAATAAGAATGTAATTTCATGTATTTACAAAAAATAACTCAAATATGTTAAAAAAAATTTGTATATGGGTAAAAGATATTACCACATCATCAATTGGAATTTTGATATTTGTGATGATTTTGCTCATAAACTTCATGACATAATAACCACACATGACTCCATTATTTTTTTGTGGAACCTACAAAAAACAAGTGTACATGATTTTCCATATTCAAACATCTTTATTATTCAATTGTAAAATTAATAAAATTATTAATATTCGCTTGTACATACCATAACTTTTGTCCATATAAGCTTATGCAATTTTTTAAGAGCAATGCCTCTAAACTTGTTCCACAACTACCATGCCCTATCAAAGTTTAAAACGGTTAGTTTTTATTAAATATTACTAAAAATAATAGAAGAAACTAATATCTAGCTATAACTCTTACATTTCAACAACTGCTTTTGTATCTTTACTCAATTCTATGGAAGCTGAGTCACAGTACCAAGCTTGATTATTGAACAGATCAATGATTACTAACATCCAATGATCTTGGCCTTGTTCAAATCTTAATGGCTAGAGGATTATCAACTTTTGATTTCTATTAAGCGTTAATGCCCTATCACATAATTGTTTAGCTTTGATGTTGAAATCCTTCTCTTGATATTGATTGACATATGAAGAATCATAGAACATTGCTAAATGTGATGAGTGATTATGTTAAAGTCGATAATAGCACGCCCTATATAAAAGATATATATATATATATATATATATATATATATATATATATATATATAAATAATTAGATAATATAAATATAATTATATATGTTCTACATAAATGAAAGAAAAATAAATAGATTGAGGACTCACCTTGTCCACACTTCAATTATATTTAAATCGATCATTTGATATTCAAATAGTTACAATATGCACTCGATTGATATATAAGTTTGGCCGAGGTCTACACTAGAAATTTCTATAGGAAGTGGCACAATTCATCCATCATTTATGCTAGATGCCCTCCCAACAATAGTCATCAAAGTGCCAAGATTTATGCTGAAGTTTAATGCATAATCATAACTATACTTTTCCAAGGCTTCTTCTTGAATGACTTCTTGCGCGATGATTGCCACTAGACATAGATTTAGCACGAGATACTTGCTTTGTATCTCTTAAATGTGCTGCATTTAAGAGTTCTGCCATAATAGACTAAAAAAATACATTATGTATGTTAGTAACAATAAAAGATATAATAAAATAATAGTAGTAAACAAGTGTTATCTTTTAAGTTAAAAAATAGTACCACGTCAAAATTTAGAACAACTTGAATCGATGGCCAAGTCACATACTGTCCAACCGCCTCTTGGACTGTGGTAGCATCAGAAGGCACAAGTAATGGACAATTATGAAGCAATGATTGATCAATTACTATTCTCCAATGATTAGGCAAATATTGATTATGAATCATCCGATCATCGCTCAATTGTTATACCATCCCAATAGTAACAAAGTCTGTTGACGAAGGATATATATATATATATATATCCAACTTAAATTTTAAAGAGTCAAATAAAATAATAATTGACCTAAAAAAATTTCAATTGTAAACTGCATGCTTTTTTAATTTAAAAAATACACGTAGGATGTAGCATCAGTTGACGTGGTAAACCGATGCTATCCACGCGTGTAGTGTCGGTTCTCCTCATCAACTGACGCTATCTACGTAGGAAATAGTGTCGGTTGATGTGGCGAACCGATGTTACACTCATGGATAGCATCGGTTCGCCACGTCAACCGACACTACGTCCAACGTGGATAGCATCGGTTCTACACTGAACCAACTTTAAATTCATTATAAGTCAATTTTTTCTAAAAATCGACTTTACATAGCGACTTAAATACCCCTTTTTGTAGTAGTTAATCTTAGAAATTCTAGTGTTCATAGATAAAAAAAATATTCAAACAACACAACACTATAAATAATACAAAAGTTTTCTTAACCCTCACTTAGTCCAATTAGGGGTTTGGTACTCTTTTTATCCAAAAATTCTAGAACTAATTAACAAAAATCATAAAATTTAATTCAAGAACTTATTCTAGAATCTTTGGTCAAGTTTTGAAGGACACCCCTTGTAAAAGATGAAGATTTGAAGATTCTTGATGGAGATTTGACAAAATCTCTTAATGAAATGGCAACAAAACAACTAGGGCTAAGATTATTGTGAAGAAATTTGAAATATTGAAGGAAAAAGATGGTATTTTGTGAGAATTAGTATGTTTTGGGTTAGAGAAAAGTTAGGGTTTGAGTGAAGAAGGTAAAGAAAATGTGAGAAATAGGGGTTAGAACAAATAAGGCTAGGTATTTCAGTAAAAAACAATGAATGCGGGCCACGATTCAAGTTTAGTCATGCCGTGATGTGAACTGTTAAAATTCCAAACCAAAATGTTTAGAACCCTTCAGGCCACGGTGCAGTTAAGTTCATGTCGTAGTGTGAAGTTAATCTCTTCACATCCCAATTTTCAACCCGAGAGCCCAATGTTGCCGCTTATTTTTTTTATTACTATAATATTATAACTAAACTAATACAAAATAAAATCTAAATACGAAATAATATAATAAAATAAAATCAAAATAATAAAAACAATTATAAATATAACTATTCTATTAAAAAACTAAATAGTAAATAATTAAAATTAGAACAATTAAAAAAATAAAAATAAATTAAAACTAAAAACAATTATGGGATACCTCTCATCCAAGACTTAGTTTATCATATTAGCAAGACATTGCTTGGGAGACTACCATTTTTAATAAACTCAATGTCCCATCATTGTTGATTTCGCTTTTTGTTCTGACGAGGCAACTGTTCTTTCTCTTGCTTTTGCAAGTGTTCAATTAGCTATTCAACCTGTATCTCCACCCTTTTCACAGATGCTTCCAAAGAATCCCACCTTTGATTGTTCTTAGATTGGTTGTCCTTCCTAACTTGAATGAAAACATTCAAATTATCCTTTAAGGTTGGCCTCTTAGGAGGATTCCATGACACTTGTTGGTGGTATTATTGGGTTTTTTGATTGGAGTTTTAGAGAAATTGAAGATTATATTATCTCTAAGAGAAGTTAATAGTTGAGAATGTTTTGAATGAATACCTGGATTCATATGAGTTTTCACCTAACATAAGGGTTGCTTATGCCCATACTTTTTAGTCAACCAAGAGATTATGACTAAGCATTATAGTTACAATGAAACCTTATTCATTAAGGGGATACAAACTTTTGTTGATGTTGAACACACACTTTTTTATACAGGAAATATGTTCTTGATGATGTTGGATATGAACATTTATTAATGCAGAGCATACACTTTTATTGATACAGGCAACACATTTTTTATTGATAGAGGGCCCCATATTTTTTGTTGATGAAGAGCCCCACATTTGTTAATGCGAGGAACAAAATCTTGTTCATGTGGGGAAAACATATTCTTCGATGTGAGACATGTATCTTTGTTTATGTAGGGCATATATCTTTATTGATATGGGACATGCACCTTTGTTATTATGAGGTATACATTTTTTTGTTGATATGGACACCCTCTTTATTGATGTGGAGCACATAATCTTGTTGACGTGAGGCATGTAAGGTTGTTGATGCGGGGCATGCATCTTTGTTAGTGAATGGCATGCCTCTTTGGTTATGTAGGGCACACATCTTTGTTGTTGTGAGGCATACATCTTTATTATTTCAGGGCACACAATTTTTATTGATGTGGGCACCCACTTTAGTTGATGTGGGGGCACACATTCTTGTTATTATGAGGCACACATATTTTTTGTTACATGGAACACACTTTTTATTATTGGAAGCAATGATTCTTGTTGTGAACACACCAATGAATCGAGATAACACTTGGCTCAATATATTGTCAAGATTTGGACCCACTTTTGTGTGCTTAGCACTTAGTGATCTTGGGACTCTTGAAAAAATAACCGCCACTTCTCTAAAAGCATGGTTCTTGCCTCCCTCCTTGAAGCTCATCCATTCGTTGGGTGATCCCTTGCTATCACATTCGAGTGTTTACTCATCGTTTAGGGGAAGACCTAAAGGAATTATCCCCAGTTACAAAGTAAGCACATAGTGACTGACTAACTGACTAGATAGCTTGTCAACTGGTTGGCTAATCGACTAATCTGCCCATTGATTGTCTGGTTTTGTGTTGGTGTTCTATAGGTTGGCTAAGCATCTAACGAGTCGATTGATAGGAATTCATTGATGATATTCATAAGAAGTGATGGTCTACTAGTCCTAGGCTTCCAAAGTGGAGGTCTAATAATATATTTTCTCGCTCTGCCAATGTAATAATGTGTTCCTAGCATTACTCTATCTAAAAGTTGACATTTTCCACTCTTTTTGCTGACTTTATAATTTTTTCTTAGGTGCCTTTTTTTTCTTCCTTAATGCCTTGAGATATTCCTAAGTCTTTGAATAATTTTTGGAAATCTTCTCTTCTTTGTTCTTAACAAATTTTCCAAATGTGTGGATGGTCTACTCATTAGGTAGTGCCATGCTTTATATGGATGTCATACTTTTGAGGTAGTACCCTAGTTTGTATGGACTGGATCCCTATCTCCCAACCAAGTTTGTAGCAATTAATGTCTTTTCTAGATGCCAATTTGTGGCTTCCATATTTTTAGGGGTCATGTGATTAAGTGTTATAACCATAAGCCCTATTTCTTTGGAAGTCTATAGTGACCTTTTGTAGTCCCATGCAAATACCTATATCTAGTGGGTAATTCCGCAGGTGTGAAGTAGGTAATACCTTGTATTTTTCCACGAAAAACTTACCCAAGTGCCAATGCTTGGATCTTGGACTGTAGTAGCCATGGGTGGCGAAGGAGGTGTGAGCACACTTCATTTTTCACATAACACTTAGTCCATTAAGCCATTAGTACCAAAGCTTAGAACCTAGATTGTCATCATCGTGTGGTGTCGAAGGGGTTGTGTGTTTGTTTGTCTTTCGCACAAGAATTATTCTATTAAGTAGGGAGTAAAGTATGATAGTGTCTGGATCCTAAATTGACACCAGTATTAATGGCAAAGGGTTATATCAAAGCTTTGTTTTCAACACAAGACTTAGTCCATTGAGAAAGGGACATCATTGCTTGGCACATGAACTATTGTTGCTACGACACTAAAGGGGTTATGTTCCCATATTGTATTTTGTACTTGATCTAGTCCATTAAGACAATGGGGTGGGGTAGCACTATGTGTTTGGCTCCTAGCCAAACTTAATCACCACTAAGCCTAAAATAGTAGGTATTACTATTCTCAAACTTAATTTTGTGGCATAACGCACCTCAAATCTTATTTGAGGACATATTTTTCGTAGTATTTTTAAAATCTAAAAATTATTTTTCAAATACTTAAATGGCAAACCTAACTTTAACACCATGATAAGAGTTTAAAATTTTAGACCTGACCGAAGGCGGCAATTGAATGGTTTTTTTAATCTCTTAGAAAAGAATCATAATTTAATTAAAATTAATTGATAGACCCGACTGAAGGTATTAAATGATTTTAATTAATGACAAATGATAGTTCTAATTAATCTTTTATTTGTATTTATAAGAGAGAATCAATAATCTTCATTGAGATATTTAATAATCTAATTAATATTGAGCAAACATTATTAAACTAACAAATCTATTCTATAAATTCTCTACTAAATGTAAATGCTTATTTGCTAATTTTTTTCTTGAATCTATTTTTATTTTATATCATTAGATTAGATTTCTCAAGCACAAACTTTGTGATAGAATGTTTAGGTTTAATTTTTGTTTATAAAAATTTGTTGAATTATTTAAAAACCATGTGATTCCACTTTAGACCAACCTTAGAAGTATATTTATTATTTTCTATAAGTGCTTCATGCACTTATGAGCTATTTAATAATATAAAAATGTATACCAAGTTTTGGCGCATCAAATTTTTGGCTGCGTTACGAGAGAAATGATAATAGTATCAAAACCTTGCTAATTTTTGTATCATCTAGTTTTTTGGCGCTATTTCCTTAGAGAAATAACGTTCTAAAACTTTTATTATGAAATTTTTAAAAACTTTTGTGTTGTAAATATTTTGATTTTTATTTAAAATTTTAAAATATTTATGTGATTAATTAATTTTAGATATTTTAAATTTTAAATTTTCATTAAAAAATAAAAATATAAAGTATATTTTTAACTTTCTTTTCTTTTATCTTTAATAAAAAAAATATAATATAAAAAAATAAAAAATATTTTTTCACTTTCTTTTCTTTTATTTTTAATTTAAAAAATAATAATTAATTAATATTTTTTATTTGAAATAATTCTTTTTCCTTGTATTAAATTTTAGTTTCTTTTCATCTATATATTTACTAAATCTTTTATCATTATTTTATTTCTTTTACTTTATGCCTATTATTTTTGTATACTAAATTAGTACTTGTATAATTTATTTATTTATTTTTTTTTAATTTGCATATCATTATATTCTTTTAATTACTATGTGTTTAGTATTTCTATGTATATACATGTCATAAAATCATGTATATTTATTTTATCTTTTTAATTTTCTACTTGGTAGGTAATTTTTTTTAATTTATGTTTTTATAAGTTTATGCAATGTTATAGGTCCTTAAGGTACTGATGAGTGCTCAAAAAACACTAAAATTACCATGATTTTATGTACTTTAATTGACTAAAAAGATATATATTTATATGATTTTATCATATTTTTATATATCTGTCTTTTCGAAATCACGGGTATTTTTATTATTTTTCAGGTATTTTTGCATAAAAAAGTAACTTAAAGACAAAGAAAAATACTGGAGGCAATACATCACAAATATATTGATAAAATAAATGAGGAAAAGTAAAAAAAGATGGAAAAATTAGATAAATGGGTCAAAAGGATCAAAAATGTCCCAAAGGATGAAATTATGCACCCAATTGCCCAGGCGAGCCGAGCAATGCACGTAGCACACCGAGCACCAGCCAAAGAAACACCGAAGTTTGTGCATAGCGCTCGAACCATGCTGAAGTCTGCGTGTGCACAACGTTGAAGTTGCGCGTGCATTTGCGTGTATCTACCCCATTTTGGGCGCATCGAGCACCCATCTACCAAATCCGCGCGTGTTGCTACGCCCCACATGTCGAATACATCAGCGATGACATCATCATTCACCTACTATGCATTTTTATCATTTTTTCCCTACTTTTTTATCCTCTCCTCACCTATAAATACCTCCATTACCTTCACACCAAAACACACCTCAAAAACATCTTCTTCTCTCTTTCTTTCTCTCCATTTCTTAGTTTTTAGTTTTTCTTAGTTTTTTTTCCTTAGTTTTAGAGTTCTTGTCTTTTTGAGAAGAACTAATTATGTTTTTGTAATTTATTAGCTTTTTGATTCAATAAATGGAAATGCAATTCCGTTTGGAGGTTTTCCAGTAGCAGAATTAGCATCAAAGTATTGTAAAGATTTTATTTTCTTTGCAGTTATTTTTTATGTTTTATTCTTATATGTTATATTTAATTTGTCTGTGATTAAATTTAACATTATTGGCTGTTTGTAAACATGATATAATAATAACGTTGTTATGCTTACGAAATATTAAATAGGTAAAAATCTCTAAAATGAATTGATTTTGTTTTTATTCAATATTTTATATTAAGAATGTTAGAGAGAAATATATTATTTTTCATTACAAACTTAAATCTAAAAATTAGATTTTAAGGTTTACTTATCTAGTCTGATTTAAAGTAGTGCTATTTTATTTGTTGGTACAGTCGCCCGGTAGTTAGAATGAAGCTCTATTTCAAAAGTTTTTATAAGAATTATTATCTGAAAATGTATTGACAACATGTTTTCAGTAGTGGTTTTAAAACTTGAAAGTTAATTAGTACTCAAATAATTAGATTCTTGAGTTTAATTTGGACACCTTGAATAAAGTTTAAACTGTCTAACCCCACCAAATGTGGCATTTAAATGGTTCATTTTCAATCTCTTAGAAAAAAAAGAATTAATTTAATTAACCAAATTAGTTATCGACCCTACCCATAGGTGTTAGTTGATTTATTTAGTTAACAAAGAATATCTAACCCCACCAAAGGTGGTATTTATATAAAAAAGAGAGAATTAATAAATATCAATTTATATCTTTAATAACCTAAATAATATGAACAAGCATAATTAACTTAGTTATTATATCCATAAATACTCTACTATTATAAATAATGAAATTTGCATAAATGTTTATTGAATCCATATCTATGTTTATTTTTATGTTATTAGATTAGAAACACAAAAACCCAAACTGTCATGACAAGATGTTTAAGATTTAATTTCATTTTTAAAAGTTTGAATAATAAATTAAAAACCGCATATATTCCTTCCTTAGATCGACCTTGGGAGTATACTTATCATTTTCTATGAAATGATTCGTGCACTTGCGATAGTTTTATAAATATAAAACCAAAGTATTGGCCGGATTGGCGATGCTAGTTTTGCTCATCAAATTTTTGGCACCGTTGCCGAGGATAGAATAGAATTTTTAAATTATTTATAAAAAATTTAAAAACTTTTCTTTTATCTTTAATAAAAAAATATAATATAAAAAATTAGAAACATTAATTGGCAATACTACTACCTCAATCAAGTTGGGTGAGGTTTCTTGGAACCATGAATTGAGAAACATTAATTTTTTTATGTTACCTTTCTTTAATGAACTGCCTAATAAAGACTTATTGTCTTCATTAGGGACATCTACTCAATGGTCTAAACATTTCCCCTTGGTGTTTCCCTTATATCATAAAAGACGACGTCAAGGCATGGTTAATGTCACCCCCAAGTTCCATGATGATTTGGGAGGATGTTTATAATAAGTTTATGGAAAAATTCTATTGTTGTCAAAAAAATATGAGTTGAGAGCAAAGATTGATACTTTCTCTCAAATGGAGGGAGAACCTTTCCACAAAGCCTAAGATAGGATCAAACTCTTTCTCACATAATACCCTCATTATAGCCATCCTCTCAACTATAGAACCATTTTTTCTTTAATGAATTGATACAAAAATGTTAGTTCATCGTTAACAAAGCTGCTAGAGGAACAATGGAAGAAAATAATGCCTTAGAGACTTACAATCTCTTTGAAATGTTTTGTGCTGATTCCCAGCAAAAAGGCTCTCAAGTGAGGAGAACCGAAGTCTATAAAATAGACTCTGGTACTGAAGTTCAAATGTAGCTTGCATAATTGACCAAGAAAGATGCACTTCTCACCACACACACCACAACCACTAAAGTACAATATGGCTTGTGTAGTACTTTGGGACATGGTGCTGATGTCAGTTGCTATCAAGGGAAAGCAAATGCTAGACTTGAGCAGGTCAATGTATTAGGGGGTTGGTGATAAGTGCTTAAAAGTACTTAATATATTGGGATTTTACACATGTTTAATGATTATATAGATTTGTATTAGCTTGTTTTATTATCATTTTATGTAAATTTATCTTTTTACAATCACAAATATATTTTGTTATTTTTCTGGTATTTCTTGTATTAAAATAAATCAACTTGAAGAATTATACTTGAAGTATTTCATTACAACTTGGAGAAGATTAAAAGAAAACATTTGAAAACATTACATACATTTAAAAATTAGAAAAAGAGAAATTACATGAAAATTAGTGTTTCAAAATGATGCAGTTTGGAGTGTGATGTGGCACAAATTTATTGTGAGTGATAGGCCAAGGACAAAGAAAAGGATTTGATGCGTCCTAGATATGATGCGGGATATGACGTGAAAACATTGTGTGACACTATGCAAAAAGAGTGCATCGTGTCAAATTATGTATAAGTTGTGTATGCTACGACATGGAAAAGTTATGTGTCGTAGTACTAAGCTGCAAAATCCCCCTTTTATTTCTTTTAGTAGTTTAAAGTTCTTCTCTTATTCGAGAGTTGAAAAAAATATAGTTAATGTAATAGCTTTTAATTTCAATTCAATAACAACACATCAATTTTATCTAGAGGTTTTTTAGAAGAAAAGTTATACAAAGAACATACAAAATGCTATCATGATAAGAGGCTAGTTCATGAGGTTTTCCTTTTTGGAAAGAAAGTTCCTTTATTTAACTTTTGACTGAAATTTTTTCCAGGAAAATTACAATCAATGTGGAGTGGATCATTTACAAGTACCCTTGTATTTCTATATGGAGTAGTAGAATTGATAGATCCTAAGAATAAAGATATGTTCAAAGTAAATGGACATCATGTGAAGCCTTAATTAGAAAGAGAACACAACATGGAAGAAATTGATTGCTTATGCTTATGTAATCGTTCGTACCATGATAATGATGTGCCTTGGTAAGAAATTAAACTAGGCGATGGCTAGGAGTCAACCCATCATTTGTAGGTAATATAATTTTCTTTGATTTTATTTTGTTTTGTGAATATTATTTAGAAATGTTAATTTTATAACTGCTTGTTGAATTTGTGATAAGTACACATCTATCTAATTATGAGATGTTTGGATTGATGGATGCACCTGTAATTTCATACCAACTCTTGAACAAGTTCAAATAAATGGGTAACTTTCTTATTTATCTTTGATTTATAGTTGTTACATTGAGGGCAATGTAAAATTTAAGTTAGGGTAGGAAAGTTACATATTTATAAAATTATGTACTAAAATTAAAATTTTATGTTCACATGTTTATATTTTAATATTTGTTTTTCTTTACATTTTTGTGTGCTTTTATTTAATTTTATTGAATTATAAACTTTTGGTTTATTTTTAAATTTTTCCTTACAAAATTGTCATGTCTTCTAAAGTTAATTTTAAGAAAATGATAAAGTCTTTGCATTGTTAGATTACTTTCAAAAACATTTCATCGAGTTATGTGATAATTAGTTAGTTTTTGTCATAATTAGTATTTCATGATAAATTTTTGAAATTATAAAGAATCCAAAATCGGTGTTTAGGAATCAAATAGTGAAGACTACCTTTGTGAGAATATATTTTCAGCCATTATCTTCCCATTCTGAGTGATGATATTTTTTTAACTCTTTAAACACTATTTTTATCAATTCTAGTTATTAGATAATCTCTAGAGGTGACAAGAGTCAAATTATTGCATTTTTGTTATGATTTAAATGTTGATATTTGTGTGAAAATTGTGTTTATTTGATTATTTAATCCACAAATGTCATTTCACTGGTATTTCATGTTTAAAGTGCAATTTTTAGGTAAAATCATGATTTTGGAGAAGTTTGGGACAAATTTCAATGATCGGGATTGAGTGAAAATAAAAAGAAAACAAAGTTTCAAAGTTTGGAAATCCCACTACCGGCGAGATAATTCTCGCCGTTGGTGAAAATCTTACAGAGAGCACGGTGAAAATCTTCCCAAGAGCACGGATTTTGACAGATGCAAATCTCGCCACCGGCCAAATTCATCTAGCCGCTAGCGAGAATCAGAGGAACCAAAATTTTAATTTTTCTAGAAATCTCGCCGCGGCGAGAATAATGTCACCACCGGCGAGTTTCGTCCGAAAACACATTTTTTATGTTGTTTTGTTCCAAAATTGCCCCCAAAACCCTAGATCTATATATACCATAAGATGGAGAAAGAGGCCACGATAGAGAGGAGGAGGTCTGAGACATTTTTGGAAGAGAGAAGGTAATTTTGGAGAGAAATTTTGGTGAAGCTTGAAGGATTATCACCATTGTTGCTACCAAGTGTTTATCTTCAAGAGTTTTTCATCTCTTCTCCTTAGCTTTCATTTTCTGCATTTTATTCAGATTTTTTATTCATGGATTCAATTGAGATAATGTTTGTTCTTATTTCCATTATGAACTAATTCGTTTTTGCTAAGGCTATGATGTAGTTGAATCAAGAAAATCTGATTTCTTTTGTTATTGTTATATGAGTTCATTGTTTTCAAGTTGAGTATTTATTTCATTGCTTAATGCTTTTAAATTTTTGGCCAAGATTTAGATGATTTGTTGCATTATATTGAGACCGAGAGGAGATGTGTAATGAATGCTTCTTGTGATAAATACCGTATGTTGAATGCGAGTGTGAGAACTAATGCATGATGTATATGGTTATTCTAGAAATTCCATAAATCGTAATGTGCTTGTTTGTGATTAAATATTCATAGAAATATAGTTGGTTTTCATAGATAAGTAATTCTAATATAACTCGAGAGAGAGTATTAGGTAAATTTGGGATTTTCAACCATCACTTTTAGCTTTGATTCTCATATAACATGACTTGAAATCGAATTGAATTGATTTAGCGAAATCAAATGCCTTAGCGTTTTTAATCATTTGTGAACAACATTCAATTGTGTTATTTGCATTTTTTAAAGTTAATTTACTTCTTAAACAATTTCAACAATTGGGTTTTCAAATAAAATTAGGATTAGTCAATTTCGGTACTTAGTAACGTCATTCCTTGTGGGTTCGATATCCATACTTTTGTACACTTTATTACTTGAACGATTCGTACACTTTATTACTTGAACGATTCGTACACTTGTGAAAATACACATCAAGAGGTATTTTCATTAAATGGTAGGATTTTTATATCTAATAAAGTGTTATATTTTTATTTTTATTGCTTAAATTGAATAAGTTAAAGTATAAATTGATAATATATGCATTTTTCTTCATTCATGCATGACTTATAAAAAAGAGATATATATGGAGTTACCTAAGTCAATAAAATAAAAAAGCTACAAATTAGCTACTCACTCTATGATGCGAACCCTCTAGGTGAACAACCCTAGAAACCCACGAACTTAAAGTAATAGGAACGATTGATTTGCTAAGAACATGTTGAAGATGATCAAATTAGAACCCTAAGGAAACAAAGTCCTTAAAACACCAATCTTGGGATGCCATAAAGGTTGATAACTTCCTTAATAAGTCGAATTCAAGCATTCAATCAAGAACACAACAAGGCAAAGAAAAAATATTTTTGAAATATACTTTTCATTAATGATATTTGTTGTTACCTCCAAATTAAATAACTCTTCTTCTATATATGTAGGAAATCATAAAAGAAAAAACCCTAGATGAGATGGGCCAAATGGGCCTATTTAGTAGTAGATTAGGCCTAATCCATCCTTAAAGAATGAAAGACTAAAAAGATTTATGATAAATAAGACAAAAAAGCCTACAGTTAACTAAAACAAAAATTGTTAAATATAAAAGGCTCATAATTAACCAAAACAAAAATTCCTTCCTAAAGTAACTCTTTCACCCAACTTGATCTTCCAAATATATCCCTAGTCATTGGGTCGACAATTCTTCGCAAAAGATCTTGAGAATATTTGGAAGCATCAACTTTATTATCACCTTAATCTCCATTATTCCTCTCCTTTTCAAAAAGATTCATTCGCGAATCTTAGCTCTATAAGCAGGTCGATATGGTATAACGGATCCATGTGTAAAGTCTATTTGATGCCTAATTTCTCTCAAAGGAGGTAATCCATGGGAAATCTCTTCAGGAAGTTGATCCTCAAAGTCCTACAATAAATAAACAATGACACTAGGAAAATATGAGTTAAGATCATTGTTAGAAAGATAAACATCCCTGTATAGAAGTACAAGTACTTGTTGCCTTGCCATCATTGCACTCTTACTCTCTTATTTTTCAGCAACTGTACTCTCCTTTTTGCACAGTTATCTCTCTTCTTTACTCACTCCTGTCGCCTTTGTGCTCACTTTCTTCTCTATTTGGCTCACTTTTCCCTCAATTTTACTCACTTTTCTCTCCATTTTTGCTCTATATTGTTTTTCATCTTCCTCACACTATTTTTTATCCCCTTCCTTACACTATTGTTTTTCCCACATCTTGCACTCTCCTACTATCCTAATTTGGTCCTCATAAGCTTTCAAAAGTTTAAGAGGGGCTAAACCAACTTTTTGGTTGTTCATTTCAAAAGAGTACCGATTTTTATACCTATCATGCACCACCCGCCTATCAAACTGCCATGGTCGTCCAAGCAAAATATGACCAACATACATTGGTGCCACATCACAAAGACCTCATCTTCATATTTTCCAATTGAAAAAGGAACCCAATCTTGTTTGTTGACCGCCACTTCTCCACAATCATTCAGCCATTGTAGCTTGTACAGTTTAGGATGCCTTTTCCACTTCAAATTCAACTCTTCTACCAACAAAATACTATCAACATTAGTACATCTTCCACTATTAATTATAACCATGCATACCTTATCCTTCACATGACTTCTTGTGTGAAAAACATGCTCTGGTTTCTCCTCATCTCCTTCATTCTTAGGCTATATATTCAAGGATTTCCTTGTGACAAGTAAATCCTCATTCATAGGTCCTTCCAATTCTACATCATAACAATCCTCCAATTGTGGCATTTCATCGTCACTTGAACTAGTACTTTCAATTTCTCCATCTGCCCGTACAACCATAACCCTTTTGTTTGGGCATTCAGATGCAATATGTTCGAGTCCTTGGCACCTAAAAAACTTAATATCACATGACTTAGTAAGAGTTTTAGTTTTAGGTTTACCTTTCAGAAAAACAATTGAATTGTTCAACTTTGCTTCACCTTTTGTTCTAAAGGAAACTTTGTTATCTTTTATGGTCGGTTTCCATGGAGAGTTAGAGGGCGAACTGGATATAAACCTTTTGGACTTGATTTACTTCTCCATTTTAATGGCTTTGTGTAGTAGTTCTTCCATCTATACGGAATGTTGCAATTGAACCACATCAGCAATTTCCTTGTTTAACCCAGCAATGAATCTTTCCATTGTGACCTCCATCTCCTTATAATAGTTCTCTACGCTCATGGAACCTTGAATCAACCCTTGCAACTTTCTATATAAATCCCTATAGTAATGGCTAGGTATGAGCCTCTTATGCATCACCAATTTCATCTCTTCCCATGACCGAATAGGTCTCTCACCATTCCGTTGCTTATTGACCACCAATTGATCTCACCTTATACCAGCATAATATGCAAATTCTACGACTACTAGTTTTACTTTCTTCTCCTCTGAGTAATTATGAAAATCAAATATATACTCAACCTTTCTTTTCCACTCCAAATATAACTTTGGTTCATTCCTCCCTTGAAAAGCCAGAATTTCCATCTTTATACTGCCTATATTGCTATCTTCTCTGGAGTTAGTCTTTTTTCCCCATTTATAGCTTGTTCTCTCCTCCATATTGGAATCAACTTCTTCTTCCTCAAACTCATGTCTTCTATGTGATTCAGAATCATAAGAGTATTCTAAATAATCCAACCTTGCATTCATCCTCTTAAATTGGTCATGAAAATATTTGATGAAGAATTTCAAGTCAACCTCTTATGGTTCTCCTCCTTCCTTACTCATGTTTTTAACTTGTAAAATAAAATGAGATAACACACCCACTCCTTCACATGTTTGATCTCAAATAAGATTGTTATCACTCTCTTTTTTTTCTTTCTTTTTTCCACTCAAACCTCACTCCAACCTCCTTTGTGTTCTTAACAAAATCAAATAATCAAACTAATCTTAAGAAGTAACTATTTTATTGATGACAATCTCAAAATTCATAATTCTAAAAACTTAATGGGAAAGTATAACAAAAGGAAAGTCCAAAGAGGACTCTAAAGAATGAATTTTGACCAAAGAGGACTCTAAAGAAAGACTCTTGATCAGATATGAATCACTTTAAAAAAAACAAAATTAGTCTTGGGCAACAACAACAAAATAAAAGGAAAATCAATTTCATCAAGAACAAGAAAACTCAGCAAGAAAACAAGAATTAGATTCTTGAACCATCTATTACTTTGTTCTCCTTTACTTCTTCTCTTTTCTTCTTTATTTATTTATTTTTTTACTATTTCTACTGCTAGTGTGAATAGAAAATTCACAAAAACAAATTCGCAACACAAATGAACAATAACCAAAAACAACAGAAAAAGGTGCTACAAAACTTTGACCCCTCGATTAGTGGTGTAAACACTGGAATTTGGGCTCGAAAATTGCAATAAGGAGGAAAATATTTATTTTTCATGTTGAAATTGAAACAAATTTTGATTTGATATATTATAATAGTCATTTCATTACCCGAGTCAAAAGTTATGGTTGTTTAAAGTTGCAACTCTGATTTCTCAAATGTTTTTTTGAAACTAAACAACAACCCTCTTTTTTTTAAGAACAAAGATAGATTGAACACAAAAATAAAGAAAAATAAAAATATAGAAAGAATTCAAAGAAAATTATGAAATGAAATCCAAAGATGAAAACAACGTCAATGAAATTGAAAGAAAACACAAGACTTAAAAGGATGATTTTTTTTTGGTGATTTGTGACTTAAGAACACAGAAAACAATCAAAGGCCGATTTTTTTAAATCTAGAATTCAAAACAAATATAGATGAAGATATATAACTTATCTTCCGCTACCAAAGCTCTGATACCAAATAATGTGGACCCTCTAGGTGAACAATCATAAGAACCCCTAAACACATAGGAATAGGAACAATTGATTTGCTAAGAATGTGTTGAATCTGATTAGATTATAACCCTAAGGAAACTAAGTCCTTCAAATCCCAATCTTGAGATGCCACAAAGGTCAATCACTCCCTTTAATAAGTCAAATTTAAGCATTCAATGAAGAACACAAGAAGGCATAGCAAAAGCTTTCTGAAGTATACTTTTCATTAATGATATTTGTTGTTACCTCCAAATTACATAAATCTTTTTCTATATAAGTAAGAAATCCTAAAATAAAAACACTAGATGAGATGGGCCTAATGGGCCTATTTAGTTGTGGATTGGGCCTAATCCATCCTTAAAGAGTAAAGACTAAAACGACTTGTGATAAATAAGACATAAAAAAATCTCATAATTCACAAAAACAAAAATTGCTAAATTTAAAAGGCCCATAATTAAATAAAACAAAAATTCCTTCCTAAAGTAACCCTTGCACCCAAATTGATCTTCCAAATATATCCCTAGTCATTAGACCTTCAATTCCTTGCAAAATATCTTAAGAATATTTGGAAACATCAATTTGATCTGCAATTGGAAACATCAACTTGATTAGCACCTCAATATCTGTTACTCTATCATGCAATATATGTACAATCTATACATGGATCCTTTCCCTAAAAAAAGGAAGAAGAATATCTTTTTAAAAAGAGAGATAAAAGAGAAATAAAAAAAGAGAAAAATAAATAGTATAAACTATATACTATGACCCATTATCCTTCAAAGTTGTGAGAATTAGTTAAATACAAAAAACAAATAGGATGTATTTCCTCATGAAGTCATTGCATTTTCTTTATCTCCGAAAGGCATATTATGTGAAATTTTTATTTGATGAATTTGATTAATGTAAGAAAATAATATGTGATTTATTTTATAAATCCTTCCTTTTGATTCCTTTCATGAGATCTCTATGATGCACCACTTTGAGCTTTTTATTCTTTATACATATGCAAACTAATAGTTTATTTCTATACATAATCTCTTTCGCATATACCTTTGAATGAATGTTTGAACCAATAAGATCAATGTTATTAAGAGTATGCCTTGTGAGGCTAGAGTTGAAACAAATTAGAATTCTTTGCACTCAAATTGGTTAAATTTTATATTGATACATTTTTGATATAAAGATGAAAGTGATTTTCAAACTAATTATTATAATAAATCATGAATTTTTAGAATATTGAAATAACATGTGCTATAGATTTTAATTATATACTTAAAAAGAAATTTTTAAAACTAGTTTTATTTTATTATTTTATCTTTTTACTTTGTTTTCAAATTTTAATTATTTATATGTTATTTATTTATTATTATTTGTTTTACTATTGATATTTGGGGGTACTATACCTGAAAAACCTCACAAGGTTTAAACTCGTCCACTAGGGAAACTTAGGAGTTTAAATGCTTGTTGCATATGATAAATGCAACCGGGTCAATCTATTGAAACGATTTAGGAATGTTTAATATCTATTTTTTAGTTTTTAGTTTTTTTTTTGGTATTCTCTCTAAGAGACTACCAAGAAGCCAGTTGTGGATTGTGATAAGTGCTTAAAAGCACTTAATATATTGTGATTTTAGGCATGTTTATTGATTATGTAGATTTATATTTTCTTATTTTACTATCATTTTATACAAATCTATGTTTTTGGAATCATGGGTATATGTTGTTGTTTTTCAGATATTTCTTGTATTAAAATAAATCAACTTGAAAAATTATACTTGAAGCATTCCATTACAATTTGGAAGATTAAAAGAAAAATTTGTAAAAATATTTTTAAAAATTGGTAAAAAAAAAGAAATTACATGGAAATTAGGATTTTAATTAAAGTGATGCAATTTGTAGTGTATTGTAGCTTTAATTTGTTGTAAGCTACATCATGAGGCCAAAGGAAAAGATTAATTCATCCCAAATATGATGTTCTCTATGGCGAGAAAAAATTATATGCTGTGATGAAAAAAGAGTGGATCGTGCTCAAATTGTGTACATGTTGTGTATGCCACAACATGAAAAAATTGTTTGCTATGTCGTCAGGCAAAAAATCAACTTTTTCCTCCTTTCCTCATCTTATAAATAAGACCCAATTTCTTTTGTAAAAATATGTCCTAGAATCCAATAGCTCTCTTAGTAGCAAATTTATTTTCTTTCTTTAGTCTTTTTATTTCTTTTAGTAGTTTAAAGTTCTTCTATTGTTCGAGAGTTGAACAAATTTGGTTAATATAATAGATTTTAGTTTCAATTCAATAAATAACGTAAAAATTCTATTTGAAGGTTTTCTAGAAGTAATCTTGAGGATTCTATTGAGGTATATTTAAAATATATTCTTTTCAGAATATTTCTAAGTGTTGTTTTACATGCTATATGTTTAATTTATTGATCATTTAGCAAACCATGCATGTCTAGCTCTAGATAATAAGAGATATTAGTAGTATTCTTAAGCTTGTGAAATATAAAGTAGATTAAACATTTTTATAAAATGAATTAAGTATTATTTCATGATCAAGATTTAAACCAAAGTTTGTAAATGAAAAATATATTGGCGAATTTTTTTTCATAATAAATAAGAGACTATGATTTAAGATTTAAATTATCAGTATTTGATTTAAGGTTGCATTCTTAAATCTTTTGGTTGATATCAATTGTATAGATAGAGTGGGCGCTCTATTTCAAAGATTTTTAAAAGAATTATTATTGAAGATATATTGATGACATGTCCTTCATAATAATTTTAAAATCTGAAAGTTAGCTCCAGATACTAAAATCATAAACCTAAGTTAGACACCTTGATGTGAGTATAAATTGTTAGACCTGACCAAGAGCAGTAACTAAATGGTTATCTCCTAGAAAAAAAGCATAATTTAATTACAATTATCTACTAAACCCAACCAAAGTACGTAAGTGATTTTAATTAATAATAAATAATAGACTTAATTAATCTTTTTTATATATACAAGAGATAATCAATAATATTAATCCATAGCTTTAATATCCTACTTAATAATGAATAAGCATAATTAACTAACTAAAATATCTCATAAATTCTCCACTGCATGATAAATGTTTAATTGCTTAAATGTTTATTGAACCTATCTTTATTTCTATGTCATTAGTTTAGAAACTCAACCCAAAATAATTGTGATAGGATGTTTAGGTTATTAATTTCATTTTTAATAATTTGTCGAATAATTTAAAAACCACACAATTCCTCTTTTGATCGACCTTTGAAGTATACTTGTCATTTTTTATAAGTGATTCATGAACTTTGATCTATTTTATAAATTATACAAATTTTGTAAGCCTAATTTTGGCATACTAAGTTTTTGGTGTAATTGCTAGGTAAATCGATAATAACACTAAAAATAACTTAACCTTTACAAGCATCAGTTACCAACCAAGACCTAGGTATGACCCTAATGAAAATACATACTACCCAGGATGGAAGAATCACCAAAATTCCTTCCGGAGGTAGAAAAATCCTACATTTTTCAAAAGCTCAAACCAATAGGGAAAACAATTCTACAAACAAGTGCCAAGGAGTCTTCCCAGTAAACCAACTTTGGTGGATAATTAGAATGCATTCATTCAAATCACGAAAAAATGAAAGGTTGGAATCTGTGGAGGCTTCCATTAAAAAATGGAAATGTAGGGGGAGCAGCTAACTGAGCACTTGTAAAAGCAAGGCAACGAATAGTTGTCGTGTGAGAAAAATAATAGAACTCAACAATATAGGAATATTGAGTTTACAAAAAGATGAAATCCCTAAGCAATGTCTCATTAAAGATGATAAAAATAGTCGTGAATGGTAGGTAACCCATTATTTTATTTTATTGTCTTTAATTTAATTTAAATTCAAAGATACTTTTTTTCTTATTTCATTGTTTTTATGTTAGGTATATATTTTTGTAATTATTTTAATTTTAAAATAATAATAAAAACGGGGGAGTAACATAAAACTAAGTGTGAAGAAAAAAGTGTTTCGCAGCGCGGCATGCTTTATTTGCACTGCAACATTGGTGCTTCTGAAAACTTGGATTGAAGTTTAAAGGTTCGCGCTGCGGTATGATATAATAATGCACCATTGTATGTGTATTAATTCTTCCTAGAAATACCTCCCCTACGTGAAAACATACAATTTCTCTCATCTTCTTCACAAATCCTTTTTTTTCTCCCACCAAACACCTTTAAACCCTCAAAAACAATATCTTTCTTCCATAATCTTTCAAAACCTTTCACAAAAATCACTTTCCTAACCTTTTCCTACACATTCACTAAAGAAATTTTTAAAAACCATTAACAAAATCAAGAAATATTCATCTTTAAAAAGGGTTTTTCTTTATTTTCTTCAATTCACAACAACACAAGTATTCATAAATTTTTAGAATTTAAGTCTTTAAATTAAATTCTTTAAAAATTTGTGGATTATTTGTGAATTTTTAAGAGTTTCTAACCGTAATTAGGACTATGAGAGGTAAGGAAATATTGGAATAATTTGGTTTTATTTATTTTCTAGAATATTTGAGAACCCAAAATTCTTTAGATATTGTTGAATTTTTAAAATGGCACCTAAAAAGGGTAGACATGATATAGGAAAAGGGGTTTCAACTCTTGAAGAATATGATAGGGCTAAAATTTCAAGTTATATGGCCAAATTATGTTTTGAAAAAGCTACAAAAGTAAATAAACGTTTAATACTTGAAAGGGGGATGGATTTTGATTTAGGGCCTAGGCCCAATTTTAGGGAATTACTGATGTCATAGTTGTTTTAGAATGGAAAAAGTTTGTAAAGGAACTCTATGCTAACTTTCACGATGCTATTGATAGTGTAGCTAAGGTTTGGGATGTACTAGTCTTGTTTGTGCCAAATGACATAAATGCTCATTATTATTTTGTTAATATTGGGTAAGATGAGTATGAAACATATTTACATAATGTCGATTATACTACTGTAGTTGAAACCTTAACTTTAGAAAGGGCTAAATGGAATTATATAGGTGGAAAACTTAAGGGCTTTGAAGTCAGGTACTTAGGTAAGGTTGCTCACATTTGACAAACTTTCTATATTCAAGACTAATGCCTACTAGGTATTATAGTTCTGTTGATAGACGAAGGACAAGCTATCTACAAACAGGCACTGTTTAAGTTAATTTTTCCTCCAATTAGTCAATGCTTTGTGTAAGAAAATGGGGGTACTTCATTCAAAAGGTGAATTTATAATTCTACCTAGTGAATTATTAAATGTGGCCTATGTAAATTAAGTCACCTTTAGTACCAATTTAGCCCAAAGGAAAAGAAGGGTCTTTCCTTCATCAAAATTGACTATGAAAGAAGAAATTCATAATTTTTGTGAAAGAATAAGCTACATGGAAGAGTACTAGCAAGCCTACATTGGCCACCAAATAGTAAGTTTCGATCGGCAACATTGTTGTAAGATGTATTATAACTGGTTGATGTATGAAATAAATCAATTGCAACTCAATCATCTTAGGGTTGATACAAGTCATTTAGTAACACCTGAGTATTAATACTATAGTTTCACCTTTACATCTCTTGAAAGATCAAGCTAACAACCTAAAGAAAAAAATATGGATGACATTAAGGTAGAGCTCTAAATTTGATATGGAGTTTTATGAGTTTTTATGTATTTTGTTTTCTTTCATTTTATTTTGAGAACTTTAGTTTTATTGTTTTTGAATATTATTTTTGCTTTTGTTTTATGTTAATTATTTTTTTATTTTGTTTTCCTGTCATGTGAATGTTATTTGGAATTGTTACTTTTATAATTATTTGTTGAAATTTTTGAGAAGTATATAGTTTTTCTATGTAACTTTAAAATGTTTAGAATTACAGATGCAATTGGAATGCTACACCAATACTTGAGCAGGTTTAGGAAATAAGTAACTTTCATTCAATTTTAAGTATATAATTAAGTCTTGCATTGTTCGAATAAATTTTTGAACATATCATGGAATAATGTGATAATTAGTTAGTTTTTGTCATAATTTGTATTTTATGATAAAATATTGAAATTAAAATAAACCCAAAATTGGTGGTTATGAATCAAATAGTGGAGACTAACTTGTGAGAATATTTTGAGCCGTTATCTTCTTATTCTTTTAAATACTCTTTTATCAATTTCAAGTTGTTAGATGATCTCTATAAGTTTTACATTGAATGCTAGGATTCTTACAACTAATAAAATGTCATATATTTAGTTTTATAGCTTAAATTGAATAACTTAAGTAGAAATTAAAAGTATATGCCTTTCTCTTCATTCATGCATGACTTATAAAATGATATATATATATATATATGGGGTTGCCTAAGCCAATACAAAATAAAAAGGAAAAAAATTATTCACTCAATCTATCATACAAAAATATGTTCAAACTGTACATGAGCCTTCTCTCAAAAAGATATAACTCTAAAAAAAGTGGGAATAAAAAAAAAGAGAGAAAAATCAAATACCATGACTCAAATATCCTACTAAGTTGTGAGAAATGGCTAAATACAAAATAAAGATAGGATATAAATCTCCAAGAAGTCATTTGCATTTTTTTCATCTCTATAAGGAATATAACTTGAAATTTTTATGTGATAAATCCTTTCATTCAATTCCTTTCATGAGATCAATATTATGCACTACTTTGAGCCTTTTATGTAAACATGTGTGAATTTATTAGTTCCTTTGTTTACATAAACTTTATTCGTATAAACCTTTGAATGAGTACTTGAACCAATATTATCAGTGTTATTGAGAGTATGTCTCATGAGGTTAAGGTTGAAGTGAATTTGGATTCCAATACACCAAAAATGGGAAATAAGTATAGATACATTTTTGATTTGAATATGAATATGACTTTTCATTAATATTATAGTAATATATCAATGTTTAGAATATTAAAATAACTTATGCTATGGATTTTAATTGTGAACTTAGAAGAAATTAAAAAAGCATGGGATGTTTTTCCTTTCTTTTTAGTTTGTTATTCTCCATTTTTATTTTTATATTTTTTAATTGTTTATGTGCTAATTTCATGTTTTAGTTATTTATTTTTAATTTTTGGCACTTTTAGTGTGGTATAATTTCTGAAAGCCCCCACGAGACTTAAACTTGTTCACTAGGGCAACCTAGGGGTTTAAAGGCTTGTTGGATATGTTAAATGCAACCGTATCAATCTACATAAATAATTTAAGATAAATTAATTTTATTATAGTTTTTGGTTTTATTTTTTCACCTTTCTTGCTAAGAGGCTAGCAAGAAGATAATTCGGGGTTGTGATGAGTGCTTAAAAGCACATAATATAATGTGATTTTATGCACTTTAAATGATAAAATGGATTTGTATTTTCATAGTTTTATTATCTTTTTGGAATCACTGGTATGTTTTGTTGTTGTTTAGGTATTTTAGCTTCAAAAATGATTTAATAATCAATGCTCAAAGAATAGAACCTGAAAGCACTTTATTACAATATTAGAGCATAAAAGGTTAACATTTGTAAAGCTTACATATGTTCAAAACCACTGAAAAAGGGTGTAAAAGAAAATAAGGTTCCAAAAGTTCAGAGAGACGCATGTTGTGACATGGAATTTTGTGTGTTGTAGTGCGAGAGTAGTGGATCAAGCAATTCAACACAAATAGGCTCTCATGTCTCAGCATAGAATCGATGTATGCTGTAGTGTCCGACCATCTGATCCACTTTTTTCTCTCTTTCCAATGTTTTCTAAAGCTATATAAAGGATCTCTCCTTCATTATGAAAATCATCATTTTCATCCTTCATCTTTCTTCAAGCTGATTTCTTAGTTTCTCTCTAGTTTTTTTCTACTTAATTTTAAATTTCTTCTTTCAATTTGAGAATTGAACATAGTTTATATCGTATTTTTACTTTCAATTCAATAAATAGTGTTAGAAATTATGTTCAGAAGTTTTCCAAATACAGAAACAATACTGAAATTTTGTAAAAATACAATTGAGGAATAATTTAAATGTATTCTTTTCAGACTACCTTCACATTTTGTTGCATGTTATATTTAATTTATTGATCATACATTAAAGTAAGCATATCTGGGTGAAAAATACTGTGGGATATTAGTAATATTGTTATGTTTGTGAAATATTAAAGTAGTTAAACATTTTTTTTTAAAATGAGTTAAGTTTTATTTCTTCATCAAGATTTAAATGAAGTTTTCCAAAAACAATATTGATTAAGTGTTTTTCATAATAAACAAGAGAGTTAGATTTAGGATGTAATTATCTAAATTTGATTTAGAGTCAACTCTTTGATTTTGGATTTGATTATTTTGGAATTTAGAGAACTATATTTCAAAGATATTTATAAGAATTATTATTGAAAAATATTTTGACCATATATTTATTATAGTAGTTTTAAAATCTGAAAGTTAGTTTTCAGATACGTAAATCATAAACCTAACTTTGATACCTTGATAAGAGTTTAAATTGTTAGACCCGACCGAAGATGACAATTGAATATTTTATTAATCTCTTAGAGAAGAAGCATAATTTAATTAAAATTAATTGATAGACTCGATTAAAGGCATTAAGTGATTTTAATTAGTAACAAATGGTAGACCTAATTAATATTCTATTTGTATTTATAAGAGATAATTAATAATCTTAATAAGGTAATTAATACTAAGCAAGGATGAATAAACTATTGAGCAAGGATGATTAAATTAACTAATATATCTCATAAATTCTTCATTAAATGTAAATATTTATTTTCTAATTGTTTTGTTGATTCTATTTTTATTTTTAAGTCATTATATTATATTTCTCAAACCCAAACTTTGTGAAAGAATATTTAGGTTTAATTTTTTGTTTTTAAGAATTTGTTAAATTATTCAAAAGCGACGTGATTCCTCTTTAGATTGACCTAGGAAGTATATTTATCATTTTCTATAAGTTTTTCGTGCACTTACAAGCTATTTAAATAGATAAAAAATTTGTGCACAAAGTTTTGGCATATCAAGCTTTTGGCAACGCTTCCAGAAAATTGGTAATAGCATTAAAAACTTCATAAATTTTGTATGATCAGGTAATAGTCATTGTATGGATCTAAGGGAAGGAGTGGCTTTCCTAATCCAATACAAGTTTGGTGTTGTATGTTGAGCTCGTATGGGTTGGTGGTTGCTACGTGGAACTATAAGAAGGAATGGCCTTCCTAATCTAATGAAGGCATGAGTTTATAGTTGACTATGGTTGCAAGTCCCACAAACCTAAACTTTAGGTAGCAATATCTAAGTCCTGTAATTTTGGTATTGGCATTTTCGTATGAAAAACACACTATCTGTATTTTATTTGATGTTTCTTTCAATACTTTATAAGGTTGGTTATTGGTGGCTCAATATCACTCAGTCCATAGTTTCATTTTTGTCTGTTACATGCAATCACTTTCTTAGTATGCATATAATTTACATTATTGGGTATTAGTTGTCATGACGTCCAGTTGGAGACTTTTTTTCTTGCCGTGGTGTCCAATTGAGGCTTTTTTTGTTGTTGTGGTGTTCCATTGGGAACTTTATCTATGTTGGGTTGTCTTGCTATAGGCTAGGCATTTCTCCTTTTTCAAAACTTTTGTTTGCTTAACGGCTAGTTTCCACACCAACCTTGGGTTAAAGTGGTCGACGAGGGGGGCATAAAGGGTCCAAGAGGCTTGGAAGTTTTCTACAAATTCTCTTATCATCCTTGCTTTATTGGTCAAAATTAGGGGTAAACTTTGCCCATTTGGCACTAGACTTCCCCTGTCAATTTGTGGTCCATTTTCATTTTGGGTGTCAGGTTTGAGAAATATTATAACATATATGTAATGTAGGACATCAAAGAGGAGTCTCTCATATATTTCTCAAACACAGGGCTGAGTGTAAAATGTAAGATTGAATGAGGTTTTGATGAGAGGTAAAATGTATAATTGGCTGATGAACAATATTTTGACCTATTATTTGCTATATTTTTAAGTATTTATTTTGACCTCTTATTTTGGAGGATATTTACTTGTTTTAGAGGTTAAAGTGATTTAAAAAGAATCTTTGGCAAAGAAAAACAAAAAGAGTGAAAATGGGGTAATTGATGACGCGTTAGATTGAACAAGATTGTCAAATTCTAGAAATTCCATGCGCATCATGGTAGGATATTAGTTGTGCCAGGGCGAGGTGCTTTAATGCATGACATAAGGCTCACGTGTCCAACTTGTGTTTTCTGAAGTTTTGTTCATAGCATAGGCGCAACTTATTCCATTTGATGGAAAATTCCTCTCGTGTTGCAACTCAAGGATCAAAAATCAATGCGGGCCATGACAGACAATAAATCATGGCATAGACTGAGTATATAAATCTACCAAAAACCCTAATATGCATTCCAAATGTGTTTAACCCTAATTTTAGCCTATAAATACAACCCTAACCCCTCTTAAGTACACATCAAGCAATATGAAGCCATATAATAGCCACCAACTACCCATAATTGTTCCATTGTCCATAATATACACATACAGAGGATAAACCTCTCAATTGTGAAGAAGATTGAAGGATTTGAAAAAGATAATAATAACTTATTCAGAGATCTAGAATCACTTCCAAAGAAGGGGTATTTTTATTGTTTTATATATTTTCTCTCTCTATAATTTGATGTCTATTGTAGTTAAATTATTTTTTCTTAATTTAACTATGATTGGCTAATTTTGCAACATGTGATTTTAGGATTGTTGCCAATGATTGAAATAAAATTTTTATGCTTTGAATAAATAAAAGTTTTTTAATTCTTATTCATGTCTTTAAAGTCTTTTAATTATAAATAATGGACCAAGTCTCAATTTGTCATTAAATAAAATATTTTAAAGCTAAGAATAACATAATTTATGCTTGGTTGTGCATTAGATGGTTAAAAAATATCTTTAATTATAAATTAATGATGGACCAAATCTTTATTTATAATTAAATAATATATTTACCTTAGGTTTACTAATTAATTAATTAATTTTGAGCTCAACCAAGAAATTTATTAATTAAATGACGATCTTCGTTCATATTTTTTCTTAGTTTGTCAAATAATTAATTTCAAGTCCGACCTCTAAAGTTATTGGTTAATTGAGAATTGTGGAAACTTTCCATAACAATGGGGTTAACTTATTTAAATAGGAAAAATAAATTAATCTAACTTTTATTTAAATCATTTAATTCTTTATTTCCATGAATGGACATGCAGACTAATTTCCCATATTCATTCTTCATCCTTATTTAAGCTATAATGTAGTTTACAAGCAATCTTAGTTATTAAAGTAATTTATAATTTATAGTTCTTTCATCTCAATTGACTTTTATAAAATGTTTATGATTGTTTTTCTTACCTAATTTAGGAGACAATTTAACTTCTTAAAACAACCAACCAATTCCTTTAGATATCGGCCTCGGGATAAACTTATCATTAGTCTATTATGATTCATGAATTTATGAGCAATTAAAATTTATGCATCAAGTTTTTGGCACCGTTGCATGGGAATTGGAATTTCAAATTGTTTATTTTTTTTTATTTTTAGTATGTTTTCATAGTTTTTTTTGTGATTTTCTTTTTATTTCTATGATTTTGTTAATATTTGCGTTTTATTTAGTTCTTTTTGTTTATTTCAATTATTTTATTTATTTTATTTATTTGCTTTTAGTTTCTTATTTTATTTTTATTTCTTTGATATTTATTTGTTATGTTTGTGGTATAATTCCTGGTATTTATTCTTATTTTATTTTTATTTCTTTGATATTTATTTCTTTGTTGCTTTGTTAGTATATGCAAGGTAGGATATTCATTGAGAATCAAATCATATTTATGTGGATCCTCTAGGTAAACAACCAAAGGAACCGATCGACGAACTCAAAGGAATAAGAATGATGATTTGCTAAGAACGTGTTGAAGATGATCAGATTAGAACTCTAAGGAAATAAAGTCCCTAAAACCCCAATCTTGAGACGCCATAAAGGATGATTACTCCCTTTAATAAGTCGAATTGAAGCATTCAATCAAGAACACAAGAAGGAAAAGCAAAAGCTTTCTAAAATATACTTTTCATTCATGATATTTGTTGTGCCTAATTACATTGCTTCAGTTTTCTTTTATAAGTCATGTAAAAAAACGCCAATTCAAATAATAAATAAACCCTAGGAACAAGTTCAACCTTAATAGGCCTATTTATTTGTGGATTGGGCCTAATTAATACTTAAAAAAATAAAAGACTAAAAAACTTATGATAAATAAGGCATAAAAAGCCCACAATTCACTAAAACAAAAACTGCTAAACATAAAAGGCCCATAATTGACTAAAACAAAACAATTGCTTCCTAAATTAATCTTTGCATCCAATTTGATATTCCAAATCTATCCCTTATGTAAGATCTTGAGAATGTTTGTAGGATCTTGATAATATTGGTTAGCACTTGGGAACATCAACTTGATCAACACCTCGATCTCTATTATTCCCCACCTTTTCAAAAAGATTCATCCTCCAATCTTAGCTTTGTAAGTAGGTTGATTTGGTATTGCAAATCTAGGTATGAAGTCTATTTGATGCTGCATTCATAGCAAAGAATGTGTAATTTAGGCAACTCATCAAGCATATCATCTAACCTAGGGATAGGATGTCTATACTTTATCATTATCTTGTTAATAGCGCGACAATCCATACACATGTGCCATGTTCCATCTATCTTTGGGACTAAGATGATAGGAACCAAACATGGGTTGAGACTCTCCCTTACAAATCCCTTTTCTAGCAACTCATCCACTTACCATTGTATTTTGTTCATTTCCTCAAAATTAGCTTTGTAAGCAGGTCGATTTGGTATTGCAAATCTAGGTGTGAAGTCTATTTGATGCTCAACGTTTCTCAAAAGAGGTAATCCATGGAGTATATCTTTAGAAAATAGATCCTCAAAGTCTTACAATAAAGGCACAACAACAATAGGCAAAGATGAGTTATGATTGTTAGTAGAAAGATAAATATATTTAACAAAAGTACAAGTACTTGTTGCCTTGCCATCATTACGCTCTTAATCTCATGTTTTTTCAGCAAATGCACTCATTCTTTTATTTTTCTCTCATGTTTGCTCACTTTTCTCTCCTTTTTGCTCACTTTCCTCTCTTTTACATCACTTTTCTCTCATTTTTGTTGACTTTTTTCTCTTTTGTGCTCACTTTTCTCTATTTTTTACTCACTTTTTTCTCTTTTGTACTCACTTTGCTCTCTTTTGTGCTCACTTTTCTCTCCTTTTTTATTTTACTTTTGCTTACATTTTTGTTTTTCTCTCAACTTACACTCTCTTGCTATCCTAATCTGCTCCTCATAAGCTTGCAAAGGTTTAAGAGGTGCTAATACAACTTTATGGTTATTCATTTCAAAAGAATAGTGAGTATGAGTAGCATACATTAGTGCCACAATATAAGAAAACTCATCCTCATCTTCTTCATTCTTGGGCTGTATATTGAGGGCTCTCCTTCTGACAAGTAATTCCTCATACACAGGTTCTTCCACTTCTACATCAAAATAATCATCCAATGGTGGCATTTCATTGTCACTTGAACTAGTACTTTCGATTTCTCCATTATGATGTACTACTATAACCCTTTTTTTGGGGCATTCATAAGCAATATGTCCGAATCCTTAGCACCTAAACCACTTAATATCATGTGAATTAGTAAGAGTTTTAGCTTCAGGTTTACCTTTCGGAATGACAACTGAATTATTTGACTTTGCTTCACCTTTTGTTCTAAAGGTGGATTTGTTGTCTTTTCAATTTTATTTCCACAGAGAACTAGAGGATGAACTATATCTAAACCTTTTGGACTTGATTTGCTTCTCCACTTTAATGACTTTGTGTAGTAGTTATTCCATCTCTATATAATGTTACAATTTAACCACATCAACAATTTCCCAATTTAATTCGGAAATGAATCTAGCCATTGTCGCTCCTCTATCTTCCTCTATGTTTGCTCTAATCATGGCAATTTCCATCTCCTTATAATAATCCTCTACACTCATGGAGCCTTGAACCAACCCTTGCAACTTTCTATATAAGTCCTTATAGTAATGGCTAGGTATAAACCTCTTACGCATCATCAATTTCATCTCTTCCCATGACCGAAATGGTCTCTCACCATTCCTTCACCTATTGACCACCAATTGATCCCACCATATACCAGTATAATCTATAAATTTTATAGCTACTAGCTTTACTTTCTTCACCTCAGAGTAATTATGACAATCAAATACATGCTCAACCTTTCTTTCCCATTCCAAGTATAACTCAGGATCATTCTCTCCTCCACATTAGAATCATCTTATTCTTCCTCAAAATCATGTCTTCTATGTCTTCTTCTATATGATTTAGAACCATAAGAGGATTATAAATCACCCAATCTTGCATTAAACCTCTTAAATTGGTCATTATGTGAACACTATAGATGACCAATCCTAGGAACCCACAAACTCAAAGGAGTAGGAATGCTTGATTTGTTAAGAATGTGTTGAAGATGGGAAGATTAAAACCTAAGGAAACAAAATTCTTAAAACCCAAATCTTAAGATGCCATAAAGGATGATCACTCCCTTTGATAAGTTGAATTCAAGCATTCAATCAAGAACACAAGAAAGAAAAGCAAAAGCTTTCTAAAATATACTTTTCATTCATGAAATTTGTTGTGCCTAATTACATAGGTTCAATTTTATTTTATAAGCCTTATGAAAAAATTCCAATTCAAACCAAAAATAAACCCTAGGCACAAGTTCAACCCTAACGGGCCTATTTAGTTGTGGATTGGGCCTAATCCATCCCTTAAAAATAAATGACTAAAAACTTATGATAAATAAGGCATAAAAATCTCACAATTCACTAAAATAAATATTGCTAAACATAAAAAGCCCATAATTAAATAAAACAAACAAATTTCTTCCTAAATTAATCCTTGCATCCAATTTGATATTCCAAATCTATCCCTTATGTAAGATTTTGAGAATATTTTTATGTTCTTGAGAATATTAGTCAACACTTAGGAACATCAACTTGATCAGTACCTCAATCTCCATTATGTACCCTTCATAGACAAAGTTAACAAATTAAAACAACACTTAATTTGGTTGGATACTAAAATATAAGAGCCATTACTAGAGCCCCTACAAGTTCCTTTATTGAAACCATTAACTATGGGATATGCATTACCAAGGGGGATTCTAATGAAAAAGTATGCAAGTCCAATCATTGGCACCATTACTGATTCTATACAGTTGGGGGTGGCAGCTTGGAATTATGAATTGAAAAATATTCATTATTCAATGTTGACCTCCTTCTATGGAATTCTTAATGAAGATCCTTTGACTTTTATTAGGGATTTCTACTTAACTGCGTATAAATTCCCTTTACAAGGGGCAAAATGAGGACTAACTTCTTGGCTAATCACTCTCTTACCAGGTTCCCTGATAACTTAGGAGGGAGTCTACAACAAGTTTATGGGAAAATACTATTCCTATTAGAAAAATCATGATTTAAGAGCAAAAAATGCTACATTTTTTTTAAATTGGAGGAAAGCCATTCCATGAAGCTTGGAATAGGTTCAACTTATTTCTCACTCAGTGCCCACACCACCACTAGCCCTGTAGCTGGAAAATCAATTTTTCTACTATAGGTTGACATAATAAGGTCAATTCATAATTGACAATGGTATAGGGTGTGCTATGGGATAAAATACATCTGTAGAGACTCATGAGATCTATGAAATGTTTGATGCTAATTCCCAACAGAAAAGTACTAAAGTGAGAAGAGAATGAGTCAATGAGATAGGCTCAAGTAATGAGATGGCTATGCCACTAGTTAACAAAGAAAGTTGCACTCCTAACCTCCAAAATGGTACCAAATTAAGAGGTATATGAAGTTTCATGTACTTATGGACATGGTGCTAATAGTTATCCTTTTGTTGTTGATTCGTTTATAGGTACTAGTCAAGAACAAGTGCACTCAAGGGTGGGGTTCCAACCTTGACCATCGAATGATCGCTATGTAAACCCATATAACCTAAACTAGAGGAATCATACCAAAACCTCCTTTTGCCAAAAACCAAATGAAAGACCCCAATTTAAACTAGTATACTATCCACTAATAAGCCAACCTTAAAGGATAACATGAATGCTTTCATACAAGTGAGTAGGGATAACCACATGAAAAATAATCAAAGGTTGAATTCTTTAGAGGCATCTATTAAAAGGATGGAAGGTCAAGTTGACCAAATAGCTAAGCATAGGAAAAGGGAGGAGAAAGGAAAGATGTAAGAACAAGCCATGGTTATAACATCTCATCAAAGTGGTAAGGTTTTAAACAATACACATTTTCTTGAAAGTTTTTATAATTTACCACTTGATATAGGAAATATAGATGGGGAACAAAAAATCCCAGGAAGGTCAACCTAAGGATGATGAAATCTTAAAGCCTTAGGAAGAAAATAAGGAGAGTCTAAGAGAGTCAACTCACTCTTTCATGATACAAAAGTAACCTGATCCTTATATAGTTCCTATTCCCTTTTTGCACTGTCTCAAGGACACTAAGAAGAATAATTCATTTCCTTACATTTTAATATAGATTTACATATTTTGGATGTTATTAGAAGTATTCCTTCATACCCTAATATTTTCTAAGTCATTGATAGGATGAGAAAGTATTGATGTTAGAACTTGCTAGTATGGTGGTACAAAAAGCATTGCCTCCCTTAGTTAAAGATCCTAAAGCAAAAATTAGGTTTAGAGGAGTTTAAAGTAATAACTATGAGTAGGATGAGAAAGTATTGGTGTCCTCTGCTATGCTAGACTTTGAAGGAAGCAATGATGTCATGTTATATTCAGTATACTTGCAACTAGATTTAGAGTAGTTTAAACCAACAAATATATCCCCTCAACTTACTAATAGGTATACTAGACATCCAAAGGGAATAGTTTAGGATTTATTGTTACAAATAAAGAGTAAATTTATACTCATCGACTTCATGGTAATAGAAATGCAAGATACCCTATCTAAGTATATGGAGCATACCATTCTTCTTGGTAGGCCATTTATGTCCAAAACCGACACAATTATTGATTTCAAAAAAGGGAAGTTGATCTTGATAGTCTTAGGAGAGACTATAAACTTTAAAGTGTTTCAACCTTTTCCTATTCCTATTTTTATTATTAATGAATGTCATGTTATTAATTCTACTGGTTCATCTATTAGTGACTTTCATTTTTAGGAAACTATAGGTAATAAAATTGATTATTCACATACAGATATAAGGGTGAAGAAAACACTAACAGACTTAATCCAAGATGATTCCTACAAAAAATGCATAACGCGTTACCTTGACATAATTCTGAGTTGTAAGTCTTTTTATCCTAAAAAGAAATGCAATGTGTGCAATACTCATTATAAATCCTTTTTGGGTACAATAAAGCCTTCTTTTGGGAAAGGCCAAGGCAAAGTAGAGAACATGTGCTTTATGGATGCATTGAAACCTAATCGAAAAGAACAAACAATATCTTGCTAAGACATTAAAACATGCTTTATGGAAGAAAACCCATCATTTTAGGTACTACTCTTTCCTTTTCTTTTTATTTAGTTGTTTTCATTTATTTATTAGTAATTCATTTTTCTATTTTTCCCCTTTTGAATTATTTTTTGAACATTATGTGTAGTTGAAAATATTGAGGACAATATTTAGTTTAGGTTTGGGGGTGAAAATAGACCCAATAAATTTTTTTGATACAGAATTATCATGCTTTTAGTTAATTTATGGTGATTATATGAGTCTATGCATTTTTTGTGTGATGTCTTAACCATGTTCAAAGATTATTGTAAAAGTTAGTTCTATTCATAATTTATGTTTCATGCTTGGATGTTGAAATTGAGATGAACCCAATATTGGTGTATATAAATTAAATAATGGAGACTACCTTGTGAGATGATTATTAAGCCAATGACATTTTATTTCAATGATAATATTTTTTATACTCTTTTAATCACCTTTCCTTGATTTTAAATTGTCAGATGGTCAATATAGATTTTTCAATGAATGATAGAATTTTAAACATCTATTTATTTTCATTGTTTTGATTAAATGATTTAGCTATGAATTGAAAGTGTGGGCCTATCTTAATTTCATGCTTTAATTCTAATAAAAAATTATACATATGGGGTTCCCATAGAAAAATAAAAGAATCCAAAATAGCCACTCACCACAAAATACCATGACCCTAAATTCTTTAAAGTAGTGATATGGCTATTACCAAAATAATAGAAAATATCCGGAGAATTTATTTAGTTACTGATCTAATTAGCTAGAGGGGGTGAATAGATAATTAGATAAAATATGAAAAATTAAAATTTTCACTAACCGATAAACATGCAATCATATGTAAATAAAATAATGTAGAAAAGTAAAATAAGACAATATTTTTTTATAAGAATCATAGAGCCATACAAATCCCAAGTGGAAAAATTAGAAGGTCTAGAAGGGCACAACTCAAGGAGGCTTTAAATGGGCTCATTGTAGAGGTCATGCATAATCAAGGGGAGCTAAAAATGGGAGTGAAAATATTGGGAAAATCCTAGCATGGAAATTAGGGAAAAAAATTGGAAAAATTGGACTAGGCCCCTTGCACTTTTGCCACGCATTTTGGACTGACATTTGAGAGCTCATTCATGCTATTTGTTCCTCTTGAAGCAACTTATAAAGGGATTGTAAACCTTTGTGGAATTGTTTAGCATCCAATCATTTGTGGTGAGTAATATCCATACTTGTTAGGTTGTTTTTATGCTAGACTTATCAAGGAAACAACAATTCCTTATGGTATTTTCCCCCCAAATTAATGGTGGGTAATATCCATTGATTTATGGAGAAACCCTTTGTTATAATTTGAAAATTAGCTAGGTTCTACCCCCTTGGTTCTTATCATTTTTAGGTGGAAACAAAGGTGCATCCAACTATCCACTGTGAAAGTAATGTTCGATTACAAGCCTCTACTTTCTTTCACAATCTCCACAAGTAAGGTGTTTGGGTCAGGATCAACGTTTGGATAAAATCGAGTCACACGAGTTATCAAACTCATTTAGATGGAACCTGAAAGTTAACATAATAACACAAGTGCAAAGTGTGTCCATTATGGGTTATACAATGAAAAGCCAAGCTAGATGATTTAATAGAATAACAGATAATTCAAAATCACTAGCAACAGTAGAATAGATGTTTAACCATAATAAATCAAATATTTTAGGCCTATTAATCAATCAAGCATAACCATAAAATATTTGATAAATTAAATAATGAAAAAAGCCTAACAAAAAGATTTTTGAAAAAAAAAATTAGAGGGAATGCTTAGAATGCAAAAGTTGATTCATGTGTGGTTTATTAAAATATGGACATTAGGTTCTTTATATAGGAAATATTGAAGTTTTAATGCCATGTTAAAGTCCAATTACAATTATGTTGATTAAAAAATTCATAGATCTGTAATTAATAGGGATAAAAGATAATTGAAATATATGGCTCGAGTAAAAATTAGGTTAAAGTTGAAAACGTGGCCACTCTATTGATATAGGTCAAGCTCGATCAATTGAGCCAAAAATTCAATCAATCTAAGGTATCAAAAAATAAATTCTAATGTAGGTAGATCAATCTATTTATTTTTTGATTGATCTAGTGTTCGATCGATTGAACATTAATCCCTTAATCAATATACCTCAATTGAAAATTAATTTATGGAGTTTTTAATCACAATAGGTTGATTTTCAATTGACCTACTCAACTTGATCAATCTAGACATGTCTCGATCGATTGAGTGACCTATATGTAAAATGTTCGTATATGCCTAATATAAAATCTAATGCGCATAAGAACATATATGTTTTTAATACTTGAGATGTGTTCGTTGGACTCATGAATATTTCCAATACTCATAAACCTTACCATCTCCCCCTTTGGCATATTCGTGGGACAAAATCACTCTTTTAAAATAAATTTTACATAATGGGACTGTTCTATGATCTAGTGAAACCATCTTTGCTTGAATCTCAATAGCTCATGTTTACATTGAAAGGCAAAAACATAAACAACCAAACAACTTGGCTTTAAATGCGAAGAATATTCATAAGAGTGAGTAATCAACATATAGAAATTTAAAAACATAATTTCCCCTATGTGTAATATCTCTAAAAAAAGATTTTCAATGTAATTCTCCCCCTAAAATAGTTCTCCAATATTTGTATATTTTTCAATTAAAGTTCCAATTTTTCTCCCCCTTTTTGTCATTCAAATAAACAACTCAAAAAATACAAGCATGAATGTTGCATTTTCATTTAAGATGAATGTGAAATCTATAAGAAAATTGAAGAAAATAAGCAATATACAAAAGAAGTGCAAACTAACAGGTGAAGCAAATGTAGTGTATTAATTGATATGATCAATGTACAACAACAAACATATATCAAATACACTTTAAAACATGAAAAGTAAAAAACAAAATAACTTCGAATCAACCAATAGAAAAGTACAAAACTACAAAATAAGATAAAGATAAATCATTATTCCAGAGGTTGAAACCCATACCATGAGTGGATATCCTTGATGGACTACATTTCTTTGTATCATTCATTCATGTCAATCATCTATTGTTCAATAGAATCCACTTTGGTTGGTAGTTCTTCCATTCTCGTGCATACTTCACTTTCAAACAAGTCCTGACGAGAAGATTTACAAGCAAGTATATTTTCCTTTATCCCCAAAAATATCATTTGTAGCTCCACCACTACTTCCAATATTAGCATCGCCTTCTCCATTAGTATTGAAATTGGTGGATCTTTGTCTTTTTGATGTATGGGTAGGTGATCTTGAGATGGTTGACTTTGCAATTCCACTCATCAAGCATATGAAATCAGAATCCTTGGTTTGTAGTGCATCTACAACTAAAAGAAATTGGGTGATGAGACAACCATAAGGAAGACCAATCCTCAGATTAGTAATCTAAGATTGGTTTATGATCTTATCCTAAATGACTATACCTATGTTAAATGCATCCTTTTCTAATACAGTATAATATCTTGGTAAGTAGGTAGCCAATCTTAGATGAGTGCTTTGATGGAAATAGAATTACATATACTATCTTGTTCAAAACCCAATAGAAAGAAGTGAATTCACCCAGAATGTATAGTTGTTTTGCATTAAGACTAACATAAGGTGAACAAGAAAGTTTGATTAAAAAATATACATTGGTAATGCTATACTATTCAAGGTAAAAATCGGCATACTCAGTGTTCATGATAGATAAAAATGTGTTGATTCTCTATGCCATGATGTCAACTATTTTATTTTGAATGAAAACCTTATAACTCATTTCCCATGGTGACAAATTTTGGTCAATATTGGGATAAAATTCATGAACTAGGGTTGAGAAAGATAATTTTATTGGTGTGAACAAGGATTGCCAACTAAAGCCCTAATAATGGCTCGTGTGATTCTTGATGACTCTATAAAAGTAGAGTCATCAGTGCACTTTTTTCCTTAATATTTGTTCATTTTATTTAATAAGTATTACTTTTGGGTCAAAAATATGAAAATATGAATATTCAAGTGAAAAAGAGGTGAAAATATATTTTTTGAGAATTTTCTGGATTTTTTATGAAATTTTTAATGTAGGACCAATCCAAAGAATGCACATGAATGCCACATAAGTGAAGTGGGCCAATCAAAGGACATTTCATGTACCGAGTGATGTATCCCATGTAATGTGTCGACATGGAAATCATTTTGAGTTCATCACGTAGTCGACATGATTCACCCATTTTTTCCACCGAGGCACTATGCAATCCATATCCGTGAATCATACCATACCACATGGTACTAACTTAGCATGGGTTTACCATAACCTATCCAGCCCACCACGCATCATATACGGATTTGCTTAATGAATCTTCTGTGCCACTTGTTGCATTCCTATTGGCCTGTGCTATTTAATTACCTTTTTTCATCTCAATCCTTGATCAAGTTGGTCTAATGGTCCAGATTCCATCTAAGCTTAATTTAACCCCAAAATTCCTAATGACCCAAAAATTATCAATTTTGTATAAGGTTTTGGAGCAAAGAAGAGGAAAAAAATACAAAAATTAAAAAGGAGATACAATTTTGGTGGAGATTCAAGAGAAAATTGGTGTTACAATCCAATGGATTGATTGTATTTATTCTTCTTCTCATTTCTTTTTCAAATTTTATGTCTTTTTTTTTATGAAAAAATATGAGCTTTATGAACAAAATTAATAACTAGCTAATTTGTTAATTTAGGGGTCCTATGAACCTAATTTTCTACATGTGATAATATTATATTTTACCCTAATTATGATTTTAATTTAACTATATTATTTAATCTAGTTTTTGTGCTATTAATTTTTTGGCCAACAATTGATCTATAGAGACAATTAAATAGTTTAAAGAGAATTATTTAATTGCTTGTTTTTGTTAAATAACATGAATAGTTTCTCAGCAGAGATGTATGAATCTTATGTATGTGATCCATAATTGATGAAATTAATGAGTAGTGTGTAATTTAATTGACATGAAAGTGTGATTAAGTTAATTACTATATGATATGTAGTTTACTTGGGGGATTTTAGTGATTTATATGTTTAGAAAATTGGAGGATTTTAGTGATTTATATGTTTATAAAATTGGAGGATTTAGTATTCTTAGATAATTTCTCATATATCTTCTTAGCTACCAATTCTAAGTTAATTAATTACTGTTATTTGTTCTTAGTTCTTTTAATTTTGCTTTCTTAAAACATTAAAAAAATTGAGCTTTACTTTTAAGTTTAAAAATTAGTTGTGAAGTTACAAAAAAAGATGGGGAATAAAAGAATATGAAAAGAATGATGAAATACTGTGCACTAAAATATCAAGTAAAAGCGCAATTATAGTTAAAATGTGCATAATGAAAAAAAAACTAAGGTGTGGAAAGAGATGTAAAACCCTTATTGATCTTTAGCTAAGTGCATATATATTAGTGGAGAGAGATGTAAAAAATAAACTTATAAGACTTGTACTAAGATTGAATTGATTAGCATGCCCATATAGGTTGATTTAATGAGTGCATTAGATGATAGCATATGCAACATATACACTCACACGACTCAATTCGTCAAAAACCTTGCATATCCTTGTATTGATAAAACGTTCATTGATGGATATATTAACATCCTTGTATTAGAATTACACAATCATCGAGGAGGATACTTTTCATTAAATAGGCATATATTAATAGATATATGTTTATGAATATATTGCCCATGTCAGCTTATCTAGTTAGACTTGACTTTACTTGTGGACAAGTAAAGAGTAAAGTTTAGGGGTGTGATGACTCTATAAAAATAGTCATTAGTACACTTTTATGCTTAATATTTGTTTATTTTATTTAATAAGTAGTACTTTTGGGGTTAAAAACATTAAAATATGAACTTTTCAATGGAAAAGGGTGAAAATATTCTTTTAGGAATTTTTTGGAATCTTCTATGGATTTTTTATGAAAATTTAAATGTATGACCAATAAGAAGATGCCACAAAAGATGTCATGTGAGTGAAGAGGGAAAATCAAAGCACATCGCATGTATTGGGTGATGCAACCCAACCCACGTGTTGGTGTGACATTCGTTTCGAGTTTGCCACTTGGTCAACAGGTGTGCCATGCATTATCACATTATTCGTCCATTCTTTCCACTAGGGCACCATGCAATCTGTATTCACGAATCAAACCATGCCATTAGGCACTAACTTGGTAGGAGTTAACCACGACTAGTCAACCTCGCCATGCATCGCGTGTTGATTCGCCTAGAGAATCTCTCATTCCATGTATCATATTCCTATTGGCTAGTACTACTTAATTCTTTTTTTTTCATGTCAACCTTTGATATGAAGCTTATTTGTTAGTCCAAATTCCATTTGAGCCTAATTTAACCCCTTAATTTCCCCAAAAATTCTAATGAGCCAAAAATTATCAATTTTTTATTAGTTTTTAGAGCCAAAAAGAAAGAAAATACAGAAAAATTGAAAAGGAGATGCAATTTTGGTGGAGATTCAAGAGGAGATTGGTGTTACAATTCAAGGAATTAATTGTATTTATTCTTCTTCTTCTTTATTTATCAATTTTTATATTTTTATTTATTATGAAAATATGAGCTTAGTGAACAAAACTATGTCTAGCTAATTTGTTAATCTAGGGGTTTTATGAACCTAATTTTCTACATGTGATAATCTAATACTTATCCCAATTATCATTTCAATTTAATTATATTATTTAATCTAATTTTTATTCTATTAATTGTTTGGTCAAAAATTGATTTGTAGAGGTAATTAAATAAATTTGAGAGAATTATTTAATTGGTTGTCTTGATTAAATAACATTCATAGCTTCTAAGTAGAGATGTATGATTCTTATGTATGTGATTCATAATTGATGAACTTAATGAGTAGTATGTAATTTAATTGACATGAGAATGTATTTAGGTTAATTACTATATGATATGCAGCTTACTTGTGTATTTAGTGCACATAATTTGTATCGATCAATTCCTATTTTGTGAAGTTCAATCCAAGATATCCTGTGCGCATAAAAAATTGGACGTTTTAACAAAGTAGTTTGATACTGTAATTTAGATTTTTCATCCCACCAATGAGATAAATATGGAGCAAGATCACCATGAGGAAGTTTAGATCACCTAGTAGCCATTAGGAAACCTAGCACAAACTAGAAAAGACAAAAATACCCCTTGAACTAAAAAATACCCAAACTGATGAAATTTTCCAAAATTTTATAGAATCAAAGTCAATAAACTATTTTTAAGGTAGTTTGGAAGGGGAATACATGAAAATTATTGAATAAAAAAATGTTCTTGTTTGGAGGGAAAATAAAGAAAAAAAGGTTGAAGTGATTTTTGCTGAATGTGATTTTTTTTTTGTTAAGATTAATGCTAGAAAAGTGAATAGAAATCAATTCTAAGTGAAATAAAATAAAAATGAGTGGAATTAGTGGAGTTTTGGGTGAAATATTTGGGGGAGGGGTGTGAGAAAGAGGGTTAGGGTTCGTGGGGCTTAGGGAAAAATAAGAGTATATAAACTAAACCCATTTGATCAATGAAGATTAATGTCAATTGTAAGAATGTCCGTCGATCAAAGATTGTAATTTCTAAAAATTGCAAAACTCCCCTATGTCCTATATCTACTTATATTTTTCACATCAATACTCAAAAAATAAAAAAACAAATAAATATTTTTGACAAATATTTAATAAAAATGCCTTTTTTTTAAATCAAGGTAGTAGATTTATTCAAACAATAACTTCACTCAAATAATCAATTTTGAAATAAAAATCATTCTTTAATAAAATTCCATTATTCACAATATACCCAAGTATTTGAATAAAGCACACATACATTCTTCAATAGATATGGTGATATATTGACAAATGCTCAAATCTTAAAAATATATGAACCACAACAGTATATCAATTTGTCCATTCCTGATTAGTTATGAGAGATTTGAAGGAAAAAAGTATCACTTCTTATGAAAAATTATAGTTGAATTAAAATTTACATAAAATAAAATTTTACTTACTAAGAGAGAACATAATTAATTTATTTTGAATTTCTTCTCATTATTTATGATCATTTTTTTAATGAGGGATTATTTATTTATTTTTCTTTATGTAAAACCATTTGTGGTTCTTTTTTTCATGCATGCAATTTTTTTTATTTCCTTTGTCATATTAATTTTTGAAGGATATATGCGCGAACCAATATATCTAGTATGATGATTTTCATACTAGTTGTGAGGTAGCTTCTTTGCTCATTATAGTAGTTTCACACATCACAATAGGCAGCCCTCTCAAAGCTACGTGTCTCTCTATAGAAGCATTTTATAAAGTGGAAGATAGAGTTCAAACATAATTTTTATAGGTAATGTTATCTCAAGCCCTAAAATATCACATAATTAATTATAAATTTTAATCATGACATAATTATGTGTCCAATAAGTATGTGAGTGAGTTATTTGTTAGCATTGATCACTAGATGTAAGAAAAAATATAAATGCCTAAAACAAGATACTAATTACACTATGAATATTACTCAAAATAAATCAAGTTATGTAAAATATTTATTTTCTTGATCCAAAATAATATTTGAAGTTTAGTTCATTGTTAGAACAATTCTACTCCTTTAAAAGTTTTTTTCATAATTTTTAAATAAAATTTTTTAAATGAACTAAAATAAAATTAAGAATCAAACAACTAAATTCAAACATAGAAATAAATGAATAAACTACCTTACTCACATAGGGTCAATCAACTACAAAATAATAATTCCTAGGTGAAAGAGAGAGACGGTCAAAAGCCCATAAAAAGGCATTCTTTCCTAATCCAAATTTTCTTAAATTTTGGTTTCGTAATATTTTTGGGTTTGGATTCAATCAACATAGTATTTTTTGACATGTTCTTGGATTTTCCCTTATTTTTGGCATTACTTTTCTTTTTCATCATTGGGGGAGATGCAACATCATGTATGGACGATGAAAATTAATTCCAAAATATCGATCATGAAAGGCAATGTTAAAATATGGATATGTCACAAGAAATATACATTTAGGTCTAATATGACCTTTCCTTCCATAGTTATGACAAAAGGCAAAAAGTTAACATGTTTTTCAATCACAAGTGCAACTACTCTTTATGTATAGTAGGATACAATAGGAGTAGAGTTAAAAGGTCTTACCAATTTCGTTTTTATGCCAAAGGTGTAGCATGTGAAGAAGGGTTTGAGGGTTTTACAAAATCAATTGTATTTGAGGATTATGCATTGAACGATCATCTACATAGCCTAGTCATCTCTTGTCTCCGAAAGGTTTTCCATAATCTAGAACTTTGTTCAACTTTTTAGCTCCAATAGTTAGCCTTTTATGGCTTCTTTGGATTGTTCAAGCTCCTGCACCGAATTTTATTTTTCTTGCTCTAAACCTACAAGACTTGAGTTCAGACCATTAATACGCTAAAACAATTCAAAATTTTCTTTTTCCAATACCGATGAATTTATTGCATAGGATTTTATTTTCTCATTAAGTCTAATTACTTCCTTAAGTAATCTATCTTTTTTATTTTTACATCCTACTAAAACTATGAATAATTCATCAATCCTAGTAACATTAAATTTGTTAAATAAGAATTCAGAGTGACTTTCCTCATTGCCTAAATCAATATCAAACATACTGGAGTGTTGGCCAATTGTTGCAGTAAATGCCAAAAGTTTGGTATCAATATTTGCTGATTCAACTGGTGTTTTGTTGTCACTATTAGAGTTAGTAAGTGTAGCATTCAAAGCTGTTCTAGTTTTGTTTTTCTTGTTTGCACTGTCAACTACAAGGTGACTATAATCCATAAATTCAAAGCATTAAGGTCAAGTGGGTTTAGATTTATTACTTTGATGGTTCTCTTTGTTGAAACTTTTCTTCGATCTTTTGGATATGAGCATTAGTTATTCATCATCATTGTCACCATTCTCAATCATTGCTATTTTGAAAGCAACACCTTTGTTCTTTATAGGGGTTCAAAAGCTCATCTTAAAAGTGAGAAGCGAACCAACTATCTCCTCAATTTTAATGGTGTCCATATCTTTGATTTCATCTATTGTAGGGATTTTTGCATGGAAATGATCTAGTATAGAGTGCAATATTTTTATCCTAACCTAAATTCCTCAATTTTCTCACCATGTTTAGCATAAGAGTTAACAATATCGCTTAATTTAGCATAGAATTTAAGAAAGGTTTTATCTTCTTTCACCTTGAGATTTTCAAATTGAGTACTAAGCATGTGAAGTTTAGTTCATTTAACTAGTGTGGTGCCCTTTTATAAAACCTCTAAAATATCCTAAGCATTGTTAGCAGTATCAATATGAGAAATAAGTTGGAACTTATTAGGAGACATATCACTAAATATAGTGTTAATCCCTTTTTTATTTTAGTTATTACCCGTTTTTGCTTTAGTGGTCCAATCTTTCTTAGGCTTAGGAGTGACTACATTATCTTTGGTAATCATAGGTGGTTCTAGACACTTTCATCTATAGACTGTAAAAAGGCCCTCATATGAGCCTTCTAATATGAGTAATGGACCCATCAAAGTAAGGTGCCTGGGTTGTAGAAAAACCCTCTCTAAAATGATCCATAACAAGTCTTAGCAACACTAAGTGTATCTAATGACCCATTTTGATACCGATTGAGAGTTTATTTAGTTACAAATCTAATTAGCTTAAATGTTTGAATAGATAATTAGCTTAAATATGACAAATTAATTTTTTCTAGATAGCCACACATGTAATCACGTGTAAATAAAATAATATAGAAAAATAAAATAGCACATAAGTTGTTAGGTGAATATAACCATGGCTACAACAATGACCTAAGGTAATGAATTGATCTACAGATCACCAAACTACCCATGAGCAAAATAATATTGGATTATAAGGCTAGAACTTAGACTACCCACCAAGGTAATACCCCTAAGTAACCTACTTACAAGCCTTTGCTTTCTTTCATAGTCTTTACAAGTAACGTGTTCACATCCAGACCAAATTTATGATAAACTAGGGTCACATGAGTTATCAAACCCATTCAGTTGGCACCTGAAAAATTGGCACAATAACACGAGTGCAAAGTGTGCCCTAGTATAGGCTAAATAATGAGAAATCCTCACTAGGTGATTTAATTGAGTAATAGATAAATTAAAATCACTAGCAACACTAGAACAGATCTTTAAGCATAATAACTCAAATATTGTAGCTTGTTAACCAATCAAACATAAACATAAAATGTTTGATAAATTAAAAAATGAAAAAAAGCCTAATAGAAAGATTTTTGCAAAATGGATTTAGGGAGAAAGCTTAGAATGGAAAAGTTGATTCAAGTGTAGTTTATTAAAATATGGAGCATTAGGTTCTTTATATAGGAAAGATTGAAGCCCTAATACATGGTTAAAGTCCAATTATGATTTTTTCGATTAAACAATTCATAGAGCAGTAAATAGTAGGGACAAAATAGTAATTGAAATATTTGGCTAAAAAATTAGATTAAAGTTGAAAACTTGGCTATTCTATTGATCTAGGTCAAGCTCAATCGATTGAGCCAAAAAGGTTTATCGATCTAACCAATCCTAGATCAATCTAGGTAGATCTATCTACTCAATTTTTGATAAATCTATTACATGATCGATCAAACATTAATACCTCAATCGATCTGCATTAATTGAAAATTAATTCAAGGAGTTTTTAGTCAAGGTACATCAATTCTCGATCGATCTACCACCTCGATTGATCTAGAAATGTCTTGATTGATCAAGTGACCTATATGTAAAATGTTCCTATGCATCTAATATGAAATCTAATGTACATAAGAATATATTTATATACCTAAGATGTATTTTTTGGAGCTCGTCAATTTCTTTGGCTTGAAAAATACTTTTGAAAGACTCACGTAGAAACTAAAATTACATTTACATGTTTTGTTCATGAATATTGCCAACCCTCATAAACCTTACATAACCCATTGAAGTTAAATGTGTTTTCATTCTTTTATAAGCATATATTTTCTTACTTAATAATTTTGATTGAAGTATGATATTAGTAATATGTTGTCTTCATAATCCTAGAATTTGATTCCTTTTATGCTATCCATGTTATTCATATTTGAACCTTTCAAATATATGCCAACCTTTTTGCTTTATTCTTTACGAAAATTTTGTTCACATACACTTTGTTGAGTTCATGAACCCATAGGATCAGTGTGATATTAAGAGTATATCTTGTGAGGAATAGAAAATTCCCATTCTTAACACTAGGTTTGGGGAATCAATGTTGATATGTTTCTAGTAATGGGACACAAATTTTTGATGTGTAACTAATTTACACTATAAACCTTGATCCTTAGAGATATTGGATGAACTTATGCTTGGGTTTTAATTATGAAGTGAAAGAAACTAAAGCATGAGAAATTTTGTTGATTTAAGTATGTAGTTTTATTTTAGTTTTGTTATTTGTCTTATTAATCTTTTTAGTTTTAGTTTTGCTTGAGTACTAGCCAAATGTAGGTTTGGGGAATATTTGATGAACACTATTTTGTCCTAATATTTACTATATTTTTGAAGTATTTATTTTATATTTTACTTTGCTTTTATCTATTTTTGAAGGGAATTTACGTATTTTGAAGGTTAAAGTCCTTTAAGAAGAAAATGATGGACGAAATGTTGATTTATAATTAAAGAAAATATTTTAGAACTAAGCATTAGACATATCATCTGTGCTTGGTTGTGTATTAACGAATGAGAGTTTAATTTAATTTCATTGATTAATGTCAAACCCAACCAAGGACATTGTTGATTATTTGAAATCAAATTAGATGGTTAAAAATATCTTTAATTATAAATTAATGATGGACCAAATCTTGATTTATGATTAAAGAATATATTTACCTTAGGTTTACCAATTAATTAATTTCAAGCTCGACTAAGGATGTTATTAATTGATTGAGGATCTTGATTTCTATTTTCTTAGTTTGTCAATTAAAAATTTTCAAGTCTGACCTAGGAAGTTGTTGATTAATTTAGAATTGTGGGGACTTTTCATGACCCTGAGGGTTCACTTATTTAAAATTGAAAAATCAGTAAATCTATCTTATATTTAAATCATTTAATTCATTCTTTCCATGAAGATACATGCAGACTAATTTCCCATATTCATTTTCATGCTTGTTTCAGCCATAATTTAGTGTACTTGCTATGATTTAGTTTACATGTAATCTTAGTTATTAAAGTAATTTATAACTTATAATTCTTTTTCTCTTAGCCAACATATGATACAATGTTTATGATTGTTTTTTCCTAACTAATTTGGGAGATAATTTAACTTTTTAAAACAACTAGTCAATTCCTTTAGAGACCAACCTTGCGAAAACTTATCATTAGTATGAAAGTGATTCCTACACTTGTGATAAGTTAAAATTTGTAATCATTGGCTAGTGAATAGCCACATGATTTTGAGGAGTTAGCCTCAATGTTGAGTTATCGTGTGTCAATTGGTAGTTACAATGATGCAACAATTCTTATAGGTAAGTAGCTTATGTAGTGGTGTGTTATGTGTCGAATGGTAGTTGCTAGATTGTAATACTTATCATAGGGAAGGAGCCTATGTGATAGTGTGTCATGTGTTGGCTGGGTGTTGTAATGTTGCAATGTGGTGCATATATGAGGATCCTATGTGTTTATGTGTTATGTGTTGGCTAGATGCTATAGGGTTACAATGTGTATTCATGTTAGGAGTTTGTGCCATTAGTTGTTAATCACATTATATGGTGATGGAGTTCTTGGGATTAGCTTGGATCTACTTGGATCAGGTGCTTTGTTGATAATAAGCCAGGGTGACATAAGCAATCAGGGAAGGTGACCTAACTAATAGAGGTATTTGCATTTATATTGTCTATCAAGTAGTACATTGTTTATTCTACTTATTGGATTGTTTTCTATTAAGTGGTTTTCATAAGCAATTTAAGAATGTTACCACATAGGTATGGATTCTATATGGGTTTAGCTCATTACATGATGTGTAATGTATGATCATATGATATTAGAGTACAATCATCATTTATCGAACATGTTCTCACATACGAGGTCTTTGAAAATCCTTTATAGCTTTTCCAATATGCTTACCTATTTCACATGGTGTGTGATATTTCCATGTATATGCATGTTGCTAGCTTGGATAGGAGCTAGTAAGACATACCATCACTAGTGTGTTTATCGTAGATTATTCTTTCTTATTTATTGGTTATTTATATGGTGTGTTCAATTAAGCATTTTTATTTTACTTCTATAATGCTATCTACTTAATTCATATTATGAGTCCTGCGTGGTCAAGTTGGAATTTAGCTAGCAAAAATATTCCTTGGGTTAGAGCTTCTGATGCTTGAGCTTTGTCTTTATAAAATAGCTTGAAAGTTCACCAATCATTTTGTAAGAAATGATAAGTATACTTCCAAGGTCAGTGTAAATATGAATAATGTGGTTTTTAAATTATTCAAAAAATTCTTAAAAATGAATATTAAATCTAATCATTATGTCACAACATTTGGGTTTTAAAAATATCTAAACTAATGAAATAAAATTAAAGATAAATTCAACAAACATTAGGCATATAACATTCACACTCAATGTAGAATCTATGAGATAGATTAGTTAGTTAATCATACCTGCTTGATATTAATTAGGTTATCAAAGATATGAATTAAGATGATTGATTATCTCTTATATATATAAATAGAAGATTAATTAGATATACTTTTTGTTATTAATTAAATTCACTTATCATCTTCGGTCGGTTTTAATAGCTAATTTTAATTAAATTGTGCTTCTTTTTAAGATTAACAAACCACCTTCGGTCGGGTCTAACAAGGTAAACTTCTATTCAAGCTTTCTATATTGGATTTTAGATCAATGAATCTAAAATAACTTTTGTGTTTTAAATTTATTACAAAAAATATGTTGTCATTATATTTTTCAGTAATAAATCTTATAAAAACTTTGAAATAGAACATTACTCTAAACTAAATTCAGATAATCAAACCCTCAATTCAAGAGTGTGACTCTAAATCAAATCTAGATTCTTGTTTCCAAAACCCAATTACACATTAATTTTGTAAAATTCTTGAATAAAAAATAATAAAAGATAAAAAAATGTTTACCTACCTTAATATTTCACAAGCATAACAACATTAATAATATCCCATAGTATTTTTTGCTAGACATGCTTATAATTAATAAATTATCATAATATTTAAAATAGCATTCAAAACAACACTTAAGTTCAATATGAAAATAGAAGAATACATTTAAAGTTTATTTATGTAATTGAAAAACCTCCAATAGATTTGCCAGCACTATTTATTGATATGGAAGATAACTACTACATTAATTTAAACTATGTTCAACTTTCAATTGAGAGAAGAGCCTACATAAATCTAAAAACTAAAGAAAAGTTTAAGAAACCTCTAGAGAAAGAGAAGAGCTAAAGAATAATAGATATATGTTGTGAAGGTGAAGGTTATTTTTATAGGTGTGAAACATGCTACAAACAGGAGAATTTTGTGGATCAAAAGGTCAAGCACCATGGCATGCTTTTCTTGGCACCACAACATGAGCCAAACTGTACACATTTTTAATCAGGACCTGATTACCTTGCATCATGGCATGGTAAAAGTGCACCACACTAGGCGTGTTACTGCTCTTCTAGAAATTCACTTGTATTTCATCATTTTACGTTGGTTTGGAACATATGTAAGGGTTACATACGTTAGTATTTTATGCCTCAATGTTGCAATGGAATGCTTTAGATACTATTCTTTGAGTGATAATCAGTTGAATCATTTTGAAGTTAAAAATACCTAAAAACAACAAAACATACATGTGATTCCAAAAAGTTAGATTTGCTAAAAAGATGATAAAACTTATGCTAATACAAAGCTATTTTGATATTTATAGTGCATAAAATTATGTTATACTTATTGCAAGATAGTTGTTCCATCGATTGTCTAAGTACAAATGAGTGATGCTGGCACTTGTCACAATCAAATTTTTTACCCATTCTCTTGCACCATTCTCTTGCATCCTTCATCATGCTTGGCCAGAAGCACGCATACTTAGTGGCTTTAAGGGCTAGACTTATGGGCCTTGAGTGGTTCCCTAGTAGCAATTTCACAAGTATGTAAGTCATCCAATTAATAAAGATCATTAAGCATAAGTATCATTCCATATAGAGTGAAGTGTTTTATAATTAAATACATTAATGTAGTGATTGCAATATTATTTAAGCGAGTAACAACAGAAAATTATCTAAACTGATGATTAAATCTATAATTAATTCAAAGCCACAAATAGTGACGAAGTAATTAAAATTTGGAGAGTCCTAATCTAAGAATCCCCTAACCACTTAACATGCAAGATCAAATATCGCTGATTGGTTTTTCTACCAATTGATTGGCCACATGCTTTTATATACTTAGGAATCTTTGTCAAGCATTCTTTTGGATTATATGGAAAAAAATCATATTTTCATGCTATTTCATTCACACATTAACTATGATCACATGTATTAGGCCACATATTAATCAATCATACTATCATACTGATGCTTGCAAAGCTTAACTAGTTTTCAATGTTATTACCAATTTACCTAGAAATTACAATAAAAACTAAATATGCCAAATTTAAACGTACAAAGTAGATATCCTATCACAGTTGTTTTAGGTTGAGTTTTTAAACTACTGACATAAAAATAAAGATAGATACAATAAACATTTAAGCAATTAAACATTTATCATGTAGTGGATATTTTATGGGATATATTAGTTAGACAATTATGCTTGTTCAATATTAAGTAGAATATAAAAGATATGAATTAAGATTATTGATGCTCTCTTGTATTTAAAAATAGAAGATTAATTAAGTCTACCATTTATTATTAATTAAATTTATTTACCGTCTTTGGGTTGGTCAAGCTATTAATTGTAATTAAATTATGCTTCTTTTCTAACAGATAGTGAACCACTTAATTGATGCCTTCGGTTGGATCTAATAATTTAAACTCACATAAAGGTGTCTAAGTTAGATTTATAATTTAATTATCTAGAGCTAACATTCAGATTTTAAAACTATTATGAAGGATATATCATCAATATATCTTCAAAAATAATTCTTATAATACTCTTTTATATAGAGCCCATTCTAACTATATAGTTGATATAGACCAAAAGATTTGAGAGTGCAACTTTGAATCAGATTCAAATAATTTAAATCTTAAATATAACTTTCTTGTTTGTTATGAAAAATACTTCGTCAATATATTTTTCATTTACAAACTTTTTTTTAAATCTTGATGATGAAATAAAACTTAATTCCTTTTATAAAAATTCTTAATCTACTTTGACAATTTATAAGCGTACAATATTACTAATATCACATAGTATTTATAACCAGACACGTATATTTTAATAAATGATCAATAAATTTAACATATAGTATGTAGAACAATGCTTAGAAATATTCTAAAAAGAATACATTTTAAATATATATCAATGAAATTCTTAGGATTTCTTCTAGAAAACACCCATCTTTTTTTTGACGCAGCTTACACATCTTGTAAATGGTTTGAGCATGATCCATTCTTTTTGCACTTAGGCACATAATGTTTTCACGCTGTAGCCCATATCATATATTCAGATGTATCTAATCTTTTTATAAGCCTTGCATCAAGGCACACAACAAATTCATTCTATGTCATTCTAAACTGCATCAGCCTAGAACCCTAATTTCCATGTAATTTCTTTTTGAATTTTTAAACATATGTAATGTTTAAAAAGAGTTTTCTTTTAATCTTTCAAGTTATAATGGAGTGCTTCAAGTATAATTCTTCAAGTTGATTTATTTTAATATAGGAATACCTAAAAAATAACAAAATATACCTATGATTTAAAAAAAATTAGATTTTTGTAAAATGATAGTAAAAGAATCAAATACAAATCTATATAATCATTAAACAAGCATAAAATCATGATATATTAAGTGTTGTTGAACACTTATCACAACTCTCAACTAGCTTCTTGCTAGCCTCTTTGCAAGAATGACAAAAGACTAAAAACAAAAACTAGAAATTAACATGGTTGACATGGTTGCATTTAGCATATGCAACAAGCCTTTAAACCCCTAGGTTGTCCTAGTGGATGAGGTTTTTCAAGTATGATACCCATAAACATCAAAAGTAAAACAGAAAACAATAAACAAATAAATAACAAATAAACAAATAAATTTTAAACACAAAGTAAAAAAGATAAAAGAATAAGAAAAATAAAAATTCTCATGTTTAAAAATTTCTTATAAGTCTATAATTAAAATCTATGGCACAAGTCATTTCAATATTTTAATTATTCATTATTTATTATAATAATTAGTTTGAAAATCACTTTCATATTCAAATAAAAAATGTCTCAATATAAAATTAACCCAATCTCAGTATAAAGAATTGTAATTTGTTTCAACTCTAACCTCACAAAGGATACTCTCTATAACACTGATCCTATTGGTTCAAGCACTCATTCAAAGGTACACTCAAAAGAGTTTATATATAGAAATGAACTAATAGTTCGTATATGTTTAAACAATAAAAAAATCAAAGTGGTGCATCATATTGATCTCATGAAAGGAATCAAATGAAAGGATTTATAAAGAAATCACATGTTACTTTCATAAATTAATTAAATTCATCAAATAAAAATATCAAGTAATGTCTTTTAGGAGATGAAGAAAACGCGAATGACGTCTTAGGAATTATTTTCTATATTTTTCTTTTCTTCTTTTTTGTATTTAGCTAATTTTCATAACTTTAAAGGATAATGGGTCATAGTATGTAATTTATCCTATATATTTTTCTCTTTTTTTATTTTTATATTATCTCTCTCTTTATAGAGACATTCATTTTTTTAATAGATGATCCATATATAGATTGCAAATATACTATTTGATTGAGTATCTAGTTTGTGCCTTTTTATTTTATTGACTTAGTTAACCCCTTATATGTCTCCTTTTTAGAAGTCATGCATGAATTAATAGAAATACATATACTTTTAATTTCTACTTAGCCTATTCTATTTATGCAATAAAAATAAATATATGAGACTTTATTAGATGTAAAAATCCAAACATTCAATGCAAAGAACTATAGGGATTATCTAACATTTAGAATTTATAAGAAGAGTGTTGAAAGAGCAGAACAAATATTATCACTCAAAATGGAAAGATAATGGCTCAAAATATATTCTCACTCAAAATGGAAAGATAATGGCTCAAAATATATTCTCACAAGGGTAGTCTCCACTATTTGATTCTCAAACACTAATTTTGGGTTCATCGTGATTTCAACATTTATCATGAAATACTAATTATTACAAAAACTAACTAATTATCACATTATTAATGAAATATTTTGAAATTAATGTAGCAATGCAAAGACTATCATTTTCTTAAAATTAACTTCAGATGACAGGATAATTTAGAAAGAAAAAATTTAAAAATAAAACAAAAGTTTCTAATTCAATAAAAATAAATAAAAGCACACAAAAATGTAAATAAAAAAAATCTAAAAATGTAAATATATGAACATAAGATTTCAATTTTAACACATAATTTTAAAATTATGTAACTTTCCTACTCACAACCTAGAGTTTACATTGCCCTCAATGCAACAATTATAAATCAAAGATAAAGAGTAAAGAGAGGAAAGTTACTCATTTTTCTGAACTTATTTAAGAGTTGGTATGGAATTACAGGTGCATCAATCAGTCCAAACAAATTATAATTCACAGATGTGTACCTCTCACAAATTCAACATACTGTTACAAAATTAACATTTTCAAATAATGTTCACAAAATAAACATAAAAATTACCTATAGCATAATAAAATTAAAAATATAAATTATCTAAAATAAAAAATAACTAAAGTTTTTAAAAAATAAAATTGAACATAAAAAAGAGAAAAAAATTTGGATTATTTTAGAGCTCCTCCTCCATGTCATTTGTACCTTGATCTTTAGGTTCTTATTGTCGTGATATTTCTAGCGGAATAAAATTGAAGTCATAGTGAGGATACTTGGGTGTTATAAAATGAATTGTATCTATCACAAGATGACTTAATTGTAATTGGTTCATTTCATACATTAACCGATGATGTTCCACTTGAGCATGATGCTCCTGATTTAGGAATGTTGTTAGTATTCTTCCTTGTAGCTCATTCTCTCACCAAAGTTATGAAATCAATCCTTCATTGATATTCTTGATGGAGGAATGACTCTCCTTTCTCTTGGAATGATGTTCATACTAGATGTAAGCTCATCAAAGTAAGCCATATTCAATAATTCACTGGGTTGTATAACAACCTCAACATTTGAATAGGATACCCCCACTTTCTTACAAAAAGTATTTATTAATTGGGGGAAAAATAAAATGATACGGTGACTATTTGCAAATAGCTTAATTCATTGGTGAATTATTTCTCTAACATTAACGGGCATTTTACATGTAATTGCATATAGCAAAATAGCTCTCTATCAACAATGTTGTGATGTTTGGTAGGCATCATCCTAGAACAAATGAAGTATAGTCAAATTTTATTCAAATACTTTGCTTCAAATACTTTACGTTTACCACTAGCTATAATCCTTTCATCATCTTGTATAGTCAAAGGTTCTAATATTACAATATAATCCATATTACTAAGGTGTTGCTTATACTCACCTTCTCCAAAATGTACAAAATTAAAGTGAGCATTTATATCATTAGGTTCACAAGGAACTTGCACATTCCTAACAAAAACTTTATCATCAATAGAATTTGGAAAATTTTCATAAAATTCCTAAACTAAAGATTCAATAGCAACCTCTGGTTCTTTAACAAACTTTTTCCAACTTAGGACTGCTATTACATCAGTAATCCCTTTCGGTCTATCATTAAATCCCATCTTTCTTTTCCAAATAAAACCTTTGTTAACTTCTATCACTTTTTCAATGCGAACATTAGCATCAAAATCTCAAAAATTTGAAACTTTCCTTTCTTTCTTAGGCCTCTAAGATGCCATTTTCAAGTTTTTACCATAAAATCTAAACAGGGATTCACCAAAAATTTCAAAAACGAAATTTTATTCTAGATAATTCTTAATCGTCTCTTTATCCTAAATAGAGTTTTGGACTCTTAACAACTTAATCTCAAAATTTTTGAATACTTACTTTTTGTTGTTAAAGATTGAAAAATAATGAAGAACACCCTTTGAAGATGAAAAATCTTGAAGGAACTTGAAAACTTGAAAATTTCTTGATAGAATAATGGAAGTTGGTTTTTAGATATGATTTGTGAAAGAAGTTTGAAAAAGGGTAATGGAGATTGAGGTGCTGACCAAGTTGATATTTACAAATATTCTAAAAAATATCAAGATCCTACAAATATCCTCAAAATCCTACACAAGAGATAGATTTGGAAAATCAAATTGGATACAAGGATTAATTTAGGAAGAAATTTTTTAAAATTTTGATTACTTATTATACCCAAAAATATATAGAAAGGAAATAAAGAAGAAAATCTATTTAGGAAAGTTAAAATAAGAAAGAAATAATCTCAAGCTGTGAATATTTTAAAAATCCTCTTTTTCAAGAAAGGAAACTAAATGGAATATGGAAAGAATATAAGAATAAAGAAAGGAATAAATAATCAATTTGGGAAAGTAAAAATAGAAAGGAAATAATCTCAACTGCAAAGATCTCTCTTTCTAATCTTGTTGGAAATCTTTCGAAGATCTTTCTTTTCTATTCCTTTCAAGATCTCTCTTTTTTTAAGGCAAAGCAAAAAAAATTTCTGAAATAATTTTTCAATAATGATATCAATGCATCCATATTACATGGTCATTGTTTTATTTTATAAGCAACAAAACCCTAGATTAAATTTATTAATACGAACCCCATCAATAATTGTGATGAAACCCAATAACAATGATGGATCAAAACCCCATGATCGTGAAGACAAGTTTTTTAAGCTTTAACCCATCACCTAACAAGATGAAAATCAAGACTATGGAGGATTGAAACACCACACCAAGAAAACCTAAGGATTCTCTCATGAATTCAAGGTGATAATTTTGGTTGTTTGAACACCACAAGATTAACTTTATAAGTTCAAGAGTGTTTTTTAAGAACTAAGAGGAACACAAGACCTTACAAGAAGATAATTTTTTTAATAATCGAATCTATCCTTTTAAAATTTGTAACACTCCTCTGTATACTTGGAACAACCCTCCAAGAATAGGTAAAGTCAAAATTACAGCACAAAAAATAGACTAAACAAGTTATTTACCTTTTTTGGACCCTTGGCCTTCTAAAGACAACTAATGAATAGCTATTTATTGACTTTTAAAGATAGCTAATAAATAGATATTATAGACTTCGAAAGACAACTAATGAAAAGATAAATGACAAGATTCAATGTTTTTTAACATGCCTAGCCAAGACCAAGTTATTCTCCTATTTAATATCCTTATAACTCTTTAAATTCACACCTTTTAATGGTCAAACCATGTTGGTTACAAATTTTTTATGCTAATTAGCCTCTTCAATTGCTTTGATGATATGGACTAGACCTTGATTAATATTTGAGCCCATCTTGGTCTGTTTAGAATCAGCCCAATTCTCTTGGATTAGCCCATTTAGTGCTTCCTTGTAACGTTTGGCTCTAAGTCTTGTAATTAGGCCACTAGGAAGTGACAAAGGGTCTTGTGCAAATTCAGCTCCATTCCCACTTGTATGATTGACATGTCCAGCTCCTTGGTTTGCATCATTCTCCCTCTCTTGAGAAGGATTTGTCCTTAAATTATCACCTAAATCAAAACGAGACACATCAATAACATTAAGGCTTTCACTGACACCATACTTACCTAGTAAGACAAGCTTGTAGGCATTATCATTGATGTGTTCCACTACTTCAAATGGTCCTTCACCCTGAGGAAGGGGTTTTAAAGGCCTTTTCTCCAGAAAATTGTCCTTCCTTAAGTGGAACCAAACCCAATCTCCTGGTTCAAACACTACCTTCTTGCGTCCCTTGTTGGCTTGTTAGACATATTGTTTAGTCCTCCTCTCAATGTTTAGCCGTGCCTTTTCATGAATCATCTTTAAAAATTCTGCTTTCTTTTTGCCATCTAAATTCACACGTTCACTCAAAGGTAAAGAAGTTTAATCCAAAGGTGGCAATGGGTTAAAGCCATAAATATTTTCAAATGGTGAAAACTTAGATGCAAAATGTATACTTATATTGCAAGAAAGTTCAACATATGACAAACAATCTTTCCATATTTTCAAGTTCTTTTTAATGATAGCATGCAATAAAGAAGACAAAGTTCTATTTACTACTTCAGTGTGGCCATCTATCTTTGGATGACAAGTAGTAGAAAACAACAACATGGTTCCCAATTTTACCCACAATGTCTTCCAAAAGTCACTCAAAAAATTTGCATTCCAATTAGAAACAATGGTCCTAGGCATATCATGTAACCCAATAATCCCTTTGAAGAGAAAATCAGCTATTTGTGATGCATAATCAGTTTTATGACATGGAATGAAGTGTGCCATCTTGGAAAATCTATCTACCACCACAAAAACTAAATCCCTCCCCATCTTTTTCCTAGGTAAACCCAAACAAGGTCCATAGAAATATCAATCCAAGGTTCACTAGGTACTGGAAAAAGGGTGTACAAACCATGGGGTTGTAACTTAGACATAGCCTGTTTACAAGTGATACACTTCTCACAGATTCTTTCCACATCATGTTTCATATGAGGCCAAAAATAAGATCATGCAAAATTCCTTAAGTCTCAGCTACACCAAAATGACCCATCATACTACCACAATAAGCTTCTCTCACAAGCAATTCATACAAAGAACACATAGGCACACATAGCTTATTTTCCTAAAACAAAAATCCATCATGCCTATAAAACCAACCAAATGCCAATTTTGCATATGCATTGAATGCATCACCAAAATTAGTATCTTGTGCATACAAATCTTTAATATATTCAAAGCCAAGTAGTTTTTTTATCTAAAATGGAGAGTAAAGCATATCTTTGGGAGAATGCATTAGCCATCACATTTTCCTTTCCTTGCTTGTATCTGATCACATAAGGAAATGTTTCAATGAATTCCACCCACTTGACATGGATTTTTTTTTCAATCTTTGCTATATTTTCAAATGCTTCAAAGATTCATGATCTATGTGAATCACAAATTCCTTTGGCCATAGATAGTGTTGCCAATTTTCCAAAGCCTTTACCAAGGCATACAACTACATATCATAAGTGGGGTAATTTAGGGTTGTCCCACTCAAATTTTCACTGAAATAAGCAACTTGATGGCCTTCTTACATCAAAATAGCTTCACTACCTATTCCTAAAGCATCACACTCAATTTAAAAGTTTTTAGCAAAGTTAGGGAAGACAAGTAAAGGCCCATTAGTTAACTTTTCTTTGATCAAATTAAATGCCTTTTCTTGTTCTTTCCCCCACTTAAATGATACATTTTTCTTGATGACTTTAGTAAAAGGAGTGGCTAAGCTACTAAAATCATGCACAAACTGTCTATAGAAATCAGCTAAGCCATGGAAATATAAGCTTATCCATGCAAAATGTGAACTTCTTGATTTTAGCAAAGAACCTTTCAAATTCATACCTTTAAATGGTCAAACCATGCTCGTTATGAATTTGTATGCTAATTAGCCTCTTTAATTGCTTTGATGACATGGACTAGACCTTGATTAATATTTGAGCCCATCTTTGTCTTTTTAGAATCAACCCAATTCTCTTGTATTAGCCCATTTACTACTTCTTTGAAATTTTTGGCATTAGGTCTTATAATTGGGCCACTAGGAAGTGATAAAGGGTCTTGTGCAAATTTAGCTCCATTCTCACTAGTATGATTGACACGTCCAACTCCTTAGTTTGCATCATTTACCCTAAATAAAAGAACCCTAGATGCAATTTAACCATATGGGGCCTATTTAGTTATGGATTGGGCCTAATCTATCCCTCAATAATAGAAGACTAAAAAGACTTATGATAAATAACACATAAAAAAGCCCTCAATTCACTAAAATAAAATTGCTAAACATAAAAAGCTCATAATTAACTAAAACAAAAAATTGTTTCCTAAATTAATCCTTGCATCTAATTTGATATTCCAAATCTATCACTTGTGTAGGATCTTGAGCATATTTGTAAGATCTTGAGGATATTTATAGGATCTTGAGAATATTTGTAGGATCTTGAGAATCTTTAGAATATTTGTAAACATCAACTTGGTTAGCACCTCAGTCTCCATTATTAATAATTTTGAGTCATTATCTTCCTATTATGAGTAATGATATTTTTTGTACTCTTTTAAACACACTTCTCATAAATTCTAATTGCTAGATAATCTCTATAGGTCTTTACATTTAATATTAGGATTTTTACATCTAATAGAGCGCCATGTATTTATTCTTATTATTGAAATTCAATAAGTTAAGTAGATTTTGAAAGTATATTCCTTTATATTCATTCATGCATGACTTCTAAAAAGAAACATTTATGACCAATACAAGAAAACCCCACAAATTAGTCACTCACTTTATCATACAATATATGTACAATCTGTACATGGATCATTTCTCTAAAACATATATATCTCTAAAGAGAGAAGGGGGAGAGAGAAAGAGAGGAAAAAAATAGTATGAACTAAATATGATGACTCATTATCCTACAAAGTTGTGAGAATTGGTTAAATACAAAAGAAAGAATTACAGGAAGTAATTCTCTAATAAGTCATTTGTATTTTCTTCATCTCCTAAAGGCATATTACTTGAAATATTTATTTAATGAATTTGATTGATGTATAAAAATAATATTTGATTTCTTTATAAAATCCTTTCATTTGATTCTTTTCATGAGATCAATATCGATGCCCTACTTTGAGCCTTTTATTCATCAAACATATGTGAACCCATTAATTCATTTATATACATAAACTCTACTCACATATACCTTTAAATGAGTGCTTGAGACAATAGGATCAGTGTTATTGAGTGTATAACTTGTGAGATTAGAGTCGAAGTAAATTCAAATCCCTTACATCGAGATTGGATAAATTTAATATTAATACATTTTTTATTTGAATAAGAAAGTGATTTTCATCTAATTATTATCATAAACCATTATTTTTCAAATACTAAAATAACTTATACTATAGATTTTAATTGTAATCTTGGAAAAGATTAAAAATCATGAGAAGTTTTGTTATTCTTTTTATTTTGTTTTAAGTTTTATTTTTTTTATGTGTCGTTCATTTGTTTTTGTAATTTATTTTTAAATTTTTTTATTTTAAATTGATATTTGTGGGAATCATATTAGAAAACCCTCACGAAACATAAACTCACCCACTAGGGAAACCTAATGGTTCAAAAGGCTTGTTACATATGCTAAATGCAACCATGTCAATCTACTAAAATGATTTAGGTAGTTTAGTTTTATTTCTAGTTTTTGTTTTCAATTTTTGCCATTCTTACTAAGATACTAGAAAGAGGCTGATCGGGGTTGTGATGAATGCTTAAAAAGCATTAAAAGTAACGTGATTTACATGTGGTTTAGTGTCAAAAATAGATTTGTATTTTGCATAATACTGTTATTATGTGAACAAAACTATGTTTTCAAAATCATGGGTATATTTAATTATTTTTCTAGTATTTTTGGTTTTTGAAAATGATTCAACTAGAAGAATTGTACCTTAAAGCACCTATTGCAACCGAATAAGAATAAAAGACAAAACATATTTAAGCCTTGTATATGTTTCAAACAAATACAAGGGGTAAAATTCAAAAGAGTTTCTAGAAGCACATCCAGGTTCAAACACATCTAATAGAAGTGCATCTAAATTTAATACATCTAACTAAAATGCATCTAGATTTAATGGATCTGTAGTAGTGAGTTCTCAATTAGGATCCACTTTTCTCTCCCTTTTTGCAGCTATATAAAGGATCACATATTTCAGTCCAAATCATCCCTTCTCGTTCCTTTCAGTATCTAATTTATCTATGTTTTTTAGCTTTTATTTTATTTAGTTTAAAGTTCTTCTCTCATTTGAGAGTTGAAAATTTTTAGTTTATGTAATAGTTTTAGTTTCAATTTAATAAATGGCGCAATAACTTTGTTTGGATGTTTTTCATAATAGAAGCAATTCTAAAAGCAAATCCATTGAGGTATATTTGAATGTATTCTTTTCAGATAATCTCTAAGTGTTGTTTTACATGCTATATGTCTAATTTATTGATCATTTATTAAACTACACATGTTTGGCTATAAATAATATGGGATATTAGTAATGTTATTAAACTTGTAAAATATTAAAGCAGATTAAACATTTTTATAAAAATGAATTAAGTTTTATTTCTTCATCAAGATTAAAACAAAGTTTGTAAAAGAAAAGTATATTGAGGAAGTATTTTTCATAATAAACAAGAGAGTTAGATTAAGGAGTTAAATTATCTAACTATGATTTAGAGTAATACTCATGGATATTAGAAAATTGTAGTCTAAATCTATTTTGAGGTGCACTTTATTTCAAGAATTTTTACAAGAATTATTATTGATGACATATCCTTCAAAATATTTTGTCCCAACTTTCTAAATACGGACAATGGATGGAATGCTTACACCCATATCACACAATGCTTTTACAAATTGATAGTCCCCAATAGTACATGTAATATGAATGGTACCAATGTCTTTCAACTTGGGTGGTAAGTTTTTATCAATTATAGCACCACAACCTTCCATAAGGGAAATTGTATCACAATCTCCAAAGTTCCTTTTTTTGGATAGAATTTCCTTCATGAATTTAGCATAAGAAGACATTTGTTCCAAAGCATCCATGAAGAGTATGCAACTTCTTGAAAATATGAACGAATTTAGAGAATTTTTTTCTAGCTTTTGTTTGTGGAGCTTTTGTAGAAAAGGAAGGGGTGGGTTATAAACACTTTCCCCATGATTTCTTTCTTCCTTTGGCTTCACTACAATTTCTTTATTCTCTTCTTTTTCCTTTTCATTCTATTCATTTTTTTCTCTTCCATCTCATTTTATTTTCATCCTTACCTCCTATTACTACCCCACTTCTTGTTACTATGGGCTTACATTTCTCTCTATCCTATTTATTAGAATTTACCTCAATGTAACTAGGAAGCAATACTTGCTTCCTTGTATGCAATTTTTGTGCTAGTTGCCTAATTTTGACCTCTAAGTTTCTTATGCTAGCACTATTTTTGGCTTCTTTAGTGACCAAGCTATCTACTTTATTAGTCATTATATCCAATTTAGGAACAACATTAAATAACATGCTTTCCATTAGATTATCCAATTTGTCTAGTCTTGACTCTTTCATTAGTTGTTGCTGTTATGATTGATTAAGGCCTAATAAAATAAAAGGTGGTCTATTGGTGGGTGCCCCACCTTGGTTGTAATTACAAGCATGAGGTTTGCCATAATGCTCACAAACTAAAAAGGGGTTTTGTATTATACTCATCTCTATAGGTGTAGCATCAAACTTCTTTGATATACCTAACAACAATGCATTATTTTATGCTACCAAAGTTGTAAGAGAATCCACATCTACCATTCCAACAAACCTTTTTAGATTTAACCTCTCTAGTGACCATTGGAAACTATTAGAGGTCATTTCATATTGTAGTGTAAAGGATTCATTCTCACCATTTCCCATCAAAGCACCTACAGTTGTTGCATTAAGAATATTTCTTGTTTTCCCTAATAATCCCCCATAAAATGTTTGGATTTGTAACCATGGAGGAAATTTAATGTGGGTATTTTTTTCAAAAGCACTTTGAAGCATTCCAATGCCTCATAGAACGGTTCCCCATCAAATTGTTAAAGGGAAGTCATAGCATTCCTAAACTGGACTAGATTTGAATGTGGGAATATTTACCCAATAATATTTAGGAAAAGTCATCCTAGGTGGTGATGGATCATGTAGGTAAGGAATTTATCCATGCCTTTTCCTTGTCCCTAAGTGAGACGGGAAACAAGTAAAGATGGATGGCATCTTCGGAAACTCAGTTCATCTTGATGGTATCACATAGCTCAAAGAATATGGTTAAGTGAGAGTTATGATTCTCATTACCTAGCCCTCTAAATTGATTGGATTATACCATTTGGATCACAAGATATTTTAATTCAAAATTATTTACATTAACAAGGGGTCTAGTGATGGAAGATTGACCTACATCTACACGTGGTATTGTGAAGTCGCAATGAGGTTTAAGGATGATGATGTCACAATTATTATCCAAGTTTTTCATATTCCCAAGCTAATATATAAGAATTAGTTATGAGATAGTGTTAATATATCTCTATTATTATTTTCTTATGCTTTATTAGTTTAGTATGTTTTAGGATTATTATGCTTTAGGTAGTATAGATTTCTCAATTTTCAATATTATTTACTACATTTTTGGGGTACTAAGAATGAATAGATGGGCTTGGAAACATCACATGTTCCATTCCTGATTTCTATTAGAATTGATTATAAATGTTTAAAAACATGAAGTTTTGAATGATAATAAATGTTAGTAGAATCTTGATATTATTCTTAGTGAAGGCATCATTTGTGATAATCTACTCAGAAAATGTATGCACAATAGCTAAATTAGTGATATGATGATTTATGTAACTGAATTTGTGAAGGGATTAGGTTGCTAGAGCTTTTTCTTAGGTTTATCAAAGCGAATGCTGATTGAACATTTTTTGGAAAATGAACCAGTTATTTATACCCACTCCTTCCCATTTGAACCAAACACATTGGTTATATCCTATAGTTCAAGAAAAATTGGAGTCACATAAAAAAAAGAAAGTGGACTATAAAAACAATAGAATAAGATTTAAGGGTGTCAAAATTATGCTATAATTGATTAATTTCCCAATATATGCAAACCAATCCTTTATACAATATGTACCCTATATAAAAAATATTAAAAATATAAAAATAATAAGGGCACAGGCTGAAAAAAATATCAAAATGAGTTGAGTATTGAAAGAGAATAGCAAAATGAGAAGAAAAGAGATTAATATTCATGCTTGCTCAAAAAAGAAAAAGAAATTTGACCCTACTTTCTTGACATGATCAGTCTTAGAACAATGTTGTTTATAGATCTCTTCCTCTTACACCAAGACTTATGAATTGTTTTTACTTGTTTTCCTTTCATTTGACTGAACCAATAAGCTTCAGCCTCATTACAACAAAATGAAAGACCTTTTGATTTTAGGAAATAACTTTGGTAAGTGGAGATATAACTTTAAGAAAAAGAAAATGATGCTTGATATAACTCTAGAAATATGTTGTTGTTTAAAAGGAAATGCACATGAGCTTCACTAAATTAAATTACACAGTTTGACTATCACCAATATGGTGGTTATAAACACACACTTTGAGCTATATTATTATAGAGAATGTTAGAGTGAATAAATGCTTATAGATCCTTGCTAATCTTTGTTAGATTTTGGAAAATTAGTGCTATCAAGCTCTTGAAATGATATATTGAAAATTTTATTTGATACGACTTATTTCACCTTTGTGCAAAGACTAGCAAAGAGTAGGTATAATAGAGCTTGATTGTTACAATGTTATACATATATTTGTACATCAATGCTAACATATTTACAATAAATTATTGTTCCCTATATGTGATGTGTTTATTTATGTTATACAGGTGTTTAGGGATTAAATGAGAAAAAGAGGCAAAAACATGTTTAAGTCTCATTGTTTTTATATCTATTTGTTGGTCTTTTGTGTGCAAAACATGGTATCTATTTTATTATTACTTAGCGTATTTATTTTCCTCTATGTATGGTTGGTTATTGTAGATCAGTAATACACAGGTGCACATTGTTAGGAACACTTTGTTTGCAATCATGTTCACATATACCATAGTGTTGGTTTTCATAGGTGCATGTTAAGTGGAGTGTTGGATTTTGGTAATCAAGCTCGCAAGCAAGCTAATATTATTACTTGTGTTTTTGGTTAGTTTCAAGTGCATGTATTTATGGAAAGTACTTAACAATGTTTAGAAAAAAATGTTACTTTTTAGTACCTCATCACCAAGATGACAAGCATCCTAGCCATTACCCATAGCGATGTGGTTAAGCAAGGTGGAAAATTCAAATTCTATAAATACCACATTTCTTCTTATTTGGTATCTAGAAAAATGCAATAGATCTCTATAAAATTGAGATCTCATTTTTCTATTTCCAAATCACTAATACCTTTAGTGTTGTTTGGTATTAATAATTCGTAATTATGTGAGAAATACCGTGGCATTGAGCTATGAAAACTAGAGACGGTGTTTGCTAGTTAGTGTAAAATAGTTTTCTTAAGTTGTGAGTGCTTAAGACTACTTTTATCGATGTTGTGAGAACTTCTTTATAAAAGTGAGCTAAGTTAAATGATTTAAGTTCTCATATCTCTTGCTAAGTGCAATAACAGATAGAGTGTTTGAGTTTGAGGGTGGTCCTCAAGAGTGTGAGTTGTTATACTTCTAGTTACTAGCCTATGGTTACTGATCACGCCACATTTGGTGGTGTAGGCTTTTCTAGGAGAGCCAAGTTCATGAATAAACTAGCTCATTGTAGAAGCAGTAAACAAAAGTAGCAATATGAGTTAAGACAAAGGTCCTAATTAATAGAGTATATATTTGTTTTATTTCTTTTAGAGTTGTAACTATTATATTAATTATTCGATTGTTTGGTGTTAAGTATTTTCCTTAAGAAAATTAAGGATGTTACCATATAGATATGGTGTTTATGTGGGTTTATCTCGTTATATCTAGTGTTTTACATGCTTTAATGTGTGGTTAGTGCCACCATAGTTTAAATGATGTATGTTTCTACGTTCTAAACTTTGATTAGAAAGCTTTTATTATTTATTTCAAGCTTTTTGACTCTTGAGTATTTCTTCTAATTTTAGTATCTATTTGTGATTATTTTAACTACAACTATGATTCTTTGTCAGGATTTTATCTCCCTTTTTTGCCTATTTGGATTGAGTCCTTAAAGAGTCAGTATCTCCTTAACCTGATTGTGTATTAGGTTCTGGACTCCTTCTTTATAGTCATGCATGATTAGATTGTGTGTTATTATAACTTTCCTTTTATCTCTATGCGATTTTGTTGTGTGTCCCCAAAGTGTCTATATCTCTTTACTCTGGAGGTGTACTAGGTGTCGGACTTCGTATTAGGGTTTGCTATATACGTTTGATTGCATACTGTGAAAGTACAAGAAAATTTACCAAATATGTTCCCACATAAGAGGTCTTAAAGTGATTGAAAATCCTTTTAGCTTTTCAGTATGTATGTATGTATCACAAACAATGTAGATTTTTCCATGTATGCATGTTGCTAGTCTGGATAGGATCATGCGAGGCAAATCGTCACTAGTATGTATTATGCATATTGTTATTTTTGTATCTACTAAATCTTTTATTGTGTGTTGAATTGGGCATATTTTTTTGTATTTCCATTGATTTAATTTTTTAATTCAAGTTGTGAGGTTTGCTTGGCCAAATTGATATAGAGCTCCCGAAAAGATTTTATGGCTTGAAATTTTCATCCCTCTTATAGGTCATGGCTACTAATTTGAGTTGGAAGAACAATTAACCATCGTGTAATTGTTCCATCATATGGGAATCCTGAATTGGTATCAGAGTGGGTCATCCCTATTTGGGCTTAACTATTTGGGTGCTCGATCTTATAACTCTATCTACACCTACACACACCTTGTATGTTTGTGCCCTTTGTCATCTATGGTTTAGGCTACTGTTGTTCTATAAGGTTATGTATCATCATGAACTTTTTTTGTCTACATACTCCCTATTTTCTTATTCATGCATATATTTTCTCTCTACTTCTTTGTCTTGCTTAGTATGTTAATTGTCCTAATTACTGCTATGCCTGACTATTTGATCCTTTACTAATATTCCACCTACTAGCTGCTTTGACATGCTCTTTTATGTATTTTCCTTGCTTGTGACTTACTTCTTTTTCAATGGTTGTCTACATGAGCATTGTGCCACATGTTCTCATCATGCAATGTCAAAATTTTAGAATTTTCTTTCAATAGTTCTATTCTTCATATGCCATGTCATATAGAATGTATCTCCAATGTGGACCCTTTAGGAAAAAAATTATAGAAACCCACAAATTCAAAGGAATATTAACGATTGATTTGCTAAGAACATGTTGAAGATGATTAGATTAGAACCCTAAGGAATCAAAGTCCTTAAAACCCTAACCTTGAGATGCCACAAAGGATGATCACTCCCTTTGATAAGTCGAATTCAAGCATTCAATCAAGAACATAAGAAGGCAAAGAAAAATCTTTTTGAAATATACTTTTCATTAATGATATTCATTCTTTCTCCAAATTACATAGTTGCTGCATTTTTATAACAATCCCCTCATGAAAATCACCACTTCAAACCCTAAAGAAAAAAACCCTAGAAAAAATGGGCCAAATAGACCTATTTAGTTATGGATTGGACCTAATCCATCCTCCAAAAAAAAAAATAGAAAGACATGATAAATAAAACATAAAAGGCCTAGAATTTACTAAAATAAAAATTGCTCCTAAATATGATAAATAAAACATAAAAGACCCAAAATTAATTAAAATAAGAATTGCTTCCTAAATTAATCCTTGTACCCAACTTGATTTTCCATATTTATCCCTAGTCATTGGATAGCCAATTTCTTGCAAATGATCTTGAGAATATTGGTCAGCACTTGGAAACATCAACTTGATTAGCACCTTGATCTCCATAATTCCCATCCCCTTAGAAAAGATTCATCCTCATATCTTAGCTTTGTAAGCAGGTCAATTTGGGATTATGGATTCAGGAATGAAGTCCATTTGATGCTACATGGCTCACAAAGGATGTAATCCATGGGGAATATATTCAAGCGATAGGTCCATAAAGTCCTACAATAAAGACACAATAACACTAGGAAAAGATAAATTAAGATTGTTAGTAGAAAGATAAACAGCCTTGTACATAAGTACGAGTACTTATTTCCTTGCCATCATTTTGCTCTTAATCTCATGTTTTTTACCAAATACACTCATTCTTTTATTTTTCTCTCTTGTTTGCTCACTTTTCTCTCCTTTTTGCTCACTTTCTTCTCTTTGTTTCTCACTTTTCTCTCCTTTGTGCTCACTTTTCTCTCTTTTGTGCTCACTTTTCTCTCCTTTGTGCTCACTTTTCTCTCTTTTGTGCTCCCTTTTATCTCTTTTGTGATTATTTTTTCTCTTTTGTGCACACATTTCTCTCTATTGTGGTCACTTTGCTCCCTTTTGTGCTCACTTTTCTCTTCTTTTCGATTTTCCTCTTGCTCACACTTTTGTTTCTCTCAACTTGCACTCTCTTTCTATCCTAATCTGGTCCTCATAAGCTTGCAAGAGTTTGAGAGGTGCTAATACAACTTTTTGGTTGTTCATTTCAAAAGAATAGAAATTTTTATACCCATCATGCAACAACCTTCTATCGAATTGCCACGATCATCCAAGAAAAATATGAGCAGCATACATTTGTGCCATATCACAAAGAACCTCATCCTTATACTTTCCAATTGATAAAGGAACCCAAATTTTTTTGTGAACATTCACTTTTCCACAATCATTCAGCCACCATAGCTTGTACGATTTGGGATGCTTTTGCCACTTCAAATTCAACTTTTTACCAACAAAATACAAGAAAAATTCGTGCAACTCCTACTAACAATAATAATTGTACATACCTTATCCTTCACATGGCATCTTATGTGAAAAAATTGCTCACATTTCTCCTCATCTCCTTCATTCTTAGGTTGTATATTCACACTATGCCAAAATATACTATTAAAGTTGGTTAGTTGAACTGAATTTAAATTGCGAGACTTAAAATTTAAAGTCGGATCACACGGTGAACCAAATTCAAATTTTATACTTTAAATTTAAAGTCGATTCACATAGTGAACCAACTTTAAATTTTGTATTTTTTATCTATTATCCTCATAACCTTGTAGAGCCTTGGGAATAGCTCAAAATCCTTTCCATGAATATTGATTCTTTTCTTTTCTTGCAAGAACCTAAATTAAAATTCAAAGCAGCTATAAGAATTTCTACAAATATAATTTCATAACCCATCAAATAAACATTACTTTTAACAACAAAATAAATATCCTACCCTAATGCCCTCCAATACAATAACAATATCGTAGATCCATCGTCTCTCAACCCCTGTAAAATTCAAAAACTGTAAAATTTGCAAAAGAAACAGATTTAGAAAAATCTAGAAATAATAGTAATGAAATCAAATAAAGACCTAATTTGGAAGCTACATCATCGAGGCCAATGGAGGTGACATCGTCCTGATTGTACAAGCTCAAGAAATTGAATGAGACAAAAAAGTCAACTTAACAAGATTTGAAGAAAGAAAAAGGAGAATCAAGTAAATAAGAAAGAGAAGTGAGTAGAAAAGAGGGAGAAATGGTAGGGTCGGTAAATTTGAAATTTTTGTCTAATGGGGGAGAAAGAAGAGAAAAAAAAGCATGTGTAGCATCGGTTGACACGTAGGACTGATGCTACACATAGGATTTTAAGTGGGTTCTATGTGTCAACCGATAATACACATGGCTTAATTCGGTTGACACATATAACCGACTTAAAATCCTATATGTAGGGTCGATCCTACGTGTCAACCGACTTAAAAAAATTACAGAAAAATAAAATAGTAACATCAGTTGACACATAGGACCGATGTTACATGTTGGATTTTAAGTCAGTTCTTTTTTTATTTTTTAAGTCGGTCTTTCAGCATACCGACTTTAAATCCCAACTTAATTACTCCTTTTTGAAGTAGTGTCAAGGCTCCCCTTGTAACAAGTAATTCCCCATACACAGGTTCTTCCACTTCTATATTAGAACAATCCTCTCATAGTGGCATTTCTTTGTCACTTGAACTAACACTTTCAATTTCTCCATTGGCCCTTACAATCATAACCCTTTTTTTTGGCATTTAGAAGCAATATTTCCTAGTCCATGGTACCTAAAACACATAATATCATGTCACTTAGTAAGAGTTTTAGTTTCAGGTTTACCATTAGGACCAATAACTAAATTGTTTCACTTTGCTTCATCTTCTATTCTAAAGGTGGCTTTGCTGTCCTCCCAATTTGATTTCAAGAGAACTAGAGGACGAACTAGATCTGAACCTTTTGGACTTGATTTTCTTCTCCACTTTAATGGCTCTGTGTAGTAGTTCTTCCATCTTTACGTAATGTTGTAATTCAACCACATCAACAATTTCCTTATTTAATCCGGCAATGAATCTAGCCATTCTTACTTCTCTATCTTCCTCTATGTTTGCTCTAATCATGGAGATTTCCATCTCCTTATAATAATCCTCTACACTCATGGAAACTTGAACAAGCCCTTACAACTTTCTATATAAGTCCCTATAGTAATGGCTAGGTATGAACCTCTTATGCATCACCAATTTCTTCTTCCCAATGACCTAATAAGTCTCTCACCATTCCTTCACCTATTGACTAGTAATTGAACCCACCATATACAAGTACAATCTATAAATTAATTCTACGGCTACTAGCTTTACTTTCTTCTCCTCGGAGTAATTATGACAAACAAATACATGCTCAACCTTTCTTTCCCACTCCAAGTATATCTCCTTTTCTTCTTCTTTTTTTATTTTCCTTTTTTTACTGTTGCTGTGACTGTTGTGAATATAAAATTCACAAAATCAAATTCGCAATCCTAATGAACAAGAACTGAAAGCAACACAAAAACGTGTGACAAAACTTCCACCCCTCAGTTACTGGTGTAAATGATGAAATTTGGGGTCTAAAATGGCATAGAACAGAGACAAATCCTTGCTACAATTATATGAATTAAAACGAGATTTAATTTGATACATTATAATAGTCATTCCAATACCCGAGTCGGAAGTTATGGCCATTTAAAGTTGCAACTCTGATTTATCAATTTGTTTTTTAAACTATGAACAACGTAGCCCTCTTCTCTTCTCTTTTTTTAAAGAACAAAGATGGATTGAATACAAAAAATAAATAACAAGAAAAAGATACAAAGAACTCAAAGAAAACTATGAAACGAAATCCAAAGATGAAAACAACGACAATGAAATTGAAAGAAAACTAAAATACTTTAAGGATAGATTTTTTTGTGACTTAAGAACATAGAAATGGACTGATCAAGATGAAATATTTTTTTCAAAATCAAGAATTCAAAACAAAAATAGATGAAGATATATAACCTATTTTCAACAACCAAAGCTTTGATATCAAATGGTGTAGACCCTTTATGCGAATAATTATAGGAACCCATGAATTCAAAGGAATAGGAACGATTGATTTTCTAAGAATGTGTTGAAGATGACCACATTAGAACCCTAAGGAAACAAAATCCTTAAAATCCCAACCTTGAGATGCCACAAAGGATGATCACTCCCTTTGATAAGTCGAATTAAAGCATTCAATCAAGATCACAAGAAGGCAAAGAAAAAGCTTTCTAAAATATACTTTTCATCAATGATATTCATTCTTCTCCAAATTACATAGTTGTTGCATTTTTATAACAATCACCTTATGAAAAGCACCACTTCAAACCTTAAAGAAAAAAACCCTAGACGAAATGGGACAAATGGGCTTATTTAGTTATGAATTAGGCCTAATCCATACTCAAAAATAAAAAACTAAGAAGACATTATAAATAAAAAATAAAAGGCCCAAAATTAACTAAAACAAATTGCTTCTTAATTATGATAAATAAAACATAAAAGGCCCAAAATTCATTAAAATAAAAATTGTTCCATAACTGTCCTTAGTCATTAGACAACCAATTTCTTGTAAAGGATCTTTAGAATATTGGTCAACACTTGGGAACATCAACTTTATCAGCACCTCGATCTCCATTAATCTCACCATTTTCACTAGGCCCTTCTTTCTTGTACGTAGTATGTTATGTGTTGGTTCTCTATTAGTCTCCTATTATTATTTTTCCTCTTTTTCCTGCTCTTCCTTATCTTGTGCTTTAGATGTATATTTTTGAAGAAAATTGATTTGTGTTACTTTCTTGAGTACATAAGGGTTTCTCTACACTATGCTTGTTTTGGTTTGCCTTATGCATTTACATGTAATATATATTATCTACCTATCTTTATGACTCTTGTCTTATATGATTGCTTTGACTAGACTTAAGTGTTGAGTTGGGATATCTGGTGTTTGGGACGTTGACCCTACCTAAGCATGTCTCTTATTTCTGTGTTAGAATCTGAGCCTTTTTCACATGCTTAGATGTTTTTGTAGCATCCCTTGTTTCTTTTCTCTCTTGGGGGTGTTACCTTTGTTGCTCATTGTTAATGTGTTTATTTCCCTCTTTTGACTAATGATGATGTTAGTGTTGTTGATGATCTCTTTTGAGGAAAATGTGTGCAACTTGTTACCTTTTCTCGCTTTAGAAGCAACACTATATGGTTTGTGCTATTAATCTCTCTTGACGTACATCCTTGTGTTTTTAGCCTATGATCTCCTTTGAGGCCATACTTTTCATCTAGCTAGTTTATTGTATTTGACTTTTTGACACCCACCTTCACTCTTTCTTTCCCTCTCTCTCTTCCAAGGATAGTTCTGCATGTTCTTCTATCCTACTATTCTTTTTCATGTAAAATGAATTTTAGAGGGACCATTGATGATATATGATTGATATTATTTTGACTTAAATTGAAATATGGTTGTCTTGATATATGTATTCATTGAAAGTATGTATGGCTAAATTATTGTAGTCTTCTAAAATGATTTCTTTCTTATACTTGTGTCTTAACATTGTGAATTTATATGGATGTTTTTAGAAGTTTATGTGTTCCTTGCTTAAATGATTTGCATGACTCTAACAAGCTTTATAATCCATGAGTAGTGTCTCTTAAGGAAAAATCATAGGTGCTGCTTAGATAGAAAGATAATTCAGGCCTTCTTGGAACTATTGGACCCTTCTTGCCACCCTTGTCTACTTATCCTTAGTTTCCTCTCTTGATACCCTTTTTTATACTTTCATTTCTTCACACCTACTTGCCTAGCTTAAATAAATAAAATGATAAAGGAGAAAGAAAGAAAAAAGAAAACGAAAAATAATTGTTCAATGAATATTTGTTAAATCATTATTAAAGAATTTCCCTTGTTTGGGAAATTTTTATGTGCTTCATTTTGGGAGGTACAAGAAAAAAGTTCTTTGTTTAAAGGATAACCTCTTTGGTTATTAGCTATGTGCTTAAAGTGAAAGTTTGTTTATAATGGTGTGCCTTTGCTTAAATGTTCCTTCTTTTCTATCCAAACCTCAACCTATCTTTATAAGCTTTAAAAGACCTTTTGATTTGTTTTGAGCTTGCAATTACATTAATGGAGAGAGAGGCTACTTGTGAACTTATGAAGTTTGTTTTAATTTGAGTATACATTTCCATTTTCTTATTTCAATTAAGCATTTCTTGATGGCATAGTAAACATGTTTTGCACAACACACACTGAGCATGAAATAATTTTTTTATTCATACTCCTTCTTGGATGCATCATGGATTGATGGTCTTATGAATGTTTACATTAAGTGCATTATTTAATCTAAAATCACTCTTTTTATTTGAATTTTTTTCATCTACTTCTCCCTTTCCATCTCATATTTGTTTCACTTATCTCCCTCATATAGAGGTATTCCTTTGACTTTCTATGTCAAAATTGGGAGAAACATTTGTGCACAAATTTGGGTTTCTTGCAATTTTGTATGCTGCATGAGTTTTAAGAGTAGGTTACATAACATGTTTATTGCCTCATATGCATACTTTTAGTTGGAGAGGTGTGTGTCATTTGCATGGTGTTAATGTATCTTTTATTTTTTTTGGCATCCTCTTTGTTTGTTCTATTCATAAGTTTTATCTTATGTTGTTGTTTTCTTCTTAAGCTCTCTTCTTCATTACATCAGTTTGTATGAACCTTGCATAAATATGACTATTAGTATGACTGTTGCATGCATTAATTACAATCACTTGTTTTATGTGTCTTCCTATGTGTTTATCTGCATCCCTATTGTAGTGAGTTATTACATGTTTGTAACTTCTAGTTCATAGTGTAGTATTTGTCATTGGAATGCATGACATATGTTGTCTCTAGTAGACTATGCTATATTTTCTTATATGTGTGCATAGTATGGGTTGAAGGTGTAGGATTGAATACACCCAAGTGTTGTTGGGAGAAGTATTGAATACACCTAAGTGTTGTTGGGAGAAGATAGTTATATCACTAGGAGTGTGTCAACTTGGAAGATAGTTGGACTCCTAGTCAACTCCTTCTTAGGGATTCGCTGACACATTTAAGTGGCATTGATGTTTGGGGAAAGATTATTGAGTCACTAGGGGTGTGTAAATTTTGAAGATAGCTGGACTCCTAGTCAACATCTTCTTTCGAATTCGTTGACATATCTATGTGCCATTGGTGTTTGATAGCCTATCCTGTTGATACGAAGCCCCTTATGCCCACCCACAACATTTATAGATGTAGGGCTCCCTAATATGTATTGCATTAGGGAGATATTTTTTGTCTCCACTACTCTTAACTTATCCATGCATTTAGGTTGTTGTTTGGTACATGCTTTCACCTTGCTATTGTCTTCGTGTTATTCTTTGTATTTCTCACTTGACTGCATATGCTACTTATTTTTGGGTTTGTTTTAATATTCTCTGCTATGTTGCATGAGTGTTAGAAATGTTGCATTTCTGTTTGACTTCTCTTCTTCATATAGGGGTATGGTATATTGCATACTTGTATATGCTAGCTTTGACTTTCCATGTCAAAAAGGGAATAAGTGTGCACCACTTGTGTCTGCATGTTTGAACATTATGTTAACATGTTATTTGTTGCATGGGATAGTGAGTGTATTATTCACTACATTATGTTTATCTAATATGCATACACTTAGGGGGTTGTTGCATGTGTTTATGGGGGTTTACATATCTATGTTGTATAAGGATTGTGTAATTTGCACATTTGTGTTGCATGTAGATTGTGTAGTTTGTATATTTGTATTATGTGTAGATAGTGTTTGTTTGTGCTATATGTTAACTATGCTTAGACTACCAGTGTGTACCTATGTAGGGGTAACATAATAGTATTTGGACAGACTATTAGTGTGTACCTATGTAGGGGTAACACGATAGTATTTGGATAGACTACACATTGTTTTTGCATGTTCAGCAGGTATATGTTTGTTTATTTTGTGCAGCTTGCAAGTGTAGAGTGTAGTCTTGTGATCTATGCAATGGTGTTGAGTTCCTGTTGACAGAGGAATGGATGAGTTGATTCATGAAGTTGGATGGAGCACTCAAGATTGATGCACTTGGAATAGGTGTATCTTTTGGGTTTTGGTGCATCGTTGTGTTGTTCATGGGAACAAACAACTTAAGGATATCTTTATGATCATCTTATATTGAATGAGTTTATGTATTTAATTGCGCAGCATTTTAACACAGAAAGCCAAAGAGGGAGAATGTAAGTCCCTATGTTCTTATGTCTATGTGTTGTCTTCACGTATGCAAAACACAGTGTTTGTTTTAATCCTACTTAGTGTATTTATCCTCCTCTGTGTAAGATTAGTTACTCTAGATCAATAATATGCATACTCTTAGTTAGGAACACTTTGTATTCAAGCATGTTTACACACATAATAGGATTTGTTTTCATAATGTGCTGCTAAGTGGAGTGTTGAGTTTTGGTAAGCAAGCGTGCAAGAATGCCGATGTTGTCACTTATGTTTTTGGTTTGTTTTGGGTACAAGTATTTATGGAAATTACTCGACAATTTTGGAAATAAAAATGTGACTTTTTAGAACCTTACCACCTCCCTTAGAGAGGTGGTTGCCAAGGGATGGTGGCATGGTGGTTGGCAAAGTCACCAAGGAGGTGGAAAATTTGAGTTCTATAAATACCCCCCATTTCTTCTTATTTGGTATGCAGAAAAATACAATGGAGATCTATTAGATTAACATCTCCTTTTTTTTCTGGATTACTAATACTTTAAGTGTTGTTTGGTATTAGTGATTTGTGAAATTGTCAAGAAAACCATCCTTGTGAGGTGTGAAAACTCGAGATGGTATTTGCTATTTAGTGTAAAATATCATTCTTAAGTTGTGAGTGCTTAATACTATATGTATTGATATTATGATAACTTCTTTGTGAGAATGAGCTAAGTTAAATGTTTTGAGTTATTATATCTCTTGATGTGTGCAATAAGAGATAGGGTGTTTGAGTTTGAGTGTGGTCTTCAAGAGTGTGAGTTGTTACACTTCTGGTTACTGGCTTGTGGTTACTGATCACACCACATTTGATGGGGTGGACTTTGGAGAAGATTCGGGCTCATACGTCAAACTAGGTCATTACAGAAGCAATAAACAAGAGCCAAACTAAGTAGTTAGGACGAAGGTCTCAACTGATAGAGGAAATATTTCTTTTATTCCTTTTTAGAGTTGTAACTGTTATATTGATTAGTGGATTGTTTCCTATTGAGTGGTGGCCTTAAGTAACTCAAGTATGCTACCACATAGATAGGGTCTCAATGTGGGTTTACCTCATTATATCTAGTATTGTGCATGCTCAAATGTGTGGTTAGTACAATCAAAGTTTAAATGGTGCATGTTTCTAATACCAAAGTTTAAACTTTGATTAGAAAGCTTTTATTATGTATTGCTAACTTTTTGACTCTTGAATATTTCTTTTGCTTTATACTATCTAACTATGATTATTTTAACTATACCTATGATTATTTGTTAGGAGTTTATCTCTCTATTATTTTCCTATTTGGGTTAAGTCCTTAAGAAGTTAGTATCTCCTTGACTTGATTATGTATTAGGTCTCGAACTCCCTCTTGTGTGTTAATATAATCTTCCTTTTATCTACATGCAATTTTGGTGTGTCTCTAAGGAGACTATATCTCATTAGCCTGGAGGTGTACTAGGTGTCAAACTCTTTATTAGGGTTTGCCATGTATGTTTGAATGGATTCTTTGAATGTACAATCATCATTTACCAAATATGTTCTCACATATGAGGTCTTGAAGTAATTCGAAATCCTTATAGCTTTTTGGAAAGTATACTTGTATCATAAGTGGTGTACTGTTTTCTATATATGCATGTTTCTAGTCTAGATAGCAGCATGAAAGGCACACCATCACGAGTATATAGTCTACAGATTATTGTTTTTATAACTGCTAGTTATTTTTGTTGTGTATGGAATTGAGCATATTATTTTGTACTTTGATAGGAGTCAAATTATTGCATTTTTGTTATGATTTAAAGGTTGATATTTGTGTGAAAATTGCGTTTTATTTTATTATTTAATCCACAAATGTCATTTCACGGGTATTTCGTGTTTAAAGTGCAATTGCAGGTAAAATCATGATTATGGAGAAGTTTGGGACAAATTTCAATGACCGGGATTGAGTGCAAATAAAAAGAAAACAAAATTTCAAAATTTGGAAGTTCGCCGCCGGCGAGAATATTCCCGCCGCCGGCGAAAACCTTACTGAGAAAATGTTGAAAATCATGCAGGGAGCACGGATTTTGGCAAAGCAATCTCACCGCCGGCCAAATCAATCTCGCCGCCGGCCAAGTACATCTCGCCGCCGGCCAAATACATATCGCCGCCGGCGAGATTTAGCGGAACCGAAATCGTAAGTTTTCCAGAAATCTCGCCGCGGCGAGAATAACTTCGCCGCCGGCGAGTTTCGTTCGAAAACACATTTTTATGCTGTTTTGTTCCAAAATTGCCCTCCAAAACCCTAGATCTATATATACATTATGATGGAGAAGGAGGGGACGGCAGAAAGCAGAGTTCAAAGGCATTTTTGGAGAAGAGAAGGAAATTTTGGAGAAACTTGAAGGATCTTCACCATTGTTGCTACTAAGCCTTCATCTTCTAGAGTTTTTTCATCTCTTCTCCTTAGTTTTTATTTTCTGCAGTTTATTCATATTTGTTATTCATGGATTCAATTGAAATAATGGTTGTTCTTATTTCCGTTATGAACTAATTCGTTTTTGCTAAGGCTATGATGTAGTTAGATCAAGGAAATCTGATTTCTTTTGTTATGGTTATATGAATTCATTGTTTTCAAGTCGAGTATTTATTTCCATGCTTAATGCTTTTAAATTTTTGATCAAGATTTAGATGATTTGTTGCATTATATTGAGACCGAGAGGAGATGTGTAATGAATGCTTCTTGTGATAAATACCGTATGTTGAATGCGAGTTTGACACCTAATGCATGATGTATGTGGTTATTCGAGAAATTCCATAAATCGTAATGTGCTTATTTGTGATTAAATCTTCATAGAAATATAGTCGGTTTTCATAGATAAGTAATTCTAATATAACTTGAGAAAGAGTATTAGATAAGTTTGGGTTTTTCAACCATCACTTTTAGCTTTGATTCTCATATAACATGACTTGAAATCGGATTGAATTGATTTAAGCGAAATCAAATGCCTTAGCATTTTTAATCATTAGTGAACAACATTTAATTTTGTTATTTGCGTTTAGTTTTATGTTAATTTTCTTTTTAAACAATTTCAACAATTCAGTTTTCAAATAAAATTAGGGTTAGTCAATTTCGGTACTTAGTAACGCCATTCCTTGTGGGTTCGATATCCGTACTTTTGTACACTTTATTACTTGAACGATTCGTACACTTGCGAAAATAAGCATCAAGTTTTTGGCGCCGTTGCCAGGGAATGGTTTGATTTTATTAATATCGATACTACTTAATCTTAGTTTTAATTTGAAGTTAATTTGCTTTATCTTTCTTTCATTTTTAATTTTGTGTATTTTGCTGTTTTATTTTATTTATCATAAAAAAAAAAGTAACTTTGTGTTGTTTTTGTGTTAGTTGATTTTCTGGTTGTAGGATTTTTGTATGAGACGTACAAGAAGCCTTAACCTTCTTCCATTTGATCCGGAGATTGATAGAACATATAGGCATCTAAACCGAGAGAGAAGACGTTCAACTTCAGCTCCTAATAGACAATTAGCCATGGATCCACCATTTGTTGAGGGAGGTGGAAATCGTAGAGCTTTGAGGGATTATGCTGCGCCTAATGTTGCTGGAACTATTTCGGGTATAAGGAGGCCAACTATTCAAGCCAATAACTTTGAGATAAAACCATCCTTTATCCAAATGGTTCAATCAAATCAGTTTGGGGGAATGTCAAAGGATGATCCAAATGCACATATTGCTTACTTTCTGGAGGTGTGTGATCTTTACAAGATAAATGGTGTGTCCGAAGATGCTGTAAGATTGAGGGTTTTTCCTTTTTCACTTCGGGATAAAGCCAAGGAGTGGCTAAACTCATTACCACCAGGATCAATTACAACATGGAATGAATTGGTTCAGAAATTCTTATCCAAGTTCTTTCCTCCTGCTAAGACAGCAAAATTAAGGAATGAAATCACATCCTTTACACAATATGACCAAGAATCATTGTATGAAGCTTGGGAAAGATTCAAAGAAATGTTGAGGAAATACCCACATCATGGTATACCAATTTGGCTACAAGTCTCTACATTTTATAATGGGTTGGTTTCAAACTATCGTGCAATGATTGATGCTGCAGCTAGAGGATCTTTAATGGGAAAAACACCGGAGGATGCTCATGAGTTGTTAGAGGTTATGGCGTAAAAACAACAATCGGTGGCATTCAGAGCGGGTAATTGCAAAAAGACCAGGCAAGTGCATGAAATTGATTCGATGAATGCTTTGTCACTCAAGTTGTCGTTCTTTCAAGAAAGATGCATTCTTTGTCATCCAAATTTGAATCCAAACCAACTGCACAATGTGATTTATGTGGTGGAAATCATGCTAGCATCGAGTGCCAAGTTGGGAATCCATTTGCTTCACCAAATGCTGAGCAAGCAAATTATGTTTCAAATTTCCAAAAACCTCAACATAACCCATACTCGAACACCTACAATCCAGGTTGGAGAAATCATCCAAATTTGTCATGGGGAAATAACCAAGGGGGATTCAAACCGTCATCATCTTCCTACCAACCCCAAGAGAAAAAAAAAACAAATTTGGAAGAAATTTTAGGAAAGTTCATTGAGGAGACAAGAGCAAATTTCAGAAATCAAGAGGCAATGAACAGGGACATCCAAAACCAACTAGGGCACCTTTCAAAGCAGATTGCAGAAAGGTCTCAAGGATCACTGCCTAGTGACACAATAAATCCCACAGAGCATGTAAAGGCTATCACATTGAGAAGTGGAAAAGAACTTGAGAATCAGAAGAAATCGGAGAAAAAGATGGAAGAATCTAAAGAAAAGCCATCAAGATCCCAAGATATTCAACCTTCCCCATGTGCAAAATATGAGCCTCCTATCCCATATCCTCAAAGATTGAATAAGAAAAAACTTGATAATCAATTTGATAAATTTCTGGATATTTTTAAGAAATTGCATATTAACATTCCTTTTGCAGAGATGTTGGAAAAAATGCCCAAATATGCAAAATTCATGAAGGAAATCCTATCAAAGAAGAGGAGGCTGGGAGATAATGAAACTGTCATGCTAAATGATGAGTGCAGTGCAGTTCTTCAAAGAAAACTGCCACAGAAATTGAAAGACCCAGGGAGTTTTACTATACCTTGTACTATAGGAAGTTGCAATTTTGATAAAGTCCTATGTGATTTAGGAGCAAGCATTAATTTGATGCCACTTTCTGTTTTCAGGAAACTAGGCCTGGGAGAAGTGAAGCCCACTTCAATATCTTTACAATTAGCGGATCGATCGGTGAAATATCCTCTAGGGGTAATTGAGGATGTTTTAATTAAAGTCGGCAAGTTTATTTTCCCTGTAGATTTCGTGGTGCTTGACATGGAGGAAGATAGAGAGATACCGTTGATATTGGGGAGACCGTTCCTTGCAACTGGAAGAACATTGATTGATGTTCAGCAAGGAAAGCTCATTCTACGGGTGCAAGATGAACAAGTAACTTTTGATGTTTTTGAAGAAATAAAATCTCCAAGTGATGTACATTCTTGTTTTCAAATTAACACTCTTGACGGGTTAATCTCGGAAACTTTTGAGGAGATAACTCCATTGCTACCACTAGAAGCTGGCCTTGTGAAATCTGCAACAATTGAGGAGGAAGATGAGGGGACGAGACAATGTTCTGGATTACTGGCAGCACCTAATGAATATTTATGCAGTGATGGAACATTTAAGGAGTTGGGAACAAATGAAACTCCAACCTCAGTGGTAAAGAATGGAGCCAACAAGATTGAGCTAAACCCAATGCCATCCCATCTAAAAAAAAAAAAAAATTCTTACGTTCACCACCGGCGAGGGCAGTTTCACCGCCGGCGGAAAGGAGATCTCTCTTCCCTTTCTTACATTGAGGACAATGTAAGGTTTTGGTTGGGGGTGCGGTAAACGGTAAATCTTTTCTCCCCTTCATTTTTAGTAGTTTTGTTTGTGTGTTTAGTTGTGTTTAATTTTGATTTTTCCATTTATTTTTCTGCATTTTGATTTAATTTTTTTTTATTTATTGTCTTATTTTATTATTATTATTGTTATTATTATTATTTTTATTTTATTTGCATTTTACTTGTTTTAATTTGCACATTGATGATAATAATGTGATTGTGATAACAAGTAGCTGTTAGAAGACATTAAATTTTGCTTTGGTTTAAAGAGAATTTCAAATGTTGATTTTACCTAGTTGGCGACTCTTTTGGTATGTGGTATGATTTGGTTGATTAGTCTAAATGCTTAGAGAAGTCTTATGTGTGAATTTTGCATGGACATTTTTGTGATTTTAACAAACTCTAGAACTCATTTGAAAACCTCTTGAGGCGAAATAATTTGGAATTGCACTATGTAGGATATGATGTAGGCCATTTTTGGATCGATTGTGCCATTTTAAGCCTACCTTGTTATCTTTATATCACTAGTTACATCTTTAAGCCTATTTAAATGTATTGTTAGCCTTACTTTTCTTTCTTTTTGCCTTCTATAACCTACCTTTTATTGAGCCAAATATATATATATATAATTCCTACCTTATTTGTTAAGAGCACTTAATTTTGAACACAAACTTTGCAAGAGCAATTGGAGAAATCTTCCACATATATTGGAAGAAATTGGTTGGGGGTTATGTCCTTTCAAGAACAATTAGAGTAAGGGTGATGAAAAAAAAATTCATATATATTGGAAGAAAGTAGTTGGCTTTTCAAAGAGCAATTGAGTAAAAAAAAAAGAGAAAAAAAAAGAAAAAAAAAAAGAAGAAGAAAAAGAAGAAGAAAAAGAAGAAGAAGAAAGCCTTCACATTCTAGTAAATAAAAGAGTGTTAGTGATGGATGTACTAAGGTGAAAGATTGAGGAAGAACTTTGTTTATCTGTGGAAAAATGGGTTATGATCGGAAGAAACAATTTGGGTTAAATGGTGTTATTCTTTTACTTAATTGGTTGTGTTTAATCTAATAAGTGCCCTTATTTGTATTTTGACACTTCTCGTTCTTTCTTAACCAAATACCTAAGCCTAACATTACAAGCCTCATAAAGTCCTATTGATCCAAAGTGGTGTATTTTCCTTCATTAGTGGAGAGAGGTTTGAAAAGTGAGCCTATGGAGTTCGAGATTTCACCTTTTTGTTTGTGGATGTTATGCATAATATTATCCGAGCAGTATGGCTATTGGTTTGTGGTTTGATGGATGTTTAAGAGTCAATAATAAAAGTGAAATTGGCATTTGAGATTTCTTAAAGCTTAGGTGACATTTAATTATTCTATATGTTGGGTGTTATTTACAATTTTTGAGACATTTGTGCAAATTATTTGTTATGTGATTTTATTGTTTTAAGTTAGGATAGTTATAGGTAAGATGTTTGTGGGTGTCATCACTGGAAGCCCTCACGAGACTACAACTTGTCCTACTAGGGCCGCCTAGGGGTTTAAAGGCTTATTACATACGCTTAATGTAATGTTGTAAATAGAATAAATTTCCTTTGAATTTTTCTTTTAATGTCTCCTTTGAAATTATTCATAGATCGCTTTTCTTGCTAGAGACTAGCAAGAAGCTGGTTGGGGGTTGTTGATAGGAGTCAAATTATTGCATTTTTGTTATGATTTAAAGGTTGATATTTGTGTGAAAATTGCGTTTTATTTTATTATTTAATCCACAAATGTCATTTCACGGGTATTTCGTGTTTAAAGTGCAATTGCAGGTAAAATCATGATTATGGAGAAGTTTGGGACAAATTTCAATGACTGGGATTGAGTGCAAATAAAAAGAAAACAAAATTTTAGAATTTGGAAGTTCGCCGCCGGCGAGAATATTCCCGCCGCCGGCGAAAACCTTACTGAGAAAATGTTGAAAATCATGCAGGGAGCACGGATTTTGGCAAAGCAATCTCGCCGCCGGCCAAATCAATCTCACCGCCGGCCAAGTGCATCTCGCCGCCGGCGAGATTTAGCGGAACCGAAATCGTAAGTTTTCCAGAAATCTCGCCGCGGCGAGAATAACTTCGCCGCCGGCGAGTTTCGTTCGAAAACACATTTTTATGCTGTTTTGTTCCAAAATTGCCCTCCAAAACCCTAGATCTATATATACATTATGATGGAGAAGGAGGGGACGGCAGAAAGCAGAGTTCAAAGGCATTTTTGGAGAAGACAAGGAAATTTTGGAGAAACTTGAAGGATCTTCACCATTGTTGCTACTAAGCCTTCATCTTCTAGAGTTTTTTCATCTCTTCTCCTTAGTTTTTATTTTCTGCAGTTTATTCATATTTGTTATTCATGGATTCAATTGAAATAATGGTTGTTCTTATTTCCGTTATGAACTAATTCGTTTTTGCTAAGGCTATGATGTAGTTAGATCAAGGAAATCGATTTCTTTTGTTATGGTTATATGAATTCATTGTTTTCAAGTCGAGTATTTATTTCCATGCTTAATGCTTTTAAATTTTTGATCAAGATTTAGATGATTTGTTGCATTATATTGAGATCGAGAGGAGATGTGTAATGAATGCTTCTTGTGATAAATACCGTATGTTGAATGCGAGTTTGACACCTAATGCATGATGTATGTGGTTATTCCAGAAATTCCATAAATCGTAATGTGCTTATTTGTGATTAAATCTTCATAGAAATATAGTCGGTTTTCATAGATAAGTAATTCTAATATAACTTGAGAAAGAGTATTAGATAAGTTTGGGTTTTTCAACCATCACTTTTAGCTTTGATTCTCATATAACATGACTTGAAATCGGATTGAATTTATTTAGCGAAATCAAATGCCTTAGCATTTTTAATCATTAGTGAACAACATTTAATTTTGTTATTTGCGTTTAGTTTTATGTTAATTTTCTTTTTAAACAATTTCAACAATTCAGTTTTCAAATAAAATTAGGGTTAGTCAATTTCGGTACTTAGTAACGCCATTCCTTGTGGGTTCGATATCCGTACTTTTGTACACTTTATTACTTGAACGATTCGTACACTTGCGAAAATAAGCATCATACTTCCATTGATTTAATTGCTTAATTCACATTGTGAGGTATACTTGGCCGAAATGATATAGAGCTCACAAACATATTCCATGGATTAGCGTTTCCACCCCTCATATAGGTCTTGGTTGCCTATTTAAGTTAGAAGAACAATTGACCTTCGTGAAATTGTTCCTTAGTATGAGAATCCTCAACATGTATTTAGTACAAAAATATAACACTCGGATTATCAAGAAGTCAAGGCAAGAATAGCAAGAATTTCTAGATCAATCAAAAAGGGAATCGATCAATCGAGTCGTTGGTTTATCGATCTATATTTGATTGAGGATCCCTCAAGTGCTCTCGGGTTAGAAATCACACAAGTTTGATTGATCAAAAAAAGGTATTAATCGATTGAAGCATCCAATCAGTAGTCAAATCTAGCATTGTTTTTAGCACCAAGTCAAATTAAGCTCGAAAATACACTATATAAATGACCTACAGGTCATCTAAAGATAAAAATTTGAAGGAATAAGTGAGATCAAATAGCACATCTAGGAAACTTTTTGTGAATATTTTGAGGAAAAGATGGAAGATTTTCATAAGCATTTCTTACTCTTTATCTTTTTAGTTTTCAATAATTAATCCATTTTTTAGCTAAACTAACAATGTGATTATAGAAATTTCTAAGCCCCAAATTATAAGTTAATTAATTTAATATCATGATAATATTAGTTTCAATTCTATTTGAATGCCATAAACTATACATGTATGAATTAGAGTGATCAATTACTTTTTGAATGAATATATTTATATCTAGTATAAGATGTTAGTACATAATCACTAATATTGTAATTCTAAGTGTTACCTTATGGCTACTGTCATAAGTAGGATTGAATGCCTATGTTAAAGGTTAAGTGATGATTTTAATTTTTTCTAGTTTAGTTTTTATCTTTTTAAATCTTAATGCAATGAATAAATTAAATCTAGTAAGCGTACCTTTAGGATGTTTAGGATTTAGGTTGATTAATGATGATATCATTTATTCAATACACGGTAAAAAAAGATGAAAAATCTTAAGTAAAACTAGACGTCTAAAGATAAAGTTAAGAAATTCAAGAATTGCTTTAAATTATGAAAATGATTTAGAACTTAAGAAACTAATTTCCATTCATGACATGTTTCATTAAATTGTAGGATAGTGGTGAAGATAGTCCAATAATAATATATCTCTCATGAATCTTGTGCAGTTTACTTTTATTGATTTATGTTGTACTCCTAATTTCTAGCTCGTTAGTAAGTTAATTAAAAATAGTACAATGAGGATTTTGATGGTTTTTGAAGAAAATAACATAAATCAATAAAATTAAATTGCACAAGAATCATGAGAGATATGTTATTATTGGACTATCTTCATCACTATCTTAAAATTTAATGAAACATGTCATGAATGAAAATTAGTTTCTTAAGTTCTAAGTTACTTTCATAATTTAAAACCATTCTTGAATTACATAACTTTATCTTTAAAAGTATAAGTACTAACGAACTAGTAATTAGGAGTACATATTGTTAACAATCCTCATGGATACGTAACCCTTACTCTTAAATTACTTATTACTTATGCGTGATTGCATAATTACACGTCCTCAATCGTGTCATCTCCCACCTAGACCATGGTTTTTATAACCATAACCATAGGTCTACTATCACGATTAAAAGCCATGGTTGTATATCAATGTTATAGTAGTAGTAGTTTGTATTGTTTGTTGTATGTTATATCTTGCTTTTTTCTACTGATTGCATTATTGTTAGGATTATTGCATTATTTGTATGTCTTATCTCCTTCATATAAGAGTGTTTATTTGACTTTATATGTCAAAATTGGAAGCAATTTATATGAACAACCTCATCCTACATTATAAAATCAATGAATAGATTATTGTAGTACGCGTGCGACCCAGAACATCTAAAGGAATCATAGACTTATTATTGCCTATCTTTTCAGAAAAGGTCATTGTCCCTCTAAGTAGCTGGCCATGAAAGGATCCTCTACATTTCTATTTAGCAGGCTAAGATTTTATTCATTAATATAATTAACCATACAAATCGCTACATTAACTAAGACTAACCATGGCCTACCACCCATAAAGTCAAGAAGAGTTCCCTATTTCTCAAACGTTACTATATCTGGACCATGTAATTTTCCCCATGTTGAGTCTAATTAAGTCATAGGCTTAACTCATGGTAGTGCTCTTCTATCAATTCCTTTAGGTTTTAGCCATGTGACATACTCATAAGGTGCTAACGAATTCTTATAAGAAACATCCTTTGATCCCTGATCAACATCATTTATGTTTAAGAATGAAGATTCCCATATATAGGAACAATTACATGAATATCAATTTTCCTTTCAACAACTAGGACTTAGATGAGGGGTGGAGACACCACCCATGGAATTTTTTCGTGAGCTCTATATCGATTTGGCCAAGTTGGCCTCACAAACGTGAACTAAGAAATATACACAGTAGAAGTATAAAATATGCTTAATTCAACACATAACTAAAACACTCAACAAATATAAAAATAACAATCTACAGTAAATTCACTAGTGGTAGTATACCTCACATTTTTCTCTCTAGACTAACAACATACATTTGTATGGCAAACAATTAATAGCATGTGAGAAAAGAATGTATACTAAATAATAGAGGATTTCCAATCACTTCAAGACTTCATATAAGAGAACATATTCGATAAATGATAACTATACTCTCACAGCATGTAATCAATCTAAACAAATCAAACCAAATAAAGAGTCTAACACTTGGGACATAACCAAGGTAAGGAGATACTGACTCCTTTAAGACTCATGTCAAACTCACATACACATAATAGACATAAGTAAGATAAATTAATCAGAGAGGAAGTAGATTAATTTACTACAGTATAACAATTAGGCTAAAGAGATACTTACTCTTTAAGGACTCAATTGAAACATGCAAATCATAGGGAGGAAAGCACATGATATATAAACACTATTGAATTACATTTAATAAAAGATAGATAGGGTAATAAGGTAGCAGATATAGAATTTCGTAAATAGAAAGTAGGTAATAAATATCAAAATTTTTCTAATTAGAGCTTAAACTTTAGTATGTAGGAACATACACCATTTAAGCTCTGATTATAATAGCCACACATTCAAGCATGCATACCACCAGATACAATGAGGTAAACCCACATAGAGACCATATCTATATGGTAATATCCTCTAATTACTTAAGGAAACCACTCAGTAGCAAACAATCACCTTATCAATATCTCAATTGCATCTATGAAATAAATAAAACTAATATTACCTCTATCAGCTAGGATCTCCTCTTAAATGTCTATTGCTGCTTTTGGAACAACTTTGTGTGAACCATAGACCAATAATATGTAAAGATAAGAAAATTTTGCACGAGGAAAACTACCAACCAACATATGGCTCTATATATAAAAACCCACTCGTTAACACCACCTTGAGTACTCACCACTTATAAGCATAGTTTAGCTCACACAGTCACGAATCACTGATTTTGAATAATACTCAAGGTGTTAATAATCTTAAAAAAAAGATGCCAATTTAATAGTGCTTTACTACATTTTTCTGGATACCAATAAGAAGAAATGGGATGGTATCTATAGAACTCAAATTTTCCACCTCGCCACCATCAATGAAAAAGCTCCTCGTCAGGTGGTAAAAAGTCACATTTTTTTCATTCCAAAATTTGCTAGGTACATTCCATAAATACCTACACGCAAAACGAACCAAATACATAAGTGAAAACATTGGCTTGCTCGTATGATCGTCGAAAATCAACACTCTACTAAGCATGCACACTATAAAAACCAACCCTATGGTATGTGTAAACATACTTGTATACAAAGTGTTCCTAACTATGTACATGTGTATATATTGATCCATAGTAACTAATCTTATATAAAGGATGATAGAACACTGAGAAAAATGTAACAAATATTGTGTTTTGGACACAAAAATCCAACAGATAGACAAGAGTACATCGGAACATATAGAGACTATGATGGTATCTAATAGTCTTCAAGCCCTCAAATTTTGTTCTTAAATAATAGAAACATCCTTGGAAAATTATTTCATATATGTTTGTCTTTGATAAATCCAAGAATTTCACTTATGATTATGAAATATGAATTCCCCTGATTGTCCTTATTAATCATTACTTTGATCTTGAAGGACAACACAATAGGACCAAAATCCTATAATGTTATCCCATGCTAATATATCTACAGTTTAGGCTTGCTTTGAGTAAACTAATTTCTTCTAAGTAATAGCACTAGAGGCATGACATGGCCAATTAAGGCAAGGAGTACATCATTGGTAGATAGGACAAGAGGATTGGTGCATAATAGAGCCAGACCAATTGACTTAATCCAAAGTCCAACTATGAGCTTTTTAAATACAATAACTTAAATATATGCTATTGGAGCTGGATTTACTATAGCATCTAGCACTAGACATGCAATCTAATGAATCCTTATTAAAGGATCTATATTATAATTATTCTAATTACTAGATTTTAAGAACCCGATAGTGTTATTTATTGTGACTACATCACCATGTCAGGATTTTGAAATTTATTCTCTTATTGCCTTTCTAGGATGTGATTGTCATTTCCTACAATCAAAAGTTGATAGGTCAAAAATTTCAATGATGCATCACGAGTTTATGGCTATGCAATCTATCGAGTTATCATGAATCATAAGGGCAACAAACAGAGTCTACATAGACCTTTCATCCAATAAATGCATGCTAGGGACACTAAACTACTTTGATGTCCACTCTACACCAATATTAGGTGTTAGATAAAATTAGTCAATGCATGAAATCAATTATTATATCTATAGATAGCCACACAAGAACCTTGATGTTGCCTAAGAATCATAGACTCTTTTGAAAACATTGAAGGGATTTAACAATGACAATTCAATGCCATAGCATATTTCCTACCAACCAAAAAAAAATTATAAGAATTAATCACTCAATGACAATTCAATGCCATTACATACACTAGGAACCACATCACCAAACCCATCAAAATACTACTAGTTAAAAGAGCATGACTACATTGGTTGGCACGAAGAACATTCAATATTTAAATATTACTAAATAAGAACTATGTACATTCTTCAAACACTCAACATGAGCCGAAGCATCCCATGTATAGATTGTACTTTAACAACCAACCACTTGTTTCTACCATGCACAAACAACCAAAGTCAACCCCAAGAAAAAAGTTTCTATACATCACCAAACCCATCAAAACACCACTAGCTAAAAGAGCATGCATAACCTAGATCCATCAAGCAAAGTCATGACTACATTGGTTGGCACAAAGAACATTCAATTTTTAAATATCACTAAATAAGGACTGTGTACATTCTCCAAACACCCAACATAAGCCGAAGCATCCCATGCATAGATTGAACTTTAACAACCAACCACTTGTTTCTACCATACACAAACAACAAAAGTCATCCCCAAGCATAAAGTTTCTATATAATGCCCCCACATTTCATGCCATATTACTAAGAAAGAATAACACATTTTTCCCATAACGCTTATGATCAACCCTAATTATCATGCATAAGCTATTTTAGTAACAATTTAATGTCTTTTCATAACCATACACCAACAATCAAAGCCAATCCCATGCTTTAGGTTCCAACACATCACCCTCACTTTTTATACAACAATATTAAATAAAAACAATGCACCTACTCCGTATCATGCCCAAGAAAAGCCCCAATTTTCCGTGTATTGGCTATACTATAGCAACCATATGTCCTTTCCACATTATGTACAAGAAACCAAAGAAAATGCCAAGTATGAGGGTCCAATACAACATCCCATCTTTCATGAGAGCATGTTCATCCATAAGAAATATGGAAAGCACACACATTCAATGGCTACCACTTCCCACCAATGTTATATTTCACATCTCAAAGCAATACTTAGTGCAAAACAAATTTCTAATTGAAGAACTACCATCAACACATTACCTAGAGCATTGTAGCACACGGTTGGATAAGCCATAGCCTATAAAGATCATCAATGCCTAGATAACCACAAAAATTGGGTTCCATTGTGACACACTGGAGACCAACGCCGAAGGGACCAATCGTAGCTTCATACCAACTAAAAACAAAGATACTAAAGTATACCTTTTTACGAAGAAAGGCACCTAGGTATTACCCATCTCATTTAACTAATCGGATGAATTAGGTTCTAGTTTACCATACCACTTAAAAATAAAGAGAATAAAATGTACATTTTTATAAAATAAAATAAAAGGGACCTATCCATTCTCCATGTGGTTTAACTAACCGGTTGTCATTGGGTTCTATCTTACCAAACAAGTAAAATTAAATAAGGAGTAAACATTTAAAGTACTAACATAAATGCAATCAAAACATATTAAATAAATAAAAGTTAATTTAGTTAGCTTATCTGTAGCTAGTATCAAATAAACATATTATGTTGGTAGCAAATCCCAACTAAATTGGATGCACGAGTTACGTAATTATTTAAAATAATCCAAACTAACTAGGAATGAAGCCTGCTGCTTATAAGGTGATAACTAGACTCCGGTAAGTCACTAAGCTTCCCAAATTTATTTTCGTAATAGGCCAAGAGTTCCAACATGCGAACAAATGAAAGTGGTAGAAATATATATAGTTAAATGCATGCTTTACACGTATTTTAAAATTTTCAATTATAAACATGAACTTACTTGTTATATTAGTTCTTTAAAAGTATAATATTTTCTTAAAGACATCTAAATAAGTTAACAAATTATTATAAAATAATAAAATAAATTTACATATAATACTAAAAATATTAATTAAGAATTATATTTATTAGGATTGGTCCGATTTGTAGAGAGAAAAATTAGAAAGAAGTCAAAACAATTAATGGAATATGTGGATCTCTTAAAGAGTCCATGTATATATAGAATTTTACATGTATAAGTGTTGGTTACATAGGATCTATGGTCTAGGTCATAGACATACTATATGGTCTCAATTTTAAATAAAATTGAGACCATAGATATACCCTATGATCTAAATTATTTAAAAATCGAGGTCACATACATGTCCTATGACCTCGGTTATTTAAAAATCGAGATCATAGGTAATAATTTATAGTTTCTTTCACTTAGGTCTTTATTCTTATGATCGTGGTAATAGACTTACGATCACGATTAAAAACCAAAACCATATATATGTATTATAATAATGAAATTTATATATTTATAGACCGGACATGATGTCTTATTATAATCATTAACGGTCAACAACGGTTCTCAAAATTATGGGGGTTTGGATGATCTTGTTAGGTCTGGTTATGTTCTAAATTTATCTATATATAAATAAGGATGTTTTGATATTATAAGTTTTCAGTTTTAAAATGACTATTTACTTATTTAAAAAAGCAAATATGTGGTTATTTAAAAATAAACGATAACAAATATATATATATATATATATATATATATATATATATATATAATATTTGTGTCAGGTACATTTAATTTTTAGGATTAAATTATATCTTCTCTATTAATTTCGTCTTTTTTTCTTTATTTTTTAATTTTCATATTTCTTCCATACCAAAAACACGAAACTAAAAAATTGTAATTAATTTTTAAAAATAAATAATAATAAAAATAATATATTTAAAATTTATAAATAAAAATATAACCACTTATGTTTGGCACATTTATTTTAAATAGTTAAAAAAATCTTACATATCATTTTACATTTTACATTTCGTACAAATTAAATTACAATTATTTTAGTTCGTTAAATATTAAACGTCGTCTAATTAAATATGTTCAAATTATTAAGAAACTATTTTTATTATTATAAGTTTTAGTTATGTTTTTTTTTTGTAATTTTTTAATAATTTTAATACATATAATTTTACATTGAATACTATATAAATTAAAATATGATTATTTAAACTCATTTAATTAGATCCTATTTAATATTATTAAGTTATTATTTTTATGTTATATATTTTTCAAATGTTATTTTTTTTAAATTTTCCGATATTATTTATAGCATATTTTCTGTGTATGTTGTGAGGGATCAATTATTTACACACTTCTCCTCAATGTATCTTTTTAGTGGAAGAATTATTCACAAATTATAGGAATAACCGAATTATATCTTACGAAAAAAAATCTAACGAAGCCAGTTTAATTTCCTTTCCTCGATCAACTTTTAATTCTCTCGTATAAAGAATTTTATTATCTACAAAGTTATATTCTTCTTCATTAATCTTTAATTTAAATATGTCATGTACTTGGAAGATAAATATTTCTTATAACGTAGAAGACACCCAATTCTATTTAGGTGGGTCAATTCCGCAACCATTCAGAATACAAATTCGATACAATACAACATGAATTATTTTTTAGTATGAATTCATTATTAATTTTTTTTACTTATAAATATAAAAGGTTTTCTTAAAAATGATTTAACTTTTTTATAATATTAAAATATGTAAATTTGAACCTAAAAATATCAATACAAATAAGTACAGAAAACAAGAATACACATGCATAACACGTAAATTATAGCACTAAATTTCTACGATAAAAGAGAGATGAAAAAAAAAAAGACACCTTCAAATCAAAAGATGTAGATAATATATTTCTATTTTACCATAAAAGAGGAATTTACCTATCTGAATAAGAAAATACCATTTACACTTAATTTTTTTACATTTGACATATTAGCCTTTAATTATGTAACATGTTTTCTCAAAACAACTTCTGTTTAATTAACCAGAATATTATAGCTACTTTTACCCAAAATATTAATGGTCAATTAAATAAATTCTTTAAACAATTATTGTATTTATTTTCATTTCTTACGATTACTTACGGTTAGTAATATATTCATGTTTAATAATTATTTTAATGCAAAATCTTAATTTAAACATAAAAAATTTCATTTATACTATTAAACAAATAATTAAATATTTTATTTGTAAAAAATATTTTATATTCTACACATTTATTAGTGTAACAAATAAACTATTACCTATTTAGAAAAATTTGTTGAAATAACACCTTCAAAAATACAAAAAAGATTATGTTATTTTTGTTATAATGAGTTTATGAGTGTTAGATTGTTATTTTTCTATTTACTTAGGATAATGATATTGACATAATAAAAATTGTTATTATCACAATTATTTTTTGTTAGTGATAACTTTATTAACTAATAGTGACACTACATGCAATATAATTAATTTTAGAGATATAATAGATATTTTATATATTTTTATTGTTGTAATAATAAAATTTATTATAACAATATCATTGTTATTTATGTAATAGTAAGGGATAATAAAAAATTAAAAGTAAAAAAAAAACTGTTTATGTTCTAAATTTATATATATAAAGCCTTAATAAGGATGTTTTGATATTATAAGCTTTCAGTTTTAAAATGACTATTTACTTATTTAACATATATATCAACTTGTCCTCAAATCAATCAAGCAAACGCGTCTTACATGCAAGCAAGTCCATCCAACTAAGCTCACATGTTGCTCGAGTGAGAAATAAATTTGATTTGAAGCCCACACATGATACTATCATCTTGACACGTTATCGCCCACTTTTGTACCTACTAATATATAGGTAGATAGCACTTGGCCGAACCCTTAATCAACACTTATCTCCACTTAACATCACGATCATGAATGCTTTTACATTCATAATGGGCATTTCATATAGCAACGTTGCCTTGCTAGCATGCCACTCCTCATCAATGCACCATCACTTATACAACTCCACCCACAAGGCATGTCACTCTCCCACGAGGTTACCTTCACATGCCTATATTGAGTAAACTGTTAGGTATAGACCTCTCTCATGTAGCCCCCCGTGTGGGAAGGATGCACAATATCGACTCTTCCAAAACACTAATACTATCCCTAAGGCTTCCTATCTTAGGGAGACATTGATGCATTCTCATGGATCAATCAATGCTCGTCCTCTAAGCATTCTTTAGCACACAAGTAGCTCACTTATTACACTGTGCCTATGGTTGTTTGGGACAGTAGAGATCTTAACACTATGCGTCTTCCTAAAGAGCTCTTAGAGCATTTTTCCTTCTTTTTGGAGGAAATATCACTTTGCATAAAAAGACATGTGATGTTTACATTACTGTTCTCATCTATGTGAATGACATTATTTTTTCTGAAAATTCACCTCAAGCTATTGGTAGTCTCATATCTCACTTGAATAAGCAATATTTTCTTAATGAATTTGGGAAACTCAATTATTTTCTTGGACATGAGGTCTCGACTATGTGCTTTACTTGAATCAACAAATGTACATCGAAGAGCTCTTTAATAGGTGTGGGTTATTAGATACCAAGTTGTGTGACACCTTTATGACCACTGGGGAAAACCTTAGTAAAGGGGGTTGGATGTCGTGTGATATTTTATCTTTAGAAAAAGTACACAAAAGTACTATATTTTTTAGGGGTACATTAAAAATCCTTTTCTTTTGAAAAATTGTACAATTTAGTCTAAAATGACTATAAAAATATAAGTTTGATAATTTTTTATCAAGCTTGATTAATATAAAATATTAAGGAATTATTTTTTGTTAAATGGTAAACTTGCTATTTTATCATTTCTAATTCTCACATGTATTTCATTTCATATTTTTTAAATATTTAAAAAAAAAAAAGACTAATGGTATACCACTTTATAAAATAAGGTACTAATAGTGTACCCTATATAATTTTAATACTAATATGTACCTTTGTAAAAAGTTAAGGTACCATATAAAACTTTTACCTCTTAGTAAATCTGATGGACAACCTCTTAAGGATGCTTCATAGTATAGAAGTATCATTGGTCAATATTACACCCTTACACATCCAATCATTTCTTTTGGGTTCAATAAACTCTGTCAATTTGTGGATCAACCTAGTAACTCTCATTGGGTGACTGCCAAGCATCTATTGACATATCTAAAAGGCATTTCTCATCATGGTTTGGTTTTCTATAAGTCCTTAACTTTGGAATTAAGTTCTTTTTGTGATGCCAACAAGGCATTATCAATTGATGATCGTAAATCCACTGGTGCATACTATGTATTCTTGGCAGACAATCTTATTTCATGGTACACTACCAAATAGAAAGTGGTGATATGATTGAGCAGTGAGTAAAAGTATCATGCCATGGCCATAATTGTAACTAAATTGTTATGGATCAAGTCTCTTTTCTCTGAGTTACACCTAGATATTCTAGCTCCAACAACATTTTTTTGTGACAATGTAAGTGCTCGATCAAGGCTTGGCTAAAAATCCTATCCATCATGCTCCCACTAAGCATATTGAGTTGGATTAATACTTTCTACACAACTTGGTGCTATAAAATTAGTTCCTTCTTGAGCATGATCCTTTCCACGATCAATTTCCAAATATCCTTACTAAACCATTGCCCTTCTACTTATTTTCATGCACCCAAACAAGCTTTGGTCTTGCCTCTTCCATTAGACTAACTAGGGCCTATTGGCATATGTTACATCATGTAATACTTACTGCTATATACATGTACAATATCTCTAGTTTTTGTTAGTGAGTTAGTTATTAGTAAAGCAATATGATTGACTCTTAGACACTATAAATAGATGTAATTAGTAGCACTTTATAAACTATTTGAGAGAGTCTTATTAAGAGGGATACGATATATTAAGGTCCCAAAGGTTACAAGTGATGTCTATGATTCTTCTATTTATAAAACATCTCAGGTATATATGGCAACATTCCTATGAAGTACAAAAATTAGGGTTCCTGTGGAGCCCTTGGAGCATAGATGTCACGTGACTAATTAATTATAGGTTAAGAGCTAAATTTTTCAGATTCAAAACCAACTATATAGTTTATGGTACGATTCACATATATATAAAATATATGCATGATGTGGGTTTTACTCAAGTTTTATTTGGGCTATGTTCAATGGGTTGAACTTAGGCTAACATGGCCAATTACGGGCTTCACTTGGGCTATGTTCAATGAGTTAAACTCGGGCTAACATGACCAAATACAAGTTTAGCTATTTATCTACTAAATGAGGCACTCATATCCTAGTACCAAACTAATCGGACAGAACCGACATCGTCGATCCTACCGTTACTTTGATTTTATGTATTTATAAAACTCTCGCAAGTGCACGAATCATTTCGTAGAAAATGATAAGTATACTCCCAAGGTCGATCTAAGGAAGGAATGTATGTGGTTTTTAATTTATTATTCAAACTTTTAAAAACGAAATTAAATCATAAATATCATGTCACGATATTTTGGGTTTTGTGTTTTTAATCTATTGACATAAAAATAAACATAGATTCAATAAACATTTATGCAAATTTTATCATTTATAATAGTGGAGTATTTATGGATATAATAACTAAGTTAATTATGCTTGCTCATATTATTTAGGTTATTAAAGATATGAATTGATATTTATTGATTCTCTTTTTTTTTATATGAATGCCACCTTTGGTGGGGTTAGATATTCTTTGTTAACTAAACAAATCAATTAACACCTATGGATGGGTTTGATAACTAATTTGGTTAATTAAATTAATTCCTTTTTCTAAGAGATTGAAAATGAACCATTTAAATGCCACCTTTGGTGGGATTAGAGAGTTTAAACTTTATTCAAGGTGTCCAAATTAAACCTAAGAATTTAGTTATCCGAGTACTAACTTTCAAGTTTTAAAACCACTACTGAAAACATGTTGTCAATACATTTTCAGATAATAATTCTTATAAAAACTTTTGAAATAGAGCTTCACTCTAACTACCGGGCGATTGTACCAACAAATAAAAGAGCACTACTCTAAATCAGATCGAATAACTAAACCTTAAAATCTAATTTTCAGATTTAAGTTTGTAATGAAAAATAATATATTTCTCTCTAACATTCTTAATATAAAATCTTGAATAAAAACAAAATCAATTCATTTTAAAGGTTTTTACCTATTTAATATTTCGCAAGCATAACAATGTTATTATTATATGATGTTTACAAAGAGCCATCAAAGTTAAATTTAATCACAGACAAATTAAATATAACATGTAAGAATAAAGCATAAAAAATAACTACAAAGAAAATAAAATCCTTACAGAACTTCGATGCTATTCCCGTTGCTGGAAAACCTCCAAGCGGAATTTGCACTCCCATTTATTGAATCAAAAAGCTAATAAATTACAAAAACATGGCTAGTTCTTCTCAAAAAGAGAAGAACTCTAAAACTAAGAAAAATTAACTAAAAACTAAGAAAAACTAAAAAAATTAAAAACTAAGAAATGGAGAGAAAGAAAGAGGAGAGAAGTGTGTTTTGAGGTGTGGTATGAAGTGAAGAGAATGGGGGGTATTTATAGGTGAGGATGGAGAGAAAAAGTGGGTGAAAAAAATGTTAAAAAATGGTGGAAACGCGGAGTGGTGATTGTTGACGTCATTGATGATGTCATCATGACGTGGGGGGCAGCTGCGTGCAAAAATAGGGCGCAGATGGGCAGCGGCACGCACAGACAGCACCAGGGGCACGTGCGGTAAAGGAAGCAGGCGCGTGCGGGCGTGGGCGTGGGCATGGGCGCACGCGGCTGGGCAGCTAGGCGGCGCGATTTCCTCCTTTTCGACATTTTTGACCTTTTTGACCCATTTTGTCCAATTTTTCGATATTTGTTGACCTTTCCTCATTTATTTATTAATATATTTGTGATGTATTGCTTCCAATATTCCTCTTTGAGTCTTTAAGTTACGTTTTTTTAAGCAAAAATACCTGAAAAACAATAAAAATACCCGTGATTCCGAAAAAGATAAATTTATATAAATATATGATAAAACATATAAATATATATATATTTTTAATCAATTAATGTGCATAAAATCATGGTAATTTTAGTGTTTTTTGAGCACTCATCACAACCCTCAACCAGCTTCTTGCTAGTCCCTTAGCAAGAGAAGCGATAAAAACTAAAAATTAAACTATCCGAAATCACTTCCGTGGATTGACACAGTTGCATTTAGCCTATACAACAAGCCTTTAAACCCCTTGGTTGCCCTAGTGGACGAGTTTGAGTCTCGTGAGGGTTTTCAGTAATGATACCCACAAACATTGAACTAAATGTAAAAATTAAAAGAAATAATAACAACAATCAACTCAAAAACTAAAATTACAACAAAATCAAAAATTAACGTTTAAGAATAAAAGAAAACAACATATCACAAAAATGTCTCATACTTTTTAATCTCCTTTAAGATCATAATTAAAATCTCAAGCATAAGTTATTTTAATCTTTTTAAACAATCATGATTTATTATAATAATTAGTCGAAAATCATTTTCATATTTCATATCAAAAATGTATCAATTTAATTTCACCCAATTTCAGTGTCATAAATCTGAATTCGCTTCGACTCTATTCCTCACAAGTCAATACTTTCAAAACACTGAATCCTATGGGTTTAAACACTCATACTAATTTATATGCGAAAGAGTTGATGTATAGAAATGAACTAATATGTTCGCATATGTATAAAGAATAAAGGCTCAAAGTGTTATTTTGACGTTGATCTCATGGAAGGAATCAAATGTATAAATTATAAAGATATCATATATAAAAATTATTTTCATGCATAAATCAAACTCATTAAGAAAAAATTTCAAGATATATGCCTTTTACAAATGAAGAAAGTGCAATGACTTTTAGGGAATTACTTCCTATAGCTTTTTGTAATTAGCCTTTACTCACAACTTTGTAGGTAATGTGGGTCATAGTATGTAGATTATACTATATATTCTTTATCTTTCTATATTTTTCTAAAGATATTTTTCAATATATATCATTTTTTTAGAGAGTCAAGTCATGTACAGATTGTACATTTTTTTTTTTTGGATTTTGGGTAATACGAGTCATAGTATGTAGATTATACTATATATTCTTTATCTCTCTATATTTTTCTGAAGATATTTTTCAATATATATCATTTTTTTAGAGAGTCAAGTCATGTACAGATTGTACATTTTTTTTTTTGGATTTTGGGTAATACGAGTCATAGTATATAGATTATACTATATATTCTTTATCTCTTTATATTTTTCTGAAGATACTTTTCAATATATATCATTTTTTTAGAGAGTCAACCCATGTAGAGTTTGTACATTTTTTTGGATTTTGGGTAATGCGGGTCATAGTATGTAGATTATACTATATATTCTTTATCTCTCTATATTTTTCTGAAGATACTTTTCAATATATATCATTTTTTTTAGAGAGTCAACCCATGTGCAGATTGTACATTTTTTTTTTAGGATTTTGGTGAGTGGTTAATTTTGTGGCTTTTCTGTTTGATTTGGTTTAGGTAACCCCAGATATTTCTCTTTTTTTTTTTGTAGCAGTCATGCATGAATGAGATAAAAGCATATACTATCAATTTCTACTCAAATCATTTAATCTAAGCAATAATAATAATAAAAAATATACGACACTCTATTAAGATGAGAAAAAATTCATACATTCAATTTTAATGCCTATAGAGATCATCTAAGAATTTGAAGAAATAAGAAATGTGTTTGGAGTAGAAAAAATATATATTTCACTCTGAATAAGAGAAATTAGGTTCAATTTATATCTCACGAAGATAGTCTCCACTAAAACAAATTCATAAACACCGATTTTGGGTTTAATATAATTTCTACATCTTATCAAGAAATACTAGTTATGACAAAAACTAACTAATTATCAAAAATAATTACAAAATATTTCATGATATGTTTTCAAAAATTAATCTAACAGTACAAAAGACTTAATTATTTACTTAAATTTGATTTAAAAAAATGATAAATTTTTGTGAGAACTTTTTTTTTAAATTACTAAATCACACAAAAAAAAAATAAAAACCAAACACAATAAAAATGAAAATGTGAACATAAAAAAGAAAAAAATTATTATTATTATTATTATTATTTTTAAATTGTTAAATTTTTTAAATTAAGCATAGTAACTTTTCACCACCCCCAACCTAGAACTTACATTGTCCTCAATGTAACAACTGTAAATTAAAGATAAAGAGAAAAGAGAGGAAATATTACCTATTTCTTGAGAATGTTGCAAGTAGTGATGGAGAAATACAGGTGCATCCATCATGTTCATTAAAGTGCATACATACAAATTGATGTAAACTTCTAACATCTCAAAAACAAATTAGTTTTAACAATTTTAAAATTATTTACATGTAATTAAACTAAAATAAATAATAGAAATTAAATAAATAAAATTAAATTACCTAAAATGATGGGTTGTCTCCCATCTAGCGCTTAGTTTAACGTCTTAGCGCACAAGACGTAACTTGGGGATTTCATTTTAAGTAAACTCAATGTCACCTCATCAATGAGTCAATCAAACCAACAAGTAAGACAATATTATCTACCTATACTTTTTGGAGTCATGTCCCTTGGATTTTCAAATTTTTCTGTACTTAAAACTAGGGACATACTTGTAAGTTTTAGATAATCCATGTCTAGGTACAAATCAAATAATTAAAGGCATCAAAACACAATTGTACCTAGATCAAACAAAACAACTAACTCCTTAGATTATAATTAAAACATTAAAATTTTGGAGATAGTTTCAGACTTTTTTTTTTGTTTTTAAGTATAATATCTAAGTTAAAATAACATAATCAGTATTAACCAAGAATACTCTCAGGAAAGAATGGTGGGGCAAAGGCTCCTTAAAAACCATCCTCCTAGACAGAGTAACGTTTCCAGGAAAGACTAGTGGCACAAAGGCTTCCAAGAACTAGTCTCCTAGACAAAATTCCCTTAGATCTTTACTTTTCATGCTATTGAAATTAAGTTAATTAAGTTAAATTAAATTAAAATTTAAGTTAATTAAGTTCATCAAAATCTAAGTTAATTAAGTTAGTAAATTAAATTAATATAAATTAGTAAATTAAGTTACTAAAAACTAAAGTTAATTAACTTAAACGAAAATTTGGATAAAAAAAATAGTTAAAAAAAAATTAAAAAAAAAATAAACCAAAAATAAAATAAATTGAAAAAGTAAAAGAAAAATAAAAAATAAAAAAAATAAAGTGAAAAAAATTTTAAATTAAAAATTAAGCCAAAAATAAAATAAAAATAAAATAAAATAAAATAAAAAAATTGAAAAAAATAATTGAAAAAGATAAAATAAAAAAATAAAAAAATTGAAAATAAAGTTTTTTTTAAATAAAATAAATTTTTTATTTTTTTTATTTTTTATTTTTTTTATTATTATTTTTATTTTTTATTTATTTATTTATTTAATTTAAAATTTATTTACTTTTTTTTACTTCAAATTTCAAAATTCAAAATTATTTTATTATTCATGCTATAATTTTTTTATGAAATTTAAAATTTTAATTTTTTTTATTTATTATGAAATTGAAATTTGAATTTTTTTTTAAATTCACAAATAACAAATTTTTTTTAAATAAAAAATTACAATTATTTACAACACAAAAGTTTTTAATATTTTTATAAATAATTTAAAAACGTTATTCCTTCCCCGGCAACGGTGCCAAAAACTTGATACCATCCCCGACAACGGCGCCAAAAACTTGATAGGGTAGAACCGACATCGCCGATCCTACCGTTACTTTGATTTTATGTATTTATAAAACTCTCACAAGTGCATGAAACATTTCGTAGAAAATGATAAGTATACTCCCAAGGTCGATCTAAGGAAGGAATGTATGTGGTTTTTAATTTATTATTCAAACTTTTAAAAACGAAATTAAATCCTAAATATCCTGTCACGATATTTTGGGTTTTGTGTTTTTAGTCTACTGACATAAAAATAAACATAGATTCAATAAACATTTATGCAAATTTTATCATTTATAATAGTGGAGTATTTATGGATATAATAACTAAGTTAATTATGCTTGCTCATATTATTTAGGTTATTAAAGATATGAATTGATATTTATTGATTCTCTCTTTTTTATATGAATATCACCTTTGGTAGGATTAGATATTCTTTGTTAACTAAACAAATCAATTAACACCTATGGATGGGGTTGATAACTAATTTGGTTTGAAAGTTTATAAATTATGGACCTGATTAACCTAGAGGGAATAGGTTATTTTTAATTTTTTATCAATTTATAATTTAATAACCTAAACAAAGCGGCCAGACATGCAATCGTGTGTAAAAATAAGTGCGGAAATAAAATAATAACACACGATATTTTTAGGTGGAAACAACCTAGATCACAACCATTACCTAAGAGGAAAACCATCGGTCCACCGGACCACCTAACTTTCCCCTATGAAAATCAAATGTTCAAGTACAAACTCGATCTTATGTTACCCTCCCTAGGATACTGCCCCAATGTACTTTACTTACGAGCCCTTGCTCTGTTTTCACAGTTTCCAATATTAGCGTGAGCGGTTTCCAGACCAACGTTCCAATAAGCTTCCCGCCAATCGATCGTTCCTCAAGTAAGCGCAAAATAGTTAGCACAAAAATACAAGTACCCGTGTGTGTTCTAGAACGGATTTAATAATGAATAATCCTAACTAGATGATTCAAAACATATGTCATTTAAATTAAATCAACTAGCAAATCCTAGACCAAAAAGATCAAATATAAGTTAAATAAAAATAGCTTCTTTAAAGATTAATAATCAAATCAAATAATTATGATATGACAAAAACAATTATTTGATCTAACAATTTAAGAACAAAAATAAAGAAGAAGCCATAAGAATATAATATCAAAATATCATAAAAATAATTAGGCTTATTAATCAATCAAATATAACCACCAATATTTGATAGATTAACTAAATAAAGAACCCTAAAGAATTATGATCTTATATTTGTAAAACAAGAGAGAGAAATTAAAAAGATTAGAAGAATGCTCTTGTATGGTTGATTGAAACAATGAGCAATGAGTTTTATTTATAGGAAAAATTAAAACCCTTAATCCTATGTAATTGATAAATATCTTTTCTATTACAAATAGGATTAATAATTCTCATTAATTAAGATAACTCTTATTTAAAATAGATTTCTTTTAAAATAGATTTTATGTTATCTTTTATAATAAAGATTTCAATTATAATTTAAAATATATCTTATCTAATATCTTTTAGCATATCTTATTTTAGAGTATATATATCTTATCTAATATCTTTTAACATATCTTATTTTAGAGTATATATTATTTAATATCTTTTAGCATATCTTATTCCATATTTTAGCATTAAAAATAATTTTAGATTTATAAACATGTGCTATTAAATGCATAAATATAATCCTATGTGTCAAGTTATCAAAGATATACCTGAAGTACAATTATCTGAAACTTGAGCATTTGTTTGGCTTTTCTTGATAGACTTGATAGCAGGCCTAAAAACAAATTTACAGATAAATATTTTGTCCACGAAAATAGCCAACACTCATAGTCCTTACATGGTTAATTAAATTAATTCTTTTTTTTCTAAGAGATTGAAAATGAATCATTTAAATGCCACATTTGGTGGGGTTAGACAGTTTAAACTTTATTCAAGGTGTCCAAATTAAACTCAAGAATCTAATTATTTGAGTACTAATTAACTTTCAAGTTTTAAAACCACTACTGAAAACATGTTGTCAATACATTTTCAGATAATAATTCTTATAAAAACTTTTGAAATAGAGCTTTACTCTAACTACCGGGCGATTGTACCAACAAATAAAAGAGCACTACTCTAAATCAGACCGGATAACTAAACCTTAAAATCTAATTTTCAGATTTAAGTTTGTAATGAAAAATAATATATTTCTCTCTAACATTCTTAATATAAAATCTTGAATAAAAACAAAATCAATTCATTTTAAAGGTTTTTACCTATTTAATATTTCGCAAGCATAACAACGTTATTATTATATCATGTTTACAAAGAGCTAGCAAAGTTAAATTTAATCACAGACAAATTAAATATAACATGTAAGAATAAAGCATAAAAAATAACTACAAAGAAAATAAAATCCTTACAGAACTTCGATGTTATTCCCGTTGCTGGAAAACCTCCAAGCGGAATTTGTACTCCCATTTATTGAATCAAAAAGCTAATAAATTACAAAAACATAGCTAGTTCTTCTCAAAAAGAGAAGAACTCTAAAACTAAGAAAAACTAACTAAAAACTAAGAAAAACTAAAAAAACTAAAAACTAAGAAATGGAGAGAAAGAAAGAGGAGAGAAGTGTGTTTTGAGGTGTGGTATGAAGTGAAGAGAATGGGGGGTATTTATAGGTGAGGATGGAGAGAAAAAGTGGGTGAAAAAAATGTTAAAAAATGGTGGAAACGCGGAGTGGTGATTGCTGACGTCATTGGGGCGCAGATGGGCAGCGGCGCGCACAGACAACACTAGGGGGGCGCGCGCGAAGCAGCAGGAGTGCACGCGGCGCGCACGGAAATGGAAGCAGGCGCGCGCGGGCGTGGGCATGGGCGCACGCGGCTGGGCAGCTGGGCGGTGCGATTTCCTCCTTTTTGACATTTTTGACCTTTTTGACCCATTTTGTCCAATTTTTTGATATTTGTTGACCTTTCCTCATTTATTTATTAATATATTTGTGATGTATTGCTTCCAGTATTCCTCTTTGAGTCTTTAAGTTACGTTTTTTTAAGCGAAAATACCTGAAAAACAATAAAAATACCCGTGATTCTGAAAAAGACAAATTTATTTAAATATATGATAAAACATATAAATATATATATTTTTAATCAATTAATGTGCATAAAATCATGGTAATTTTAGTGCTTTTTGAGCACTCATCACAAACATAAATTGTTATTCATAATGTAAAGAACTAACATTCAAATCAACAGTTTTGTGTGTTTTCAAGATTCTTCTCTTATTCGGGTAAACTTGTAGTTGTTAATGGATCGAAGTTAGATTAGCATCTTTTTCTATGAATTTGAATTTTTTACTCTATTTTTGTTTTTGGAAAAATAATAAAAATATATAATACCCTTAACGTATAAATAAGCATGTCTTGTGTTAGCTAGTTCAAGTTGAACTATAATCATATACATGCATTCAATGTTAAACTTCGTCAAATAAACGTTATTAAATATTATTATAATGTTATTTTTATTGTTATAAATTTAATATTATTTTTTTATATATTTTTCCTAAAAATTCTCTATGTTGCTGTGAATACCGAAAGGATAGGTTTACAATGTGAATTTGAATCCGTTATTCTTCGTTTTTTTTTTTCCTTCCTTACTTCTTGGTTGTAATAATTTTTTTCACTCCAAAAATAGGAGGCGTGTGTCATTTATTGATCACATTACATGTATAGAAAATATCGGATAAAAAATAAATAAATGTATTCTAATTAATTTAATCCTTTTTTATGTTTATAATATTTTATGATATTGTTATAATAACTTAAGTTATTATCACATACAATAAAAATTGATTAATTTTTTATTATATTTTAATGTTATTATTATATAAATTATCTTTTTATTGTTAGAATTATATCAAAATAATATCATCATCCTTGTAACATATGGAAAAAAGAGATCATATTTACGAGAGATCGTATAATTAAGGGAAAAAATGGGAGAGAATATATATATATAAATGTGATGCATTGAAGAATTCGTGAGTATATTTAATGCCATCGAACCGGTACCCCTGGCCATTAAATATAATAAAATCCATTAATTATGGAATTGTGTAATTTGTGAATTTGAATTCTCTTGCTAAAAATTGGTGCGTGGTTTCACATTGCTTTCCAATCCGAACCTTTAATTTATTTTGAAATAATGGTTTATATATATAAACAGCCACATAATAATAGATTTATTAATTAATATAAAAAACAATGATATTACCAAAATTGAATTTATTATTATCTCAATTGATTTTCTTATTAACACAATTACTTATTAATGATAATTTCATCAAACAATATAAAAATAAATTGAATTTATTATTATCTTAATTGAATTTCTTACTAACATAATTACTTATTAATGATAATTTTATGAAACAATATAAAAATAAATTGAGAGAGTAATTAGCAACAAGGCATACATATAAAAAGCCACATAAATATAAACTTATTAATTAATATTAATAATATTGTAGTTCTATTATATAATCTTATCTAAGAGAGTAATTCGCAATGCATAGCTTATATATAAACAGCCACATAAGTATAGATTTAATATTAAAAATATTGTAGTTCTATGATCTATAATCTTAACAGAGTAATTCGCAGTAGCTTATATATAAACAGCCACAAGTATAGATTTATTAATTAATAGACAACAATTTCATAAAAATTATTTAGATTAGTTAGCATTTACTGTTTAATTCATTGGGTTAAAAATAATGTCATTTAATCTCTTAGTTTTATAAAAAAAATGACGAATTTGATAAATTATATTATTTTAATGATTTTTTCTTAAAATATTATTAATTTTATGTTAAATAATTAAATATAATTAAAACATGAATCTTTAATGATAGTATAATGATAATTAATATGAATTTTTTACAAAATATCTTTTAATATTTATTGCTACTATTTTATTTTGATGTTTTATTAATTCTTAATTTTTATTAAGAGTTAAAATATATATTTAAATAACTTTTATTTGAATTATATTATTGTTTAGTTTTTTCTTAAACTATTTCATATTAAATTTCAATTTAATTTTGGTTAAAAGTTAATATGTTAAGTGAGTTTTAGTTAATTAACAAAAGATAATAATATTGTAAATAAATTAAAAATTATTAAAATAATATAATTTATCTTTAATTAATTATTTTTACAAATATCATAAATTAAATAATCTAATAGAGTTATCTACACTTCAAACTAATTAATATTAAAAAAGTTTAGTTCTATGATATATAATCTTAATTAAGACTGTAATTCGCAGTGCAATGGTATATATATAAAATAATGAAATAAAAAGCAAACTTTGTTGTGTATTCTTGTAGTTGATGCATCATGATGGAATCGAAAGTTGAATAATAATAATAATAGTAATACAAAACTTACTTGCAATTGCAGAGTAGGATGCACTTTATGGTATCTTCAAAGAGAGTTGCGGAACGAAAAATGCGACCAAAGTCATTTAGCATCGCATGAGGATGTAGTTTATGAAATTCTCTCAAGAGGTTGTGTTATTGAAACATTAACAGAAGTTTTATAGTCTGCAAGTCTAAGTGGACGTTTAAGGGTTTTTGTAGATGGAATCCAACGGTTAGGAGCCATCATGAAGAAGCCATGATTGCAGACTGCCTTCTCCAGATTAAATCTTGATGAATTACTCTCCTCCCATTCCGGATGCAATAACCACTCTGACCCCATTCCTTCTTTTCTGTCCTTCCTAATCGCCTTCTCTCTCTCTCTCTCAATTCTCAAAAATAATATTTAACCTCAAAAGTATACTACCCTAATTGTGTTATATATATATATTAGCTTTAGTAACAAGCAACGTGAGAATAATTAAATCAATCGGATTTTAATTAACTTCGGTAATAATTGTATTATTATTATTATTTTCCAATGGAATAGCATATGATAATTATTTAATAATAAAATTTATTAATTATATACCATATATTAAAGAGAAAGGCCAAATATAAACCTATAACATAGTCTTACAAATCATATTATTAGGAAACCAAGCTAAAAATAAATTAAATTTAATGTTAGTAGCTGTTGATACCGATTTTTATCGACATCAATAATTAATGTATTTATTGATTTCTATGTATCAGAGAATAAAGAATGCACTATTAGGACCTTGAACCACTAATGGGTGTGGTGGCCTTTGGCCCTCTCATACTTAAGTGAGTTTGGATGATAAGGAGAAGGAGGAGACTGATATCTCTTTTTGTGATCTCAGTATCTTTAAATGAGAGAAGAAGTTATATGTGTAGAAGTAGTGTTAATTGATTGTGTTTAATGGTAAACAGTGGTGAATATGTATAGAAAAGAATATACCTATTGATGACCCTTATCCAAAGTGATAGACTTATCTTTGATGTCAAAATGTTATCTGCTTAATTATCTTACTATCGAATAATTAAGGGTTTAAATGTCGATTGTTTATCATGTTAGATATTTACTTGATATTGAAGCTTATCTACTGATTGGGTTGGACAATAAGTTATTTGCTGACTATGACCTATCATATTACTTCACATAGCGTGAACTATTTTTCCCCTAACATCAGCCCTTAAACTTGCTAGGCCTAGATACATGGGGAGGTCTATTTTACCATTCCATCACCATTTGGGTTCACTATTTTCTGAACCTCACTAGTGGTGTCGATTCCACTCTTATGTGGTATTTAGTTACCCATATGATGAATTTCTTGTTTTTCATGAGCATTCAGAATGTGTATGGTGATGTCTTATTGTCGATGGTTTTTACAGATTCTCATTCGAACTCTCGGTTAGGGAGTTATGTTTATGTCAAAAGTACTTCTTAATGGGTTCACTTTCCCATTACTAAAGAGAGGACATGAATCCAAGTGTGTGGGATTTTGAATTATGTACTTGTGATTCTATACTTTTGTAGCATCCATATACCTCTTTTACTTTTAGGTGAGGTCTATTTATTATCTTTTTATTTCAAGATGAAGGGTGCTCCTTGAGCACCTCCCTTGTTAAGATATGTGATCCACTACATTGGTATGCAATGGTGTACTTGTTAAGGAGTGAGTTTGGGGTGATACAGATGGCTGCTTATACATCCATATGTATTAACTCTTTATACACATTTTGTCCCACCACATATTTTATGGCTGGTCGTGCTCCCCTTATTCGACCACATGGGCCATGTTCGACTAGTTATGCCATGTTGGGTCATATGTGCCGTGTTTTGACCATGTACCATATCGTATCATATATGTCGTGTCTAGCCATGTACCATGTTGAGTCACATATGCCTTATCCAGCCATGTCGATTCATATGTGTCATGTCCAACCATGTGCCATGTCGGTTACATATGTCATTTTTGACCATGTACCATGTTGGGTCATATGTGTCATGTTTGGCGATATGCCATATTAGGCCACATGTACCATGGTCGACTATGTTCTATGTTAGGCCATATGTGTTGTGTCCTACCTTATGCCATTGAATGGGCTCATATTGTCCCATTTTATCATGTGTCCATTAGCTAGTCTTGTCACTTTTAGTTTGACCTTCTACCCATTGAGCTTATGCTTGGACTTTTTCATTTTCATATGATTTGTTTTTATTTTCTAAGTAAGAGTGGTTTGTTTGAACCAGGGTGCTCCTAGTATACCAATATCCTACTTGGTATGCTTGAGTTTATCAAGTCATCTAAGCATTTGGTCTTGAGAGTTAGAAAACTTTTTTAGTCCTTGATGGATTACTCCATCCTATTGTGAGTGTCAATACACTATGTTCATGCATGGTAGTTTTTATCAGTGGCCAACAATGGAGACTCAGGTTCACCAACATGAGCAAATTTGTGTTTGCATGGATGAGGTGTAGAAGTTATAGCAACTTTTGAACCCAACTCATAGTTGCTACCTATTCAAATGTCTAACATGACCCATAGAGGTGGGCACAAATATTATGGCAAATTTTGATCCTAGGGAATAGTTGCTATTTATTCAAAGGTCCAGCATGGCTTGTATGAGTATGGCATAGAAGTTGTAGCAATTCTTGATCCCAGGGTGTAATTACTACCTATTCGTAGGTCCAATAAAGAAGTTATAGCAACTTCTGATCTCGAGGCCTAATTAATGCCTATTCAAAGGTCCATCACGACTCATAGATATGGGGAGCAAAAAGTGTAGTAAATTTGATCTTGAGGCATAGTTGCTTCCTATTTGAAGGTCCAGTATGGCCTATAAAGGTTGGGCATAGAAGTTATAGCAACTCTTGTTCCTATGGCATAGTTGCTTCCTATTTAAAGGTTCAATATAGCCCATAGAGGTAAGGCATAGAAGTGGTAGCAACTCCTAAACACAAGGTATAGTTGTTGCCTGTTCAAAGGTCCAGTATAGACCATAAAGGTAGGGCACTGAAGTTGTAGTAACTCCTGACCCTGTGGACACTGGTGTGTGACTTTTTATATTCTATAACTATCAATCCCTTTATAGTTTGGATGTCCCCCATCCTTGCCAAGTTCCACGAATTTAGATGAAGCTAGGCCTAAATACCTACAAACATAATTATTATTAAAATAAAAGTGTACCTGAAGTACTTTCTATCTCCTTTTCTTAGTGAGGCATTGTTTCTATCCCATATTGTTCCTTATGAGTGGCATCTTGTGCTACTTTTCTCTTTCAAGACAATTATTATCTTTATAGCTTTTGGTGGAGATCATATGTAGGGATAGGAGCCTATGGCCTTGTTTAGGGATAACATTTTTCAAATTATATTATAGAGATTTCTTGGCCCACACTGACATCCTAAGTGTATGACTATTGGCACCATTTAATCTATTAAATCTTTGAAGAGTTGGAATATTATCCTGGATCTCTAATATGTGAATGGACACATATTTTATTCTTTAGTTGGACATGACATGTCACTTTATTGAGTTTGTGTCTAGACTTGATTGATTATGTTAATCTCACCAAGTGTTATCATAAGGGACTTGGGTGGATTTATAAAGTGCATTCTTGGGATGATATGTGATGGTTGTACACCTCATAACCCAATTTATTGGTAGGGTACAATTTTAGGTTGCATATTTTATTTCGTTGCATGAATGTTCTAGATATATCATGTATGTCCTTGGCTCTGATCCATGCACTTCTTTACTTATAGGTTTATTTTTGAACCTAACTATGGTCTTATCTATTTGTGAGATCATGGGCCTTTGGAGCATCAATGTGGACATATGGCCTATGATTGGGAATTATAATGCTATGAGCATTGAAAGATGCCACAAGGGGCCCTTGTTCATGAAAAATGGTTACAGATCTTACGGATTGTGGAGGCATTCCAAAATAGTTTGAAATGTGTTCTTCATGATATTACAGTGGACACATGGTCCTACCCTTGAAGTTTTCCATATAATCCAAGGGTTTTTAGTACCATCATAGTTGATAATTTCAAGGGCAGTCATTCCCCACTGAGGCCACATGGTTAACATGGTTGGCTTGGACAAAGTGTCCTTGCATGTAGGACTTATGATGTTTGCTTGGATCACAGTGAGTAGAAGCTGCTCAGATGTCCAAGATGTAAGATCTAAGGGACACTTCTTGGGCATCCATAAGTGGATGAATTTGCACTTTGTGGGTGAACTTTGTCTTATAGGCCTTTGGGTCTAGTTCACATCATGGAAGGTCATATATTTTATCAAAATACTTATGGGTATATATTAGATTCTGTTCATTATGGGCATTGTAAGATGTCATGTGGACATTCTATAAGGACCTATGGCCCTAGGAGGTGTTCCTAGGATGGCCTGGGATGCTATCCTCATCATTTTAAGTGTTGGAATAGTTCATTATTTCATTCTTTTTTGAAGAACGATCGGTCACTATTTAAGATACTATGATGATGATGACTGAAAGAGCGAATAATATCTTTACAAACATTGTTTGGATGCATTAGATTGATGGAACAGTGGGTGATCATTTCCCCATAATTTTGACTAAATTGTATGGGTGAAAGGTCTCTCCATACACACATTTTTACACATTTATTTCTATTTGTATATCGAAAAATGTCAAATATACAGTCGATGGAATCATCTCGTCAAGAGGATTTTAAAATTGGTTTTACTTCCCCAAGAATTGATGAAAAAGAGGGTGAATCAACTACAAACCAATTTTTGCATCTGTTTGACAAACTGGACCAATTTTGGCCAAATTCACTACATAATTGTTTTTTCCACTATCCACTCATACTACTGGTGTGTGGCAAAGAGTATGGCCAACTTCGATATCCATTCAACTTGAAATTTTGAGGAGAATCTATTCAACACATGATCTTTTTGATAGTGGTCTTTGATTTTTCAAATGATGCACCAATTTTGAGATCCAGAAAGAGGACACTTGGTTAGATAGAAAAGTGGAAAGTGGATCCCGTTTGAGTTGAGCCACCTTGGCCAGATGATTGGGATTTTATGTCCAACATCCTAAGATGCCTCATGCTGTAGATGTGTCAAAAATTGAGCCACCATTTAGTGGTAGTGGATATGGTGTACCCGCATTAGCTCATGGACCGCATGGGCCAAACGTTTTTGTTAGACCTGTGGGTTTACACCTTCATGAAGTGGGTCACCTCTTTCATTTGAGCTCATTGTGTTTATACATTAGATTTGGTGCCCTTTGGGCATTGAAAGATGCAGCAGAGATATTTTTTGGTCCAAGAGCATGTGCCCTTTAGAGGATCAATTGGCGATGCTTAAGTAGTACCACCAAGTTTGGCCAACCACTATATGTTTGGAACAATTTTTCTAGCCACTCCTTGGATGGCGGTGGATGAGGCACATCTGACCTTATCTTGGCCAGTGATCATGTGATGGGTGTGCACGTCGAGGGACCTTGTTAGTGGGATAGAGATAAGTGTGAACCATTTTTCTCTGTCCTTTATTAGGGACGGAGTCTTGGTTCTAGCAACTTGTATTGGTGGCTACACAACTTGTTGGACATAAGGTGAGACCTCATTGCCCTCATAGGAGCTCAGTTATCCTTGTTAAGAGGTTGATTCATCTTGAAAGGACAGAAAAGTGTGGCTTTTAGAGACTATGTAGAGTGAACTTCTTTTGGAGCAGTTGTCTTCTAAATTTTTAGGATCTTTTTTCGAGGACCATCTAGTTCGAAATTTTAGAGGACATTATAAATATTTTCCTTTCTCTTTGTGATTCAACTAGTAGATCACACTCATTTTCTATTTGTGATTCAACTAGTAGAGCACAACAAAAACAATCAGCTATATGAAAGAACAAACTGTAGTGAACACACTAGCGATGTTATGCTTCATAGGTTCCTGTCTAGATTAACAGCATGCATAAAGAAGCAAACATCACACAGTGTGCAAGTTACATACAGAACATTTATAAAGGGATTTCCAATCACTTTAAGACCATATTTATGGGACACATGTTTGGTAAATGATGGTTGTACTTTCACAGTATGCAATCAAACAAAACACACCTTACTAAGAGAAAGAGTTTAACACCTGGTACACAACTAGTGTAAAAAGATACTAACTCCTTAGAGACTCACAACAAGCTCACATGTAGATAAAAGGAAGAAGTAATATAAATTAATCAAGAAGTAGACAGATTAATTTAATACTATAAAAATAATACACACAAAAGTTATAGGCATACTACACAAAAAGGAAAGAAAGCATGCAATAACATATAAAAAATAAGCTTTTTAATCAGAGTCTACATTTAGTATGTTAGTTCATACATGATAGAAAATCATATTATACTAACACACAAACTGATCATTCATAACAACTATTAGATAAACACTTAACTAATAACCATAGTAGTTATACAAATAAACACATATAGGTAGTAAATAAGTAGCAAATATATTATTAGTAATGAAAAAGCAAGCAATAAATATTAAAGGCATTCTAATCAGTGTTTACAACTCAGTATGTTGAACCATACATAATTTAAACTCAAAATGTACTAGCCAAATAATAAAGCATGCACAACAGCAGATATAACGAGGTAAACCCATATAGTACCCCTACCTATTTAGTAACATCCTCAAGTTACTTATAACAACTACTTAGCAGCAAAACAAATCAGTAAGCAATAAAAAAAATTGTAACCCTAGAAGAAATAAAACTCCTATTACCTCTATTAGTCGATACCTCTTCCCAAACTGCCTATTACTGCCCTTGCTACTTAATTCGACACTGAACTTGGCTTTCTTCCAAAGCCAACACAACTTGATAAAGTGCGATAAACTACCTTAGATTAGTATTGAGAAGTAAACCAATCATGGACATCCAAGAACCATCGTGGGATCCATTTTCAACCATGAATCACAAATCGTCTACGTGAGATACACAGTTGATGACTCTATGAAAATAGAGTCATTAGCGCACTTTTTTACTTAATATTTATTTGTTTTATTCAATAAATAGTACTTTTTGGGCAAAAAAATATGAAAATATAAACGTTTTAGGGAAAATGAGTGAAAATATAATTTTTGGAATTTTTTTGGGATTTTTATGAATTTTTAAAGCAAAACAAATCAAGAGTTGCCATGTGGCATGCCATGAAAGAAGAGGAGATGATTGGGCAAGCCATGTAGATTCCATGCAAGTAGGGACATTGAATCACATTACGTTGCATGTGAGGAGGACGAAACGTGTGCCACGTGTGAACACGATGTTCAATTTGAGTTCAGAGTACGGTCAAACTTCACTACTATATGTCTCCACCTGATTGCTCATCGCGTTCCACTTGTGCGCCATGCCATCCATTTCCATGAATCATGTTACACCATGTGGCGCTGACTCAGTGAGTGTCGACTTTGACTGGTCTACCTTGCCACGCATTGTGCCTTGATTCATTCTATGAATTTCTTATTCACGTGTCACACTATGATTAGCTGGCGTTGTCATTTTCACTTGTTTTGATCACATCCCTTGATCTGAAGCTGATATGACAATCTACATCACACCTGAGCTATATTTAAGCCCTTAATCACTCCATAAACCCTAAGTGGCCATCATTAGCATAATGTTGTTCAATTTTTGGAGCTAAAAAGAGAGAAAAATACATAAAAATTAAAGAGATGACACAATTTTGGTAGAGATTCAAGAGGAGATTAACACTACAATTCAAGAGATTGATTATATTTCTTCTTCTACTATTTTTTATCAATTTTTATGTCTTTCTTTATGAAAAATATGAGTTTTATGAACACAATTATGTGTATTTAATTTATTAATCTAGGGATCTTATGAACCTAATTTTCACCATATGATGATTTAATATTTTTCCCTAATTATGAGGTTAATTTAATTATATTATTTAATCTGATTTTTATACTATTAATTGTTTGGTCAACAATTTATCTATATAGACAATTAAATAGATTTGAGAGAACTATATAATTGTTTGTCTTGATCATATAACATGCATAGTTTTTAGGCAGAGATGTATGATTCGTATGTATGTAATCCATAATTGATGAACTTAATGAGTAGTATGCAATTTGATTGGCATGAGAGTATGATTAAATTAATTTCTATATGGTGTGTAGTTTACTTGAGTAAGAAATACATACTAGGTTAGATTCAATTGATTATGTAATTAATTGATAATTATATTGGAGGGATTTTAGCGATTTACATGTTTAGGAAATTAGAGAATTAAATATTCCTAGATATTTTCTCATATATCTTCTTAATTATCAAATCTGAGCTAATTAATTCTTGTTATTTATTTTTAGTTATTTTAATTTTGCTTCCTTAAAATATAAAAACACATAAATTTTTATTTTTTATTTTTTTTAATTTTAAAAATTAGTTTCTAATTAAATAATCTCTATGTGAATGATATTTTCTTATCATTATATTACTTGTTGCGATATATATACTTGCGTATTCATTGTACATATTTCGTGTGTGACGATCAAGTTTTTGGCGTTATTACCGGGAATATAAATATTAACAATTAATAATTTTTTTATTTTTTATTTTAGTTATTTTTTAAATTTATTTTTCTTTATTTTAATTTTAATTTACTTATTTCCTTTTACTGACTTATTTATTTATTTATGTTAATTAATTAATTTTATTTATTTTCTTCATTTATTTTTTAATTTTAATTTATTTATTTAGTTGTTTATTTTTAAAATTTTTTATTATTATTTTTAATTTAGACACATCATTTAGTGCTTTTAGAAGTATAGAGTAGAAAATGGCTAGCAATAATTATCAATAGTCAATGAACGGAACAATTGCCACAAGACGAGTTGGTGGAATGCATGAGGTAAATGATATCATAGTACTTACAACTCAAGTTTCATCTTTGGTAAATCTTTGGATGGTTCAACACTCGCCAGCAAGTATAAACCATGTCCAAGATTCAAGGGTGTCGTGTGTGTTTTGTGATGGAGCCCAATTGTTTGATAATTGTCCATATAATCTTGAATATATCTTTTAATGGAGTAATGTGAACCAAAACAATGATCCATACTCAAAGACATATAACCCAAGATGGAGACAACATCCAAATTTCTCTTGGAATAACAACAATCAGGGTGGTAATCAATTCAACTATCAATCATTTCCACTACCTAGCTCCCAACAACCACAATAATTACAAGCCCAAGAAAAGAAGCCACCTATTGAGGACAATACAAATGCCTTAATGGGGATGATGAAAGACTTCATCCAATCATTTAATACAAAAGTGTCAACTCAAGAAACTTCAATTCAAAATTTGGGGAACCAATTGGGGCAACTTACTAAGGCTATAAGTCAAAGGCCTCAAGTAACCTTCCAAGTGACACAATTGTAAATCCAAGAAGAAAAGGTAAGGACCAATGCAATGCCATAGCCTTAAGGAGTGGTGAAAATTTAGAGCAGGAACATAAGACAAAAAAGGATTAGGAGAAACGTGAAATTAATAAGGATGAAGAGGAACTAGTGGATAAAGAGAGCACAAAAAATAAAATAATTCAGCAAAAGAAAAACAACCTTTACAAACCCACTATTCCTTTCCCTCAAAGACTATAAAAGCAAAAGTCAAATACGCAGTTTCAAATTTTCTAGAAGTCTTCAAGAAGTTGCACATAAACATACCATTTGTAGAGGCACTTGAACAAATGCCATCTTATGCCAAATTCATGAAGGATATACTATCAAAGAAAAGGAGGCTTGGAGATTATGAAACAATAATTTGACTAAAGGTTATAGCGCCATCCTTGATAGAAAACTACCACAAAACTAAAAGAACCAGGTAGTTTTGACATCCCTTGCACTATTAGGAACATCTATTTTGGCAAGGCATTATGTGACTTGGGTTCTAGTATTAACCTCATTCCATTATCGATCTTCAAGAGATTGAGGGTTGGTAAAGAAAAACATACTTGGGTAACATTACAAATGGCAGATATATTGATTAAGAGACCTCAAGGTATGGTAGAAGATGTTCTAGTAAAAGTAGACAAATTCATCTTTTCGGGGTACTTCATTGTGCTAGACATGGAAGATGATTGTGACATTCCTATCATACTTGGTCGTCCATTTTTAGCAACTAGAAGAGCACTCATTGATGTACAAAAAGGTGAACTTACAATAAGAGTGCAAAATGAACAAATAATGTTTAAAGTTTTTAAAGAATTTGAACCCCTTAACATTGATAATGCTAATGAATGCTTAAGAATAAATGTTACTGATTATGTGAATAGCTTGAAAGAATCTATTGAGTCCCCCAAACTTAAGCTTTTAACACATGCAGCTGTAAACAAGGACATGAAATCACCAAAAAACAATTCAACCTATTATAACTTTGAAAGTATGGCATCGAAGGTTGATATTATGGACTATGTGAACTTTCTGAAGACTGCGCCTCTCATGTATGTATCAAAGGCGATTACGGAAAACTTTGAGATAAGATATAAGCTCAAACCATCAATTGAAGAGCTACCAAGTTTAGACCACACACTTTTGCCTTCTTATCCCCAATCAAGTATGAAAGTGAAAAGTCCAATGGAAAGGTGAAAAAGTTGTTAGAAATACATAAATTGGATGAGTTACGTTCGAATGCTTATAAGAATACCAAAGAGTTCAAAAAGAAAAAAAATGACATGAAAAGAGAATGGGGCACCGTGTTTACAAGCTAGAAAATAAGGTATTATTGAACAAATCAAGACTCAAGCTATTTCTAGGAAAACTCAAAAGTAAATGGAAACAAAGGGATATGCCTTAGGACTTGATATGGTCGTCTAGTCAAGAATGTTAAACATGATGCTGGTTGGGAGGAAACCCAACATTAATTTACTTATATTTTCATTGCTTTTGTTTTGTAGGTGAATAAATGTGGAGAGCAATGACGTAACAAGAATGATTGTTTCAACAACAGATGTGGTATGCCAAGACTAAGGGATTTTTCTTTCCTTTTACATTTTCATATTTATATGTGCACATTGAGGAAAATGTGTAATTTGAGTTTGGGGGAGTGATAGGGCAGAACCGACATCGCCGATCTTGCTGTTATTTTGGTTTTATGTATTTATAAAACTCTCGCAAGTGCACGAATCATTTCGTAGAAAATGATAAGTATACTCCCAAGGTCGATCTAAGGAAGGAATGTATGTGGTTTTTAATTTATTATTCAAACTTTTAAAAACGAAATTAAATCCTAAATATCCTGTCACGATATTTTGGGTTTTTTTGTGCTTCTAATCTAATGACAAAAAAATAAACATAGATACAGATTCAATAAATATTTATGCAAATTTTATCTTTTATAATAGTGGAGTATTTATGGATATAATAACTAAGTAATTATGCTTGCTCATATTATTTAGGTTATTAAAGATATGAATTGATATTTATTGATTCTCTCTTTTTTATATGAATACCACCTTTGGTGGGATTAGATATTCTTTGTTAACTAAACAAATCAATTAACACCTATGGGTGGGGTTGTAACTAATTTGGTTAATTAAATTAATTCCCTTTTCTAGGAGATTGAAAATGAACCATTTAAATGCCACCTTTGGTGGGGTTAGACAGTTTAAACTTTATTCAAGGTGTCCAAATTAAACCTAAGAATTTAATCACAGACAAATTAAATATAACATGTAAGAATAAAGCATAAAAAATAACTGTAAAGAAAATAAAATCCTTACAGTACTTTGATGCTATTCCCGTTGCTGGAAAACCTCCAAACGAATTTTGCACTCCCATTTATTGAATCAAAAAGCAAATAAATTACAAAAACATAACTAGTTCTTCTCAAAAAGAGAAGAACTCTAAAACTAAGAAAAACTAATTAAGAAAAGCTAAAAACTAAGAAAAACTAAAAAAACTAAGAAATGAGAGAAAGAAAGAGAAGAGAAGATGTGTTTTTAGGTGTGTTTAGTTGTGAATAGAATGGGGGTATTTATAGGTGAGTATGGGAAGAAAAAGTGGGTGAAAAAATGATAAAAAATTGTGGAAACGTAGAGTAGTGAATGATGATGTCATTTGATGATGTCAGCATGACGTGGGGCGGCTGCGCGTACAGATGGGGCGCAGATGGGCAGAGGCGCACGTGGGATAGGAGAAAGGGTACACACGGGACTAGGCACGGGTGCACGCGATATGGGTGTGATGCGGCGGCTGCTCAGCGCGGTTGGGCGGCTCCGTGCGTGATTTTCTCCCTTTTGACATTTTTGACCCATTTTGTCCAATTTTTCCATATTTGTTGACCTTTCCTCATTTATTTATGAATATATTTGTGATGTATTGCCTCCAGTATTTCTCTTTGAGTCTTTAAGTTACGTTTTTAAACGAAAATACCTGAAAAACAATAAAAATACCCGTGATTCCAAAAAGACAAATTTATATAAATATATGATAAAATCATATAAATATATATTTTTAATAAATTAATGTGCATAAAATCATGGTAGTTTTAGTGCTTTTTGAGCACTCATCAGGGAGGGAACTTCATTCTCTACATTAGTATTTAGTATGTGTTTTAAATTTTTAAGAAATATTTTTTGTTTTCAATCATGATTTGGGTAGAAATTGATAAATATATGGAAATAAATGCGTGCATGCTAGATATGAAACATATGAACTCAATGATAAAAAAATTTGTCATGACTAGGATAAGGAATGTAGCATATTTGTTAAAATATTTACATTAATCATGTGATATGCTTGATATGTTTGATTTGATTGATTTAAATTCTTATGCACATGTTCATGATTGATTTTGGTGTGCTTATTAAGAGAAAATTTGTAGTGAGTTGTGCTAGTTGATGAGATCTACCAAGTTTTAGAATCTATTTTATCATCCCTTGAGGCAAAATCCTAAATAGTATTTAGCAAGAGAAATAATTTGGGCCTTATTTGGATCGATTGAGCCTTTCAAGCTAGCCATTGTTAATATCTTTAGTCACCCATTTGAGCCTAACAAAGAACTTTCATATCTTTAAGCCACATTTTATGCCTAACTAATAAGCATTACCTTTATCTTGTATGAAAAGAATAAAAAATGCAATCATGTGTTATGCTATATAGTAAGATTAAATGTAATGCATCCTATAAAACGAAGAAGCAAAACTCACAACACAATTATCCCTCTAAAGAAAAAGAAAATAGAATTGAAAATAAGTTTGGGGTTGTTGTGAAGTTACAAAAAAAAAAGAGATGTGAAAAAAATATATGAAAAAATGTCAAAAGAGGGTGCACTGAAATATCAAGTAAAAGCTCAATTGTAGTTAAAAAGTGCATGATGAACAAAAAGAAAGCAAAGGTGTAGAAAGAGCCTAAATATCTTCATTCATTGACCCCACACCTAAGCCTTACATTACAACCATGTAAAGTCCTTACTGATCTTTAGCTAAATGCATATTTATATTAGTGGAGAGGGTTGTGAAAAGTAGACTTATGAAACTTGTTCTAAGATTGAATTGATTAGCATACTCATATAGGTTGATTTCATGAGTGCATTGGATGATATCATGCGCAACACACACACACGAATCAATTTTTCAAAAATCTTACATTTCCTTGTGTTGATGGAACGTTGATTGATGAATATGTGAACCTCTTTATCATATGATTATATGAATTTTGAGAGGGATAGTTTTCGTGAAATATGCATGTACTAATAGTAGTATATTTATGAATATACTACCCATGTTGTTTTACTTAATACTTGCTTGTTTTATTCAATAAATAGTATTTTTGGGCCAAAAATATTAAAATATAAACTTTTTAGTGAAAAGGGGTGAAAATATAAATTTTAGAATTTTTTATGAATTTTTAAGGCAAGACCAATCAAGAGTTCTCACGTGGCATGCCACGCAAGCACAGAAGTTGACTGGGTAAGTCATATAGACTCCACGAAAGTAGGGACAGAGAATCATGCTACGCCACTTTTGAGGAGGACGAAATGCATGCCACGTGTTAGCATGAAATTCAATCCAAGTTCAGAGTGTGGTCAAATTTCGTTGCCACGTGTCTCCACCTGATTACTTGTCGGGTTCCACTCGTGCGCCAAACCATCTATTTCCGTGAATAACGTTGCACCGCGTGAAGTTGACTCTAACTGGTCTCACCTGCCACGCATCGCGCCCTGATTTTCCTAGTAAATTTATGATGCCATATGTCACACTATGATTGGCTGGTACTATCAGTTTTGCTTATTTTGATTGTAACTCTTGATCTAAGCTCATCTAACGATCCAGATTACACTTGAGCTATATTTAAGCCCTTAATCACTCCATAAACCCTAAGTGGTTGTCATTAGCATAATGTTGGTCAATTTTTGGAGTTAAAAAGAGAGACAAATATAGAAAAATTAAAGAGAGGACACAATTTTGGTGGAGATTCAAGAGGAGATTAACACTACAATTCAAAAGATTAATTGTATTTCTTCTTCTACTCTTTTCTTTATCAAATTTTATGTCTTTCTTTATGAAAAATATGAGCTTTATGAACCCAATTATGTGTATTTAATTTATTAATCTAAGGATCTTATGAACCCAAATCCCAAATTATAAAGTTAATTTAATTATATTATTTAATTTTATTTTTATGCTATTAATTGTTTGGCCAACAATTTATCTATAGAGGCAATTAAATAGATTTAAGAGAATTATTTAATTGTTTGTCTTGGTTAAATAATATGCATAGTTTCTATGCAGACATGTATGATTCGTATGCAATTTAATTGGCATGAGAGTGTGATTAAATTAATTACTATATGGTGTGTCGTTTACTTGAGAGAGGAATACATGCTAAGTTAGATTCAATTGATTTTGTAATTAATTGATAATTATATTGGGAGAATTTTAGCAATTTGCATGTTTAGGAAATTGGAGATTAAGTATTCCTAGATATTTCTCATATATCTTCTAAGTTACGAAATTTGAGCTAATTAATTATTGTTATGTACTTTTAATTGTTTTAATTTTGCTTCCTTAAAATATAAAAACACATAAAAATCTGATTTTTATTTTTTTAGTTTTAAAAATTAGTTTCTAATTAAATAATCTCTATGGAAACGATTTTTTCTAATCATTATATTACTTGTTGCGATACCTATACTTACGTATTCATTGTACACAATTTATGTGTGGAAATCAATAGTCAACTATGTATCGTACACAACCAACAATTTGAGAATGCTGATTTGAGAAGTTAATCAATTCAGCAAAACTTATTCTCACCATGGTTCTCACACATGAAAAAGTTGCATGAAGGTAAGTAGCAGTCGATACACGACTCATAACCATACATGCTTCTCACATAAGAAAAAGTTGCACGTAGGAAACTAACAGCCAACACACAGCTCACATATAAAACTCATTCTTAAACACCACCTCAAGTACTCACCACTCAAGAGCACAGTTTTCCTCACTCAATCATGAATCACTAATATAGAACAATACTCATGGTAACAATGATCGGAAAATATAAAAATGAGATGTCGATTTGATAGAACTTCGCTACATTTTCTGGATAAAAAACAAAGAGAAATGGATATTTATAAAAGAAACCAATGTCATAACCACCTCGCTATGGCCTCACCGTGGTCCTTGCTGATCATCTTGCTACAACCTTATTGAGGGTTGTGGTGAGGCCCTTGTCAATAGATGTAGCAAGGTGCCAAAAATCATTTCTTTGTTACAAAAATTGTCAAGTAATTTCCATAGATATTCGTACCAAAGTCGAGCAAAAATCCACCACTCACGGTCTAGCATGTCTACTAAACAACCAATCCCATGGTATGTGAAAAAAATGCTTTCAATTATAGTGTTCCTAACTATATGCATGTGAGCATTACTGATATGCAATAATCAACCTTACAAAGAAGAAGATAAAATACTAAATAAAGTAATCAAACTCCATGTTTTGCATATGGGAAGCTAACCTGTAGACACATTGGACTACAGAAATTAAAATCTCCCCCTTTGGCTTTCCATGTCAAAACACTACACAACTAAGTGCATACACACATCAATCATGAGATGATCTAAAGATGTTTGTTCCTATGAACAAAACATTTGACACATCTAATATCCAAAAACACACCTAGTCTAAGTGCATCCATCTTGTGCGCTCCATCCATATTCTCTTATCAAATCATCTGCACTCTACTAGTCTAAAACACGAGAGTCTTAACATGTCTGCACATTGCAAGTCTATACCTTGATGACTACAATCTACACCTATAACCTACACGTATAAAACAAACACATACCTCATAAATGTATCATGTCAAAACAATATGTAGTTTATCGAAATATTGTCGTGTTAACCTTGCATAGGTACACACTGATAGGCAAGGCACAACCAATATGTAGCATAAACAAACATAATCTATATGCAATACCAATATGAAAACTCCCCTAAACTTATGCAACACTCTCCTTAAGTATATGGATATCAGGTAATCATAATATAGTGCAAATTGCACTCACCATCCCATGCAAAAAATATCTTGTTAACAAACAAACAAAATGCACAAACAAACACAAGCCATGTACATTTTGACATGAAAAGTCAAATAAAGCACACATAGAGTATGGAACATACATATCACACTCCTATATGAAGAAGAGAAATCAAATAGAAATGAAATAATGTCTAACATTCATGTAACATAATAGGGAAGATTAGAGCAAACATGATAAGAAGTATCACATGTAGTCAAATAAAATAGATATAACAACACTAAGGCAATATCAAGGTAAAAATGCAACATACGATAAACTGAATGCACAAACAAACCAAGATAAGTGCAAACAGAAAACATCTCCTTAATGCAATACATAGCATGGAGCCCCACGTCCATACATGCTATGAGAGGATATAAAGAGGTTCGTAATATGCTTACAACACATCGATAAGATGGGTGGTCAAACACCAATGCCACATAAATGTGTCAGAAAATCTGTAAGAATAAGTTGACTAGGAGTCCAACTATCTTCCAAGTTGATACACTCTTAGTGGCTTAACTCTAAGTCTAACTATCGTCCAAACTGACCCACTCCTAGTGTGCCAACTATTTCCCCCTAAATATCAATGCCACATAAATGTGCCAACGAATCCATAAGAAAAAGTTGACTAGAAGTCCATCTATTTTCAAAGTTGACACACTTCTAGCAACTCCACTATCTTCCCATAACGACACTTGGGTGTGTTCAATCTTGCAACCTCACCTCATACTATGCACACACATACAAAAATAAAACCTAGTATGCCAAAGAAAACATGTGTCGTGCAATCTAATAGCAAATACCAAGCGAACAACTACATGTAGGAAATATGCACTAAATTACTACATAACAAGAATGCTAGTAAACACATAAGATGATATTTGAAACAATAGAATGCATACTACTTATGTTACATGTCATAATAATAGTTCTATTTATGCATGGCTTATACAAAGTGATGTTAATAAGAAACAAGCATCAAAAGAACATATAGGAAACAAGTTAGGAAACAAGCATGTTATGCATCCTACATTCTAAAAACTCCCCCAAAGCAAAAGCTTCTACACATAGTAGAACACATAAAATATAGATGCAAGGAAGAATACTAAACAATTTGAGATAAGTATAGTTCAAAAACTCACATAAGAGAAACAAGATAATAAGATAGAGAAACATTCAATCTCACTGTAAGCTCTATGTGAGAGTTGGCCATATTTGTGAGCAAAATATACAAACAAAATTTTAGTTTCTAATTGTATCCTTAAAGAATATTTTCAAGCAGAAGAAACTATCAAGCTCCAACGATCATAATTGAGATATATCTTTGTTCTTATACACATTTGATTTCATATTAGACATGTAGAATCATTTTAAGATTAGGCTATTTGATCAACCGGTCTACTCAATTTAAAAAGTCTTGAATTAATTATTTAATTGACTAGATCAATCAAGTAATTAATAGTCTATCAATCGAGCACTAGATCAATCGATTTATTGATCAACCCTTGTTTAGAATTAATTATTTATTAAATTGGATCAATTGAGAATTGCTTGGATCTATCGAACAAGTTTCGATCGCTATAGTGGATCAATCAATATGGGCATTCAATTAATCAAACTATGTACTCAATCAATTAAGAATATGTTAGATCGATCGAGTAGCTAGGGATTGATTATAAAAACTATTTCTAGCTCGAATTGAATTGGGTTTTTACTATATTGTTTTTCTCTTTAGAACTTTTCTAACTAATTTATGGACAACATGGTAATTTTACTTTAACTTAGTGCTTCAAAATATTCTATATTTACAAACCTAAGCACACAATTTTAATTAACCACACAAGATTATTATTCTCTTTCTTTTTATGCAAAATTATTCAAGTAGGCTTTTTCATTGAGTTAATTTATCAAACATTTGTGGTTGTGATTGATGGATTAACAAGCTTACAATATTTTTGATATTTTGCTTTAAACTGATTGTTCTAGATTTGCTAGCTTATTTCGATTTATCTGATATATTTATTAAATCATCTAGTTAGGGTTTTTTTATTATTGAGTCTGTTATAGGAGACACATTTGCTCTTGTGTTATTATGCTAACTTTTCAAGTGTTGGTAGAATGAGTTCGATTTCTTGTGTGACTCAAGTTGTTAGAATCTTAGTCTAGATTTGAACACCTTTCTTATAGAGGCTATGATGAAAGTAGCAACTTGTAAGTAGATTACTTGAAGGTTTTATCTTGGTGGGTAGTATAAGACTTGGCTGTGTAATTTTACCTTATTTATCATAGTGGATAGTTAGGTGGTCCAGTTTTCACCTAAAAATATCATAACTCAATCTTTATATTTTTGCATTATTTTATTTGAAAATGATTGCATGCTTGGCCGTCTATGAATATTTTAAGTTATCATAATATCATTAATTATCTATTCACTCGATTTAGATAATTAAGTCTGTAACTAAAAAAGAAACTTTCACTTGGTATTAGAGCCATCACTAGATATACTTAGTGTTCCTTGGACATCGTTATAGATCCTTTAAGAAAGGATTCAACTATAAACCATGTTCCTCATTTGATGGGTCTAATTACCCATATTGGAAGGCTTGTATAAAGCAAATTAAACAAAGGAGACTAAATAATAGAAAACATATGTTTAACAAAAATATATTAAAAACGCTTAACTTCATGTGTAACTTTTCTTCTATCCCCAACGTAGAATCTATATTATTCTCAATGCATCAAATATAAATCAAAAATAAAGAAGAAAAATAAAGAAAATTACCCATTTGTCTTTACACAACTTGATCAAGTATAGTGATGTGATGCATCCATTATATGGTTCAAGTATATCACAAAGATAGAACGTTGTATACTTTTCATAAATCACATATTAACAAATAGTTTTGAATTCAACATTTCTCAATAAAATAAACATTGTTCACATTAACCAAAAAGCCATATAAATAAAATAAATTAAAAACAAAAGAACAACAAAAATAATTTAAAATAAGATAAAATAAACAAATAAAAATGTATCAAAGGATATAAAAATAAACAAGAAAGAAAAATAATTAAAATAAACAAAAATAACTAGCCGGTATACAGAAATAAAATGAAATAACAAAAAGAAAAAAGAAAAGTAAATAAATAATAAAAATAAAATAAGTATATAAAATCAATTAAATAAAAGAAAATAAACAAGAAATAAAAGTTAGTACAAAAAATACTAAACAAAAATAGATAACAAAAAGAAATAAAAATAAAATAAAATAAACAAACAAACAAAAAAATAACAAAAATAAATAAAGTTAGTAAATAAATAATTAATAAAAAAATAAGATAAAAAAAACAAGAAATAAAAATTATAAAACAAAAATACTAAACAAAAAGAAATAACAAATAAAAAATTTAATTAAAAAAATGAAGGAAACAAATAGAAGAAAATAATATAAAAAAACAAGGCATGAAAAATATATAAATAAAAGAAAACAAGTAAAAATAAACAAAAACAAAAACATTTTTTTAATAATTTCTTTCAAATATTTTAAATTTTTAAATTTCTTTTAATCAACCCACAAATATTAAGAAAAAAATCACAAAAGAAAAAATATGAATGTTTACGAAATCACTTAAATAAAAAATTAGATAGCAACAAAATCTAAAAAATAACTAATTAGAAAACAAATTAATAATTTAAAATACTAATTCTACGGGAACTACTCCAAAAATTGGAATGCCAAATTTTGTATTTGTTAAAAGCTCGCAATTGTATAAATAATTTATAATAAGCGATAAGTGTACACCCAATATCATTTCTCAAGGAATTGTGATGACTTTAAAAAATTAAATTATTTTCTAATTTAATTATGAAAAAAATAATATTTTCCTAAACACTTTAACAATTTTTTGGTGGGTGAACATACTCATAGAGGCTAAGTTAAATTATATTTATAAAGCATATAAATTCAAGCGATTAATATAACGATAGTAAATTCTAGGATGATGGATATATATGGAATTTTAGCGAGTATAACTCTTGATGAAAAAGACAAATTACATGGTTCATGTAATGAGTTATATTTACATATTTTTTTCTCATCTCATATTTAAGAATACTTCTATGGTTATGGAAAGTTCACACAGTTTTAATTAATCAATGACTTTCGAGCTTGAAATTTATTCATGAGAAAACTTGAGGAAAATATATAAACCAAGGGTCTCAATTAACTAATAATTTTCTTGGTTATGCTTGAAATTAATTAATTAGTAAACCCAAGTTAAATATATTCTTTTAATTATAAATCAAGATTTGGTTCATCATTGATTTATAATTAAATATATTTTTTAACCTACAATTTTAATCACATTTAATTAATAACTTCCTTGATTATGCTTGAAATTGATAAATAAAATTAAATTAAACTCTTGTTCACTTGTACATAATTAAACACAGATAGTTTTTCTAATGCTTAGATCTAAACATATTCATGCATTAAATTAATTGATCACTCTAATTTATACATGTATATTTATGGCATTCAAACATAGAATCAAACACATCAAGATTTAAGAATTAAAATTAAAATTAAAATTGTTCATAAATTTTAAATTAATTAGATCATATCATAAGGCTTGAAATTACCCAAAATTAAATTATTAAATTAGCTAAATTTCATAAGAATCAGCATTATTATCATGAAAAACTAAAGAGAAGAGGATTAAGAAAGGCTTATGAAGATCTCCAAAATTCTCCTCCAAAAGTTTCCCTAGATGTGCTTTGTGATCTCTTGTATTTCTTGTAGTAATTGTTATATTGATTTTATTAATTTTGATGCTATCTTATTTTGTGATGTGTTTCTTGTATTTATAAGAGAAAAATTAAATCAGAATGTAAATATGATTGATGGTTTTCTGGTGAAGATAGGATTAGTGTACACCACGTGTCAAAACGATAGGATAATCTACGATGCTTAAAAGGAGAGATAAGTTGCGATGGGAATAAGATGCAATGTGGTACTAAATACATGCACTTTCTTTCTAAGTGAATCCACCTATCAAATAAAAATCATAAAAAATGTTAAAAATACCAAAAAATTTAGGAAATTAATATTTTCTTAATAAATACAAAATAAACAATTTTATCTCATTATAATAATAAAATATGTATAAATCTAAAATAATTGATATTTGAAAATATGTATAAAATAGAACTTATCAACTACATCCCAAAAAAGATAGAGGGAGGTGAACGACGAGGAGATATATTGGTACTTCTCTAAACATAAACTAGGACATTGCCTAGTATTGTGCCCAATAGTGCCATAGATATGTCATGTATATGTAGAAGATTCAGAGTAATGAGGTCTATGTCTCTGACGTGAACAATGAGAAGGGAAAGAGGAAAAGGCACTAATATTAATTATCATACAAGGATGAGGAGTTAATTTCCCACGATGAGGTCTTAAGTGCCCATGCTCACCATAGTGGGGACATGTAGGAGAAAAGCATATAGTTAAGGGTAGGAGACCATCACTAGCATGATAAGAAGAGGTATTAGAAAGTGAAATGTTCAATTGGCTGGAGGAAGGGGCAAGGATGTAAGAACTGACTTACTATTAGAGGCAATAGTGACAAACTTTAGCTTAGGATCAGCCATAAAAATGTTGATAAGCTTTGGAGTAGAAATAATGATAACAGTAGATGAATATTCTTTAAACCCAAAACCTCTCTTATCTCCTAAGGATTTAGTGTTATTGAGGATCTCATATAGCTTCTAACTTATTATCATAAGCTTGCAAACTGTACTCAAAGAGAAAGCCAGTTCTTCTTGGCACTTTAAGAGCTTTTATCCCAAAGCAGAAACAAGGTCTTCATTCTCTTAAATAAAAGACTCTAGAAAAATAATAGAACTATTAAGATTCTTAACCTTTTCATGGAGCTTCCCAAACTCTACATTCTTTTTCAAAAAGAGTATAAGCTAAATACTCTTTATCACTTTCTAGAATAATCTCTTTTTGTGAAAGGAGTAATTTTATCTGTCTAATCATTATAGGGTTCAAAACTAATAGTTCTATGAGTCATTACCCTAGACTCACAATTCTTCAACTCATCCTCCAGATGCCTGGAGAGATTAGAGTTAAACTCCACTTGAATATTATAGTATCTCTTATGAATAACCTCACACTTTTTCATGAGATCACTCTTATCATAGTTAGCAAAGGATTTCCTTTTCTCAAGAGTAGCCTTCAACACGCTCAACTCTTTATTTTTTTTCTTAAGACTCTCCAAAGCTTGTTTCCTTGATTTTTTTATTTAATTTTCTCCTTATGGAACTCGTTTTAAGCATTAAGGAGTTCAATTTGATCATCTTTATCATCTTCAAAACTTCGGTGGCCTAGTGAGGTAGTGGGAGGATATTATGGAGTCTTAGAAGCCATAAAAGTAATAAAGTTACACTTATACTCTTCAACATTATGAGTACTATCTAAAATACTAACCTCATCTTTCATCGCCCATTTTCCAAGAGTTTTTTTTAAGGGTAGTTGGTAGCAATATGACATAACTTTCCACCTTCAAAGCACTTTATCTAATTCACAAAGTTTTTTCCAAGTTGATGATTAGGCTTATACTCATAGTCATCTTTCTTACCATACCTCTTGTCTTTCCTATTTGAGGTATCTTTCTTGAATCCTCTAGAGGGATTATTTTTGTTCCTAAAGAATCTTCTAAAGCATTGAGCAAGGAATGGAATTTATTCTTCATCAAGACTAGAGTTCTCATCACCACCCATAACTTTACTTATAGGAATGTTGCTACCACTTTCTAAGGTAGTAGTCTAAGCATGAAACCAAAAGAAGAGATTCATATGGATCTTCTCAACTTGTTTTTCTTCATCAATTGGCCCATCAAGGTTGTGAGAAGAGTTGATGATGTCTTATAAATGAGCATAAAACTTATCAAAGGTTTCATTCTTCTCTATTTGGCTTAACTCAAAGTCTCTATTGAGTCTAAATATTTTGATAATAGAGGTACCCTCGTGTGTGGTACCTAGAATACCCATGCTTCCTTCAAAGCATGGTCACTTTGGATTCTCCTATATTCATCAAGAGTGACAACTCTTAAAATGGCATAAAATCCCTTACTATTCCATTCAAACTCCTTGCTTTGTTCTTTAGTCCACTTGATCATAAGTTTAGGGATAAAGGTGTTTTCTACAAGGGTTTTGGTTAGGAAAGTCCAATCATTCTCAGTAATATACCAAACATGATCTCCAAGCGAGCCCAAGAAATCCCATATATGGGACTTCTAATAAGCATAGTTATGCCCATTAAAAAGAGGAGATGTACCTACATTTCCTCCTTCTCTAGAATCTATAAAGATAAAGTGTATGTAAAATGTGAGTCAATTGAATCAATATCAGAGTGATAAATCCCAAAAGTTTGTATAGCTTTGATACCAATTGAGAGAATGTACAACCCAATAAACAACCAAGGTAAGGAGTTGACAACTCCTGGGGACTAGCCTCTAACTCACACACAGCAAAAGTAAAGCGGTTATGCAAATAAAGCAAAGAGATTAATAGACACAACAATTTAATCTAAATGGAATAGAATCAAAGCAGAAAAAGTACAAAAATATATATTAAAATAATTAGGAGTAGATAAGGAAATAATTTTTTTTCAATCACAATTGAATCCTCAATTGTTGGCATAAACTTGGACATTTATTACATGTGTACTAATTAAAACACAAGAGCAAGCAAACACGTCAATATAATGAGGTAAATCTATGTAGAACCTATCCTATGTGGTAAAATTCTTGAGTTTCTTATGAAAACCACTCAACAATAAAAAATCTCTAATAGTGTATAAAAAATTTACAACTTGATAGAAATATACCTCTAATATCTCTATCAGTCATGACACCTAACCTTACTACTCCAATACTGCCCCCGCTATCTATCTCTAGAGCTACTTTGCTTCAAATTTAATCAGGTTCTCCTTTTGAACCCTACCATTACCTAGTAGTATGATAAGTCAAAATGGTCAATATAAGTCAATCCTAAGGGTAGGAAAAAAAGCTCTCAAACCTACCTATCTAAGCCTTGGTTGTTAGTTTACTGAATTAACCTAATCTGCTGAAACAATGTTTGCTAAATAGTCTAATGAAGAACTAATATCAAAACCATACTCAAGGTAGTAGTAATTCAACATCATAAAATAATTATGCTTTCAAGAAGAACGAGTTTCAAAAATGCCAAAGTATACCCACATTTTTATAATTATTCAAAGAATTAAAAGAAAGGGTATCTATAAAAATATTGAATAATCCAAGTGCCTCACTAGCAACTTTCCATCCTTATCAAAGGCCATGGTGGTGAAGGAGGGGATGGGGGGTGGTGAGACCCTTGATTAGCACACCAATTGTTTTTATTTCTTGAAAAATTCCAATAATTTCCAAAAATACCCACATGCCAAATTAAACAAAAACACAAAAAACAACTTAGCATGCATACTAATGAACCAATCCTTATGGTATGTGTAAGACATACAAGAAAACAAAGTGTAACTAACTATATGTGTGTGCAGTATTGATCATTAGAAATTAACCATACATAGGGGATAAAAAAACACAAAGTAAGCAAAATGAATTATGTGTTTTGTTCATAGGAAAGCCAATAAGACTCAAAGACTTACTGAACTTACACCTACCTACCAACTTATTTCATTTTCCTAAATTTCAAGAATGGTGAAAATTAGGTTTTCCTTTCATGAGCTTACCACATCAGAGTCATTTGGGGATTTCTAATCCAGGTCAAAGGGTTATTAGGAGAAGAAAAATGTAAGGATAAGCTAAATGATTGTACTGAGTCTAGGAGGTAGAGAAACAGAGGCTTGTTGAAGCCAAAAAGGCTCAAGCTTGGTCTTTGTAGGAAAAAAAACATAGCTTATTACGAAAGTTGAGTCTTTGGAAGGTAGGGTGAATGAGCTAGAAGAAAAGCTATCCTAGTTTTAGAGAGAGTTTGAGGAGTATGAATACTATGTGTGGGTTCTTTGATAGACACTTGGAAAAAGGTTATTCCTTGGCCATAGAATCTTTTAGGGATAGGGTAATGTACCTCAAGCTACACAACATGCTCAAAAGAATTATGGCATTGAAATCTCTCCCCAAATCCCAAGCCTGAGCAAGAAAATGAAAGTGATTTTAGAGAGAAGGATTAACTTTACTATCTATGTTTGGAATGACCCTTTTTTATTTGGTATAAATCCTCTTTTTTGAGTTATGGTATTGTCTTCATCCTAATTGTAGTTCAATAAAGTCTTTATTTAATGTTCAAACCATATGACTTAATTAACATTATTTATTTCATAATTTGAGATTTTCATAACCAATCAATCACGCATTCATTATTGTGTTCCATGTGATATCGTTTTGAGGCACATTTAAGCTTACAAATTTAGGCTCCATATCATGTATTTTCCACATATTGGAACCTCAATTCTTATAGATATTCCTTAATAGGGCATTACGCTAAGTAATTGGGAAGGTCAAAATTGAAAATACTCGATCCTATTTAGAAATAAAGAGGTTGAAATTCAAACCTTGGTGTGAGAGGGAACACACTATTTTTAATGAGTACCATTGCATAGAGTTCCTTTGTAAGATGAAAAATCTTGTAGATTTATAAGTTCTTGAGAGAACTCATATTTTATTTAAGGTGCTTATTTGGAATGAATAGGTTTGATTATTTCATTTTATTTAATTATTTATGCAAATTTGTCAGATCGAAATCAAGGATATATTTTGCTATATTTTAGGTGTTTTAGCTTCAAAAGAGATAAATAATGTCAACACAAGAAGACACAACACTTAGAGCACTCCAATAGCACCCTAAGAGCTAAAAAGGCTAAGGCATGTAAACCTTAAATCAAGAGTCAACCACTATGTAAGAGGCACAAGAAAATGTCATCATAAATATGCGTGCCTCGATGAACCCTATGTGTGCCACAATAGTCAGCTCTTGGGAATTCATACTTAGCACGAAAATATTTTATGCCATAGCAAGATAGGATATGTGCCATGGCATAGTCCTCTCGAGTCGAATGGTACGAATGTGTTTCAGATTTGTGTTGTAGTGTGGAAAACATTGTGTCGTGGCATATAAAGTAATTTTTGACCTTAACTTATGTACCTCAAATTTTCTTATAAATAGAACATTACATTAGATCATGAGCTTTTTCATTTATAACTCAGGTTATTCATTCATAGTTTTAGTTTAGAATTTAGAACCAACTGCCTATAGCCATTTCACCACTACATATAGATACAGAGGGAGAACCTCATTATTGTGAAGAAGATCTAAGGATTTGGAGAACCTAATGAAAATTTATTTAGAGATTTGGAATGATCTTCAATAAAAAAGTGTATTTCTAATTGTTATATCTCTTATTTATCTCTATAGTCTAATGTCTTTCATAGTTGAATTGACTTTTATTAATTTAACTATGATTGACTAATTTTTTAATATAGGATTTTAGTTTCTACTTTCAATGATTGGAAGAACAATTTTATGGTTGAATAAATAAAAGTTTTAAATTATTTCATATTTATAATCTTCAAATCTTTAATTATAAATTCATGATGGGCCAAGTCTTGATTTATGTAAGGTTTATATGAGTGTTGGTAATATTGGTAGACAAAACATACAAATGCAATTTTAGTTTCTAGGTGTGTCCTTTAAGAATTTTTTTCAAGCAGAAGAAACTATCGAGCACTAACATTCACAATTAAGGTATATCTTTGCTCTTATACACGCCAGATTTCATATTAGACATGTAGGAACATTTTGGGATTAGGCTTTTTACTATATTGTCCTTTTTTAAAAAAATCTTTTAACTAATTTTGTGGACAATATAGTAATTTTACTTAGACCTAGTGGTTCAAATTATATATATATACAAACCTAAGTACACAACTTTATTTAACCACACAAGAGCATTATTCTCTTCATCTTATTCTCTCTCTCTCTCTCTCTCTCTCTTAATTTGCAAACATTATTTAAGTAGGCTTTTTTCATTGATTTAATTTGTCAAACATTCGTGGTTGTGTTTGATGAATTAAGAAGCCTACAATATTTGTGATATTCTACTTTAAACTGATTGTTCTAAGGTTGCTAGTTGATTTCAATTTATCTAATATATTTATTAAATTCATCTAGTTAGGTTCATTCATTATTGAATCTATTCTAAGACACATATTTACACTTATGTTTATTGTACTAACTTCTCAAGTACTAGTATAATGGGTTCGATTGGTTGTGTGACTCAAGTTGTTGGAACGTTGGTCCATCCTAATCCAAACACCTTTCTTGTAGCGACTATGATAAAAGCAATGACTTGTATGTAGATTACTTGGGTGCATTGTCGTGGTGGACATTTTGAATCCTAGCCTTGTGATTGGACTTTATTTTTAATAATGGATAGTTAGGTGGTTCGTTGGATCAATAGTTTTCCTCTTTTGTCATCGGTGTGACATAAGTTATTTTCACTTAAAAATATCATCTCTTAATCTTTATATTTTTGGATTATTTTATTTACACGTGATTGCATGCTTGACTATCTATGAAAATTTTAATTTGTCATAATTCCACTGATTATGTATTCATTCCCTCTAGCTAATTAGTTTCGTAACTAAAAAAGAAACTTTCATTTGGTATCATAACAATCACTAGATACACTTAGTTTTCCTAGGACCTTGTTATAGATCATTTGGCAAAGGGTCTGTGTACAATCCATGCTCTTTACTTTGATGGGTCTAATTACCTATATTGGAAAGCTCACATGAGAACCTTTCTTTCTATGATCTATAGTTGAAGGTGTCTAGAACTCTATGATTTATAGTTGGGAACCATTTATGGTTACCAAAGATAATGTTGTTACTCCTAAACCTAAGAAAGGCTGGACCACTAAAGATGAAACTGATAGTAACTAGAATCAAAAGAGTATTAATAGTATTTTTAATGCTACGCATGATAATGAGTTTCATCATATTTCTCATGTCAAAACTACTAAGCATGATTAGGATACCTTAGAGGTTGCCTATGAGGGTACCTCACAAGTTAAACAAACAGTACTTTGCATGCTCAGTACTCAATTTGAGAATATTCGCTACTAAAAAAAGTACATATGGCCTCGATTTTTAACCGTGATCGTAGGTCTATAGCCAAAATTATAAGAACCAAGGCCTAAGTGAGAGAGACCATAGATAACGACCTATGACCTCGAGAGTTTATTATATACTAAAACATAATAAAAAATTACTATTACAAACTACTTTTTTACTATTAATTGTAAGCATAAATATGCTACAAAAATAATTAAAATAATAATTCATACTTTTCAGCTTATTGAAAATTGTCTCTCAACTCTTTCTTGACTCCATCTTCTGCAAATGTATATTCGATTGCATCTTTTGCCAATTGAAATATTTCTCTCCTACCTGAATCACCTGCAATATTAAGCAAGAATAATAATGAACTTAATTGCAATTATAGAAAAAACATTAAACGTCCTCAAGCATCCCAGTTTCATACACAGTTTCCATTACATGTATCATTTACAAGAGCATTCAAGAGATCACGTAGTAAGACCATCCAAAGAAAGACAAAGGCACCAAAGACTAAGTAGCACACCAGCGCAACGCACATCCACTAGCACCAGCACCAGCACCAGCACTAGCGCAACGTAGCATACCAGCACCAGCACTAGCTCACTAGCACCAACACCAGCACCAGTAAGCGTACCAGCACTAGCAATATTGTGAACAATTGATTCATCCTCATTTCCTACATCTTCTGCTTTCTCAGGCCCAAAAAATTTAGATGAGGTAGCAGCATCTCTTGAAACAGGAAGACCTACTAACAACGATACATCAAGTCTATGAACCCAGTCTTATAAATAAATATGAACACAAAACAAATATATTATTATAGTTTACAAAGTTCATGTTTCAATGACTCACAAGGGACAACTGAAGATGCAGAACATGGTTTCTGTTTGTTGGCTAATAGATCCCAAAGATCTGAATTTTGTACATTTGACAACAAAAAGAAAAGGATCAATAGATACTTCTCACATTTTAAAAGAAACCAAATTTCAAAAGAAAGCACTTTGAAGCTTGATCAACCCTTACAGTTTCTCTTTCTATTGCATTCTTCAAAAGCCATGAGTGTCTAGGCTTGAGAGAAACCCATTCCTGAAAGCTTGTAAGAAAGAAGCAAAGTACAAGACTGAAGTGATACCTTGAAAGGGGAAAGTTCTTCAGGAGTTTCTAGATTATCTTTTATTTCTAAACGTGGAAACATTTGTTTCAGCCGGGCCATATACTTTTCACTTTATAAATCTCACCGGTAATAGCATACACTAAAGTTGTATTATCAAAACCCATGCCTCTGAGCATCATACCAATCTATAGGAGGGAAGCAAAAATTCATTATCAATCACCAGATGTTACACAACAACCACTTCCAAAAGACATCTCAAACACGTGCTATATGTTGATACCTTATGCATCTGAACTAGGCAAACATAACAACTATACCAAACTTGCCCAACCAGAGGAACTGTGGTTCAACGAGTATTTGGAAGAAAGAGAGGGTAAAAGTAACAAACCCTAAATTGAAAATTGAGAAGAGTCACATACCCTTTAGAGCATCATATGGGAAGGACAATGGCTCTGGTAAAATAGAGGAACTGTGGTTCCCATCCTTCTAGCTACAGATCAATAGGATTTTACCTGTACTTGATCATTTCTACAAAAATTAGTACATCACCATCCAATGATTCAGTCCCATCGCACATAGTTAACTTCGCTTCCATCACGAGACGACGATGGCTAGAAGGCGAGATGACGATGGCTAGAAGGCGAGACGATGACGGCCAAAAGGTGAAGTGAACTACTAACTCTACCAATGTGCATGAAGTTTGTCATCGCATAGGAATTGAACCACTAACAGTGATGCCATAGCCAGCGATGCCACAACTAGCGATGCCAACGAAGAAACATCTCTAGAGCTTTCTAGAGCTTTCCTTTTGGATTGATCAGCTTGAAAAAATAAAAAAAGAAAAATGAGAGAGATGGTTAAATTAAAGGAGAGAAAGAAAAGAGAGAGATAGAGGGAATTAAATGAAAAGAGAGGGAAAATGAAAAATGAGAGAGAGAAAAGTAAAAAAAAGGAGAAAAAAATTAATGTTATGTCTATAGCTCGATTTTTAAATAACCGAGGCCAAAACCATATAGCCTCGGTTTTCATAAAAACCGTACCTAAATGTCTGAGACTAAATGTATATATTGTAGTTGTGATTAGGATGAAAGAAAATGAGACTTATTATGAATTCTATGCTAAATTATGTAATATTATGAACACTCCTGCCACACTTGGAGGAAATATTGATGATTTTAGGATAGTTAGAAAGATTTTTAGCTCATTACCATATCACTTCCATATAAAGGTCACTACCATTGATGAAAGTAAGGATGTTGACAATATCAAAATAGAGGAGCTTGTTGGCTCACTTCAAACATTTGAGATGAGTTTTTGTCCTCCTATAAAGACAAAAAGTGTTGCCTTCAAAACTACTATGATTGAAGAAGGTGACAATAAAGAAGCAAAACTAGTACTCTTGCTATAGTAGAATATGAAAGAACTGAACAAAATCTTCAACAAAAAAAATCTTCAAAATGAAGGTCAACCAAGTTGTCAAAATGATTAGAATATAAGAGAACACCTGTGATTTTTAATGGTAAGAAAACTAAACCCATTTTCCATAACACTTACTAACTTTGAAAGTGGTAACAATAATCCAGTTGAATATGAAAATAGTGATACCAATTTTTCATCATTTGCTACAAAAACTGGTGGACACTTTAGGAAAGTGACGTTGAATTCTTATTCAAATATTTTAGCATCACTAGTATTAATGAAGTATTTAAAGAGTTCGTTATATACAAAATAAATAAAGATAAGTTTCTTGTAGAAGTAACTAAACTCAATGAAAATTGATATCTTATGAAATAAATTCATCGATACTAGAAAAAGATAATCTTGATTTTTCAGATTGTTCTAATGTTTTGAATTCAAGTCTTGCATGTTTAGAATGGGAGAAATAAAATGTAATACAAGAAATTGAACAATCCAAGGAAGTTGTAAAAAGGCTATCAGCTGGGGCTTTAATGTTGAACAAAGTTTTTGATTATGGAAAAACAGTTGGAAACAAGAGAGGGTTAGGATATGTAGATGAGTACACTATGCCATCTTCTTCGAAATCAACTGAATTCGTAAAGCCTTCAGATATGTATTAGTCACATGATATACTTTCAAAATCAAGAACTAAATTGGTACGACCTTCTAGTCCTACCTCTACTATTACTCACTATACTCAGAGAACAGTTGCACTTGTGATTGAAAAATATGATAAATTTGTACCTATTTGTCATAAATGTGGTAGGAGTCATATTAGACCACATTATAGATTTCTTTTGAAAAATCCTTATTTTAGCAATCTCTTTCATGCTAGATATTATGGAATTAATTTTCATCATTTATAAATATATGTTAAATCTCTACCAATGATGAAAAAGGAAAATGATAAAGACAAAATAAGGATAAACCCAAGTTCAATTCAAAAATAATTAAATCAATTGAATCCACACCCAAAGATATTACGAAACCAAAATTCAAGAAAATTTTGGTTAGGAGAGATTGTATTTTTTTTTGGTCAACTAACCATATCTATCCTTTACCTAGAAATTTTTATTGTGTGCTTGTTAGATCCTAGGTGAGCAAGTTAGTTTGATTAGGTTATTTATTTTTGATTTTGAATTTAATAGTTTTATTCTTGATTTTATTTTATTTTATTTAAATTAATAGTGGGAGTAGAATTATCGTGACATTGAAATAAACTCAAATATTTTTTTATCAATAAAATAAATATTTTGTATAATCTAATTTACTTTTATTGATTATTCATTGTTTAATTGAGTATCTTGTTTTGTGCATTTATATTCTTCCATAAATATAGTGATTAATGTTTAACATGATCTCACTTACACACTCATTGGACACATAAGTATGTCATGCTTGAAGTTTATAATCAATTATGTGAGATTTTAAGGCTTGAGATAACCTTGACTATAATAATTATGGTTGAACTCTGCCTTTCACTGTATAAAATTTTGATATAAAAAGACACCTAATTTTGAGAGGGCTACTTACTGTGGTATGTGAAAGCTACTATAGTGAGCGGAGAGGGCTACCTCATAGCTAGTGTTAAAATCATCATACTAGGAATATTGACTCGTGTATATTTCCTTCGTGAAAAAAAATAATATGATAAAGAAATTACTATATCAAAATGATAATTGAATGTACAAAAAGAAAGATCCATAAATGGCTATGCAAAAAGAAAAATAAATAACCAATTCCTCAAATAAATAATGATCATAAATATGAGAGGGAATTCAAAAAAATATTAATTATTAATTAATAAATCCATCTTTTAGTAAGAAAATTTTATTATGTGCAAGTATAAATTCAATTGAACTTTTTGCATGATTGTAGATGCTTTTTACTATAAAACGTTTCATAACTAATTATAAGTAGATAAATTAACATACTATTGTACTTCCATATTTATGTCACCTTGAGCAGCTGTCAATATGTCACCATATGTGTTAAGAAATATATGTGCTTTATTAGAATACTTATGCATGCTGTAAATAATCCAATTTTGTTTAAGAATGATTTTTATTCCAAAATTGATGATTTGAGGGATTTTTATGTTTGAATAAATCTACAACATTTATTCAAATTTGTTTTATCGATATTTGTCAATTTATCTTTATTTGAGTGTTTATTTGAAAAACTTGGATAAATATAAAACTTAGGGGTGTTTCTATAATTCTCAAAAATTAAGAATGTTGATCGGTCGAGTATTAATCTCAATCGATCGAGCAAGTTTAGTTTATATATATTCTTCTTTTCCTTTCCCTTACCATGAACCCTACCTCCCCATACGCTGCCCTCTTACCTTTTTCACTCAAGAATATCCCAAATTCACTCATTTTTGTCCCTAAATCACTTAGAATAGATTACTAATTTCTTTTCTAGCATCAATCCTTAGAAAACAATTAGACTTGGCCAGAAATCAATGAAATCAAAATTTTCCATTTTCGCTCACTTTCTCACCAAACAAACACCTTTTATGAGGTTGTTTCTAAAATTTCTTCCAAAATTATTCAACTAATCTTGATTCTACAATTGTTTTGGGAAAGTTTTTGCACTATAGGTAATTTATAGTTTATTGGTATTTTTTTCATTTTAGGTTTTGTGCTCGATTTCTACTATGGCTGCAGGACATCGTGAACTTCCTCCTAGTGCTCCAGGGTCACATTTCTCTCAATGGTGGAAAAATGACTCATAATAGAGGTGTCATACTTCTTTATCTACATCCTATTTTAATTAAACATGGGATAACCTGGATAGAATTTCATGAAATTGGAATTACCCAAGCCATTAGGGCTCTAGGTTGGAAATACATGTTCACACTAGACATATTATGTTCCCATCCCTTGCTTGTGAACTGTATGAAAATATTTTCCCAAATATCCATCACCCAAGACCTATGAGCTATAAATGTTTCGCTGAAAACAAAACTGTTGACATCTCAACTTAGAGAATCAACACTTTTTTGTCCATTTCAAACATTAGGGATAGTTGTTTTAAGCTAGAATGATAAAGCATTGCTAATGAATATTTTTTAATCTAGATCACTTTATGTTGGTATCATTTCTATATGGTTGTTTATTCCGAGCGAGTTAACTACGATTTATCGGGTGTTGAACAAAATGGTAGTGCAAACATGTTACCTTCCAAGCACTCCTCTAAGATTGGACACCTATATGTAAAGATATTATATTTTATTAGAAAAGGTATCACATTCAATGTAATTTATGTTATTTTGGATGAGATTATTAACCAATCTTAGATTATTAACTCGAGGATTAGGCTTCGCTATGAATGCCTAATCAGCCAAATGTTTCTAGTTACAAGAGTACAACAAATGAAGGATTATGGTACTATTTGCTTGATGGGTGACATTTAAAATTCAACCACATCAAGATCATCTACTTAAACGTCAAAGATACAGAGATATGTAGATGTTGGAACAAGTTGCGAAGGTGCTACATATGATATTTTTGGAGATGACGAAATCAAAAAATATACATGCTTCACAACCATCTTGTCAATATTTATTTGAAATTGAGATACAAAAAAGAATGGGAACATTGGAATGATAAATGAATTCTATGAATGAATGTCAAGAAGTAATGTTTTCGATGATTACAAACATTCATTCATATTACGAGTTTCCTTCTTTAATACATTGATATACTTTTGTTTTATTTTTCTATTTTGTCCTAGTTTTATTATTGTGTTTCGAAGTCAATATTTTTTTTGTTTTCATGTTTTTGTGTGTAATTTATATTTTCTTGAGTTGTATTCAGATCATCTCCAACAATACACTACATTTGTTGTATCTGATAGTTTATGTTTCATCTATATGTTGCTTATTTTCTTGAATATGCTATGAGATTTCACATCTATTTTAATTGAATATGCAACATTTATTTATTATTTGTATGACAAAAGGAGAAAAAAATTGGAGAATATTAAATTTTGGGGGAGAATCAAAATTAAAAAATTTACAATTTTCTTTTGCAATATTATCGGAGAATAGTGAATTTAGGGTGAGAATCAAAATTAAAAATTCTCAATTTTTTCGAAATATTACACATAGGGGAAGTATTGATTTCAAGTTCTATCTAATGATTACTCAGTTATAAATATTATTTACTTTCTCTCTTCATATATATACTAAAATAACGAACAATGAGTCTTTCGGGACAAGTTGTTTGAGTGTTTATGTTTTTGTTTTTCAGTGTACATATGAGCTTTTGAGATTCAAGTGAAAATGGTTTCGTCGGATTATAGGATAATACCACTATGTAAAAAATTATTTTTCCACGAACATTATGTAGTGAGAGAGAATTTTTGTCATAGGGGGAGATTGTAAGGTTTGTATGAGTGTTGGTGATATTTGTGAACAAAACATACAAATGTAATTTTAGTTTCTAGGTGTTTTCTTCAAAAACATTTTCAAGCCAAAGAAACTATCAAGCTCTAGCATTTACAACTAAGGTATATCACTATTATTATGCATATTATATTATTAGACACATAGAAACATTTTTGAGATTAGGCTACTCGATCGATCAATACTTGTTTAGATCGATTGAGCTAAGTAGATCGATATACTCAATTTAAAAAGTCTCGATTAATTTTTTCATTGGCTGAATCGATAGAGAATTGAGTGGATCAATTGAACTAAGTACTCGATCAATTCATCATATGTTAGATCGATCGAGTGGCTAGTGCCTTGATTTTAAAATCTATTTCTAACTCGAATTAAATTGGCCTTTTACTATATTGTCATTTTTCTTTAAAACTCTTTTAACTAATTTTATGGATAACATCGTAATTTTACTTTGACCTAGTGCTTTAAAATATACTACATATAGAAACCTAAGCACACAACTTTAATTAACCACGCAAGGTCATTATTGAGTATTATTCTTTTCATCTAATTCTTTCTCTCTTTTTTTGCAAAATAATTTTCAAGTAGGCTTTTTTATTGAGTTAATTTGTCATACATTTGTGGTTGTGTTTGAGGAATTAATAAGCCTACAATATTTGTGATGTTATGCTTTAAATTGATTATCCTAAGGTTGCTAGTTGATTTCAATTTATCTTATATATTTGTTAAAACACTTAGTTAGGGTTATTCATCATTAAATCTATTATAAGACACACATTGGCACTTGTGTTATTATGCTAACTCTTTAGGTACAGGTAGAACAAATTCGATTGCTTGTGTGACTTAAGTTTTCAGAAAGTTGGTTCAGATCCGAACACCTTTATTGTAGAGACTATGATGAAAGTAGTAGCTTAGAAGTAGATTACTTAGAGTCATTACCTTAGAGAGTAGTTTGAGACCTAGCCTTGCAATTAGACCTTATTTTTCATATTGGATAGTTAGGTAGTCTAGTGGACTTGTGGTTTTCCTCTTAGATCATTAGTGTGACCTAGGTTGTTTCCACCTGAAAATCTCATGCCTCAATCTTGATATTTTTGCATTATTTTATTTACATGTGATTGTATGATTGGCCATCTTCAAAAAATTTAATTTGCTACAATTATGATAATTATCTATTGAATCCTCTAGCTAATTAGGTCAGTAACTAAAATAGAAACTTTCAATTTATAATTAAAGAAAAAGTTTTAGAACTAAGCATTACACACATCATATGTGCTTTGTTATGTATAATGAATAAGAGTACAATTTAATTTCATTGATTTGTATTAAATTAGATGGTTAACAAACTATCTTTAATAATAAATCAATGTTGGGCCAAATCTTGATTTATAATTAAAGAATATATATTTACCTTAGAACTACCAATTAATTAATTTCAAGCATGACCAAGGAATGTATTAACTAATTAAAGATATTGGTTTATGTATTTTTCTTAGTTTTTCAATTAATAAATTTTAAGCCTAACCAAAGAAGTTATTGATTAGTTGACTTTCATTAGGGACTCAACATGATTATTGGGGGTTCCCTTATTTAAAATGGAAAAAAATCAGTAAATTTGACTTGTATTAAATCACTTAATTCATTATTTTCATGAAGGGTTATGTTTGCTACAATACCATATTCATCCATCATCCTAAGTTCAACTATGGCTTAATTTTATTTAGTTATGAAGTAATTTATAATTTATAGTTCCTTTCTACCAATCAACAATTGTTAAAGTGTTTGAGAATTTTTTAACTATATTAAACAATAATTTAAAATTTTAAAATGTTCAATCAATTCCTCGAGAGGTGGACATTGGGAATATACCAGTCACTTATTATAGTTGACTCATGCACTTGCGAGCTTGTATAAAAACATTTATGCATCATAGACAAAGGGAATCATCAGGGTGTTAAATACTATGGTCATTTTAAGAGTACTTTCTTTGAGACAATGGGCCATGTGAAACAATATGAAATTTTTTTATAAGTGATTATATTAGAGTTGTGGCTCTAAGGTTATTATAAAAAATGATGGAAATATGTCTACCAAATGGAGTGTGGACCCGTTTGAAGTACCAGTTGGTCAAATTACAAGAACATTGACAAAGAGATTCAAGGATGCTTTGAATGGGCTGATGCAAGAAGTTTAGGCTCAAGCCAATTTTTTTAAGCATAATATGGATGAAGAACTACATCGTCATAAAAGATGTGTACCTATGGTGCAAATTCTAGAATAATCCAGCAAGGAAATTTGAAATGATTAGTGGATTGTTTTTAATTTGTAGATCACACAAATAAGGCATGTGCCATTACTTTATGTTTCCTTCTTAGGCATGTGATATACAGAGAAAGAAATCTGGTTGATTCTTTACCATTTTGGGCATGATTTGGAGAGAAAGAAATTTGGTTGTATTAATTACCATTTTGGCCATATAGCTTAAGGGGGAAGAACCCAGACATTTCCTTTAGTTTATGTTTCCTTTTTCTATTTTTGGTAGTTTCCCTTTCTTATATAGGCATGTAAGGCATGTAATAGCATATAAATAGGCCTTTTAAATTCAATAAGAATCATAATATTTAAGATCAAAATTGTGAGAGTAAATTTCTCTTTGGTTCTTTGAAGAACTTTTTGAACTTATCATATTTTTTTGAACTTATCAAGTCTCCATTCCTTGATTATGGTGTCTTCCTCATATCAAGGTTCACATCTCTCTATAGGTGTTGGGTTATAGTTTCCATCCAAATCTGTAGTAGAATAGTCCTAGGAACTAATTTTGTTATGGGTTTCATCACAAGTTGGCTTGGTTCGTATCATTTCGGTATCAGAGCCAAGCTTCTAGTCTTAGGTTTTCCCATGCTTATTGTATTTTTTATTTGTGTGTTTATCTTTGTTTTTTTTTGTGTATTTATCTTAATCCTAGCGTTCTTCTTCATTCATGTTCACAAAAAAATAGAGGGTTGTTGTTGATAGTTTTAATTTTTTTGATAAATTGGTGTTGCAACTTTAAATGATCATAACTTTTTACTCGGGTAAGGAAACAACTTTTATAATATATCAAATTGAAGATCATTTCAATTTATCATTTACACCACTTATAGAGGATTTAAATTTTTTGTCGCACACTTTCCATTGTGGTTTGTTTCAGTTTTGTTCAGTGGGGTTGTCAATTTGTTTTTTGTGTATTTTCTATTCACAGTAGCAATAAAAAAAGGAAAAAAGGTATTGAAAGGAAAAAGAAAAGAAAGATCTTGAAAATATTTCCAACAAGATAAGAAAGAGAGATCTTACAAAAAAAAGAAGAAGAATTGTAGCTGTGATTATTTAGTCCTTTCCTTATTCTCATATTTTTTCCATATCCCCTTTAGTTTCCTTTTTTTTAAAGAAAGATCTTGAAAAAAGACTTATAGCTTGAGATTATTTCTTTCCTATTTTAACTTGTCCAAATAGATTTTCTTCTTTCTTTCCTTTATTCATAGATCCGAATTAGATTGGAAACCTAGCCATTTATGTTCATTATTTTCTTCCTTTTAGGATCCAAATTTGATTGGTCAAGTTTGGATGTAGATTATTGCATAAAATCATATTCTTGTTTGATTAGTTTGATAATAACTTTTGAGAAATTACGAGCAAAAAAGGCAAGAATGGTGAGCATGTAAGAGGGTAAAATTTGATTTAAATTTTGAGTGTAAACACGACTTAATTTGAGTAGTACATCAATTTTGAGTGAAACACGTGAGAGAGTGAAGTAAGGATTCCTTATAACTACAAACATTTTATTTATAGCAAATATGTCAAAAGAAACTTCTTCAAAAAATGCATTTGGCAAGGTTGACATGAAGTTTATGATGGAGGCATTGACAAAAGAGATGGAGAGGTTAATTTAGGTAGAGATGGAACCCACTTATGAGAGGTTAGAATGGGTAGAAAACACACATGTTGAACCATCTTGTGTACGTAGGGGGAGAGAATTTAACTAAAGGGAGTTAGGATTAAGAAGGATGAGTTTGAAGAGGAAGATGATTGGGAATCAATTGATAGTGCTAGAAGATGAAATGGTGGTAGATTTAGGAATGTGAGGAATCGAGAGGATAATAATTTGGGTAGTATTAAGACGAAGACTCCATCGTTTCAAGGGAAGAATGATCCAAAAGCATATCTAGAGTGATAGAAGAAAGTGGAGTTAGTATTTGATTACCACTATTATTCAGAGGTATAGAAGGTAAAACTTGTTGCCATTAAATTTTTTGATTATGATATTATTTTGTGGGATCAATTGGTGCTTCCAAGCAAAGAAATAGGAAGCATCCAATAGAGACATGGGAGGAGATGAAAACTATGACGAGGAAGCGGTTTGTGCCTAGTTACTACTACCAAGAATTGTATAATAGGTTGCAAACACTTATGTAGGGAAACTGGAGTGTATTCGAGTAAACATTGAAGAAGATCGAGAGGATACTATGGCAAGGGTTTTGGTTGGTTTGAATAGGGAAATTCAAATCACAATAGAGTTGCAACATTATGTGGAGTTGGATGACATGGTACACATGGCTATTAAGATTGAGTGTCAACTCAAGAAGGGAGGAAATACATGTGCAAGCCATAGCCAAAGTACATCCACTTAGAAGTCAAACTACTAGAAGCAAAATGACAAGCTTTCCACTCCAAGGAAATCAAGGTAAATCATATTCATTCATTACTTAGAATCATGATATTAAATGTTTTAAATTTCAAGGCAAGGGTCACATAGCCAATCAATGTCAGACCAAAGGAGTTATGGTGATAAAAGACGATGGAAAGATCAAAACTGACAATGAATTAGACAACGATTCTATGCCACCATTAGAGGACGCTGATGATGAGGAATACACTACCCAAGGTGAATTATTGGTGGCAAGGAGGGCTTTGAGTTTGCAATCCAAACAAGATGATGAAGTGCAATAGGAGAACGTATTTCATACTAGATTCCATGTCTAAAACAAGGTATGTAGTGTGATTATTAATGGAGGAAGCAGTACTAATGTTGCTAGCACTACCATGGTGGAGAAGTTAGGCATGCCAACAATTAAACTTCTTATACCTTATAAATTGTAATGGTTAAATGATATTGGGAGATAAGGGTTCATAAGTAAGTGTTAGTCCCCTTTTCACATTGGGAAGTATGAAGATGAAGTGTTGTGTGATGTGATTCCTATGCAAGAGGGGAACTTGTTATTAGGAAGAAAATATAAAATTGATAGGTGAGTCAAGCATGATGGCTTCACCAACAAGTATTTTTTTGTTCCCAATCAAAGATCAATTACTCTTGTACCTTTGACACCAAAACAAGTTTATGAGGATCAAGTGAGGTTTCAAAAAGAGAATGAACAAATTAAAAATAGTGACAAAGTGAGTGGTAAAAAGAAATTGAGAGTAAATCAGAAAGAAAAAGAAAGAAAGATTGAAAATTTTAAGAAAAAGGAAGATAGAAAAAAATGTCTTTGCAAAAGTGAGTGAAATCAGGAAAGCAATGTTCCTTAATCAGTTAATGATTATACTTCTATATAAAGAGGAATTTTTGAATACTAACCAACTTGATGATGGTTTTCCTATTTCAATTGCTTCTATCTTGCAAGAATTTGAGTATGTCTTTCCTGAGGAAATTTCTAATGGATTAACTCATATCTAAGGGATTGAACATCAAATTAATTTTGTACCTACTGCTACCATTCCAAACCAACAAGCATATAGGAGTAATCCTAAAATAATAAAGGAGCTACAAAGGTAGGTTAATGAGTTGATGGAAAAGGGGTACGTGAGAGAAAGCATTAGTCCATACGCTGTTCTAGTAATTTTGGTTCCTAAGAAGGATGGGATATGGAGGATGTTCATAGAATACCAAACAATAAACAATATCACAATGAAGTATCATCATCCTATTCCTCACTTAGATGATATGTTAGATGATTTTCATGGTTCTTGTGTCTTTTCTAAAATTGATCTAAAAAGTGGATATCACCAAATTAGAATAAAAGAAGGTGATGAATGGAAAGCTGCATTCAAGACAAAATATGGTTTATATGAATGGTTAGTCATTCCTTTTGGTTTAACTAATGCTTACAGTACTTTCATTATATTAGTGAACGATGTTTTGTGTACTTTTATTGGAAAATTTGTAGTTGTTTATTTTGATGATACTCTCATTTATAGCAAAATTTGGAAGATCATTTGATGCATTTACAATCTATTCTTGAAGTGCTTAGGAAAGTGAAACTATTTGCTAACCTAAAGATGTGCACATTTTTCATCGATATGCTTGTTTTTTTGGGTTTTGTTATGAGTGCACAATGAGTACAGGTTGTTGAAGAAAAGATTCGTGCTATCCAGGAATGGCTAAGCCTAATAAGTGTAAGTAATGTTTGAAGTTTTCATGGACTTGTTAGTTTTTTTTGACGTTTTGTGAGAGATTATAGTAGCATAGCCACATCAATAATGGAAGTCATCAAAAAGAATATTGGGTTCCTATAGGGAGAAGATCAAGAAAAGGCATCCCAAATGCTTAAGGAAAAATTGACTCATGCTCATTTATTATCTTTACCTAACTTTGCAAAATCTTTTGAGATTGAATTTGATGCTTCAGGTATAGGTATTGGCACTATTCTTAGGCAAAAAGGACAACTAATTGCATACTTTAGTGAGAAACTAAATGGGGCTGTCTTAAAGTATCCTACTTATGACAAGGAGTTATATGCATTGGTTCAGGCCTTGGATACATGCCAACATTATCTTTGGCCTAAGGAGTTTGTGATCCACACTGATCATGAGTCTTTGAAACATTTGAAGGGTCAATCAAAGTTGAACAAGAGACATGCATGTTGGTTTTGAACATATAAAGAGACCAAGATTTTAGTGAAGAGTATATAGCTTATGAAAAGGTAGCCAATGGAAATTTCTTTAGGCTTGATGGGTTCTTGTTTAGAGAAAATAAATTGTGAATTCCAAATTGTTCAATTCGGGATTTATTAGTGAAGGGGTCTCGTGGTGGAGGATTGATGGGTCATTTTTGGGTAGTTGAAACTTTAGCTATTTTGCAAGAGCATTTTCCAGAACAAAGAAAATCAAAGTGGCTATCACAAAGAGATGGTCCATTTCAAGTCATTGAAAGGATCAATGAAAATTCATACAAGATAAACTTTCCCAGTGAGGATATTGTCAATGCTACTTTAACGTTTATGATTTGAATCCTTTTGATGTATGTCAAGTTTTGAGGAGAAATCCTATTCAAGAGAATGGGAATGATGGAAATATGGATAACAAATAGAGTGTGGATCTGCTTGAAGTACTACTTGGTCCAATTACAAGAGCACGGGAAAATAGATTCATGGATGATTTGAATGGGCTAATGCAATAATTTAGGCTCAAGCCAATTCATGTAAGCTTATGGAAGAATTCCAACATGTTCATAAAATATGTGTTAACATGCTACAAATTCTAGAATAATCTAATAAGGAAATTTGAAATAATTAGTGGATTGTTTTTAATTTGTAGATCGCAAAAATAAGGCATGTACCATTTAGTTTATGTTTCCTTCTTGGGCATGTGATTTGGAGAGAAAGAAATCTGGTTAAATCTTTACCATTTTGGGCGTGTAGCATAAGGGGGAAGAACATAGACATTTCCTTTAGATTTTGTTTTCTTTTTTCTATTTTTGGTAGTTGTATATGGATGTGTAAGGCATGTAATAGCCTATAAAGAGGCCTTTTCAATTCTATAAAAATCATAATATTCATATCAAAATTGTGAGAGTAAAATTTCTCTTTGGTTCTTTGAAGAAATTTTTGAACTTATCATATTTGTATGTGGCATTCATACCTTAACTTATCAATCAAGTCTCCATTCCTTGATTATGGTGTCTTCCTCATACTAAGGTTCACATCTCTTTATAGGTGTTGGGTTACAATTTCTATACAAATTTGTATTAGAACGTCATAAGAACTAATTTTGCATGTTATGGGTTTCTTCACATGTTGGCATGGTTCATATAAAAAAAGAGTTTGAGGAGTATATCTTCTCTTATTTGAAAAATATTAAGGCTTTCCTTTACTCTATCATTGGGCCAAAGGTTGGGGAAGGTGACTCCTTTTTATAAGTTTTGGGACTTGTCTTAAGTTAACTTAGGGGGGGATTACTGTACTACTCTTCTCGAACCACAGTTATTCAACTTATCGCTCATTGACTATGTCTCCATAGAATATAACCATTTGGGGAATTTCTATATCTACCTCTCCTACAATTTCCATACCATTCCATTTGTCAAAAGCTTCAATAGCTTGCATAATTGAAGTTCCCCTTATCCACAAATTTGTTTTCAAAATTTATGCAAACTCCTAGTTCATGGAAATGCCTAAGGTGGAGCAAACAAGATAATGAGCAACACAGATGTTTAACTATTGGAACTCATAACATAGTTAAAACTCATATAAACATATGTAATTGATATAATCTAAGAAAATGTATTCTTAACTTGAATTAATGTACCTCATGTTTGTGTAACTTCCTACTAAAAGAATGTAATTTGAGCATTAACATTACAAAAGTACGTGATTAATTAATTTCCATTTCTTAAGCTAAATTTCAATATATTTTGACAAAGTTTTTTTTATAAATTATTAGAAAATTAAAAATTTCATAACTATCATATTTTTGCAAAGATAGTTGAAGGAATATTTTGTAAATTCATATTATGCCCAAAGTTTTGCTATAACTATTCATCCTAATTTTCTACAACATTTTGTAGCTAAACATTTTCAAAATTTTCCTATGATTTTTTTAGGAAATTTGTTGCAAAAATATGAATATCGTAGCTAATTTGTTGCAACATTTCATAGTGAAATGTTTTCAAAGTTTGCCATGATTTTTTGTGTCAATATGCTGCAAAAATATGAATAATTGTAGCTGATTTGCTACAATATATTGTAGTTAAACATTTTCAAAGTTTTCCACAATTTTTCGTGAAAATTTACCACTAAAATATGAATAGTAATAGATAATTTATTACAACATTTTGTAGTTAAACATTTTCAAAGTTTCTCATAATTTTTTGTGGCAATTTTCTATGAAAATATGAATAATTGTATCAAACTTTTTGTGGCCAACTTGAAAAAATATTGGTAGAAAATTTAACTACGACCTAAATATTGCTTTGAAATTTTGTGCTTAATTGCTATGAAAATTTGTAGAAATATGCTAGTTTAACCTAAGATTTATGGACTTGGCTTTTTTTCCACTTTCTTTTGTAGCAAAATTGTTACAAAACCTATTATGTAACTAAATATTTGTAGCTATAGCTAAATGATTTTGCAAAGATCATTTAATAATTACAATTGTTGTTTATGACTATAGTATTTCTCTTAGCCCGTTTCTTTTTTTAGGGTTTTGACACTTTTTGGGTAGTTTTTGAATTGAGTTGATATTAGTGTCAACTAGGTATATGTTATGTTTTTTCCATAAAACTTAAACATTTGATACATACTTACTACATCTTTTCATAGGAACTGGCATTTAAAAGCATTTATTGCGCTTACCTTGTCCACTTGTTATAAATTTGTGGGAGGAAGAACAAAAAGGGAAGAGTATGAAGTACTTTTTCGAGGCTATTTGTTTAATTTCCACCTTTCTACTCAAGCCCTATGAGTATGGTTGAGGAATGCACTAATTATGTTGACAATATCCAAATTAGATCTCTTGAGAATGAAAACAAGAGGCTTCTTGATCAAGTCAAAAGTCTCAAAATTAAATTGAGACAAAAAGATGTTTGTTTTGGTTTCAAGGACCTTGTTAATCATGAGAATTGTTGGGCCAATTTTTATTGTAGTAGTCATGGTGAAAAAATTTTCCACCAATTGTAGCCAATTTTGCAAGAAATAGAGAACAAAGTTGAGGGTCAAGACATATCCTTTGATTTTCCCTGAAAAAGGAGACTTGGGTCCAAAATGACAAGATAGGAGGTGCAAGCCTATCTGATGGTAGCCACACTGAGTAATATTTTTGTTGGGGAATTATACTAATCGTAGAACAATCCTATTTTTGAGTTTTTCAATCTGAAATGGCTTACCCAATTATGTATTTTGATGCATGTAGGCAGCTTGTAGTTTCATTTATATGTAATCAGCTTGTTAGAACAAGATAAATTTTGGTGAAAACCATCACCTAAAAATAACCTAGGAACTTTCATGTTCTATCACGAAGAATGAAAGATAAAATATGCATAAACATATATGAATCCACAGCCATTAATTACTTCTGTAGCTGAGTGGTTGATCTTCCAGATCTACATATTTTTCTTAGAAAATCCTTTCGTTTTCTCTCGGCTCTCTTTAATGATGGGATATCAGATAATAAAAAAAGTACATATAATCTGGGGATCATAACCACTATATATATAGTTAATAACTATATATCTATTTTAGCCCATCATTAAAACTGACATTATCCTTAGGTCTCTACACATTAAAGGCCCACACATTAATAGATACATTAAATCCTAAATTACTTAAACCTTAGTAGATCACTTTTAAATGGGTTTAACCTTAAATGATAGTCTATAACACAAAATTATTCACATATAAGCCAAATGTTGGATTAAAGACCCAACAATCTTCTACTTGGGTTATATGTGTAACCTTACAATTATGCATTGTAAAAATTAACCGTCTAAACTCCAATTTTATGCCCTTACTAAAATGTATCTATAACCAATATAATCCATCAATTGTACCAACATATGATCAAAGCAACCTTTGCTACATTTTTCATAAATCGACCCATCAATGGTCATGTATATCTATATCGATATAACTAAATGGCATGGATTATGATATGGATGTATAACATAGTAATTTATGCCATGTGATCTTAGCATACCTATTTCAAACTGGTCCAACTTTATACATTAGTGAGATCAAACTATACCAAAGTCAAAATATAAATAAACAAAAAAATTTACTCTTGCACAAAATAACCTCAAAATATCCATAAACTGCAATAACTAAAAATGTGTCTATATCAAAGAAACACTTCAAATTAAAAACTCCCAATAAAACTGAATATCCTTAAATGATATGACACCTATATGAGTAGTGTGCTCATGAAACATTTTAGGTTTCAATCCCTTAGTAAGTGGATCCACAATCATAAAGTTTGCACTAATTCGTTCTATAGACACTTGTACACTTTGAACTCTTTTCTTAACAATCAAGACCATAATATTTATATTCTGTGACTTCGTTGAGCTCCCGTTGTTAGTGGAATATTGCATGTTTACTTATTGTCACAAAATAACTTAAGTGGCCTTTTATTACCATCTACTATAAGCAGCCACTGACAAAATTTTATAGCCATACTCCGTAATTGGATGCCTTATAACATGCTATGAACTCTACCATCATGGTATAAGAGGCTATAATAAGAGACTGTTTAGCACTCTTCTAGGAGATAACATTTCTAACTAGTAGGTAGACATAACCCGACATAGATTTCATACTATCTTGGCATCCAAAAAAATAGGAATCAATATACCTAATGATCTCAAGCTGATCCAACCTCCGATATATGAGTGTGTAGTCTTTTATTCTTTGTAAGTACTATAAGACTTGTTTGGATGTCTTCCAATGTTTCAATCCTAAATTACTAATATATCTACCTAACATCCCAACAATGTATGCAATTTCTAGACGTGTACATACCTAAGCATATATCAGACTCCCTCCTACAGACGCATAAGGAATCTTATGAATTTCCTTTTCCTCAAAATCATTCTTAGGGCACTGATTGAAACTAAATTTGTCTCCCTTAGCAATAGGGTATCACATGGTTTGCAATTCTACATGCCATATCTCTTGAGAAAATTTTCGATATAGCTCTTTTGTGATAATCCTAAAATACTCTGAGAGCGTTTTCAAAATATTTGGATGCCTAATACAAATGAGGTGTCACCGAGATCTTTCATCTCAAAATTATTAGCTAGAAATCTCTTGGTTTCATTCCATAAGCCTATATCATTGCTGGCAAGTAAATGCCATTAACATATTAAACTAAAACAATTTACTTGCTCCCACATAACTTATGGTATATGCAATCACCAACCAAATTCATCTCAAATCGAATGAGATGATCACTTGATGAAACTTGAAATACCATTGTCGAGATGCTTGCATAAGCCCATAGATGGATTTGTGAAATTTTAAAACCATATTCTTTGGATCTTCCTAACACAAAGTTTTCTAGTTGCATCATATGGATTGCCTTATCAATGTCACCAAAGAAATTGGAGAGAAAGTATTTTTATAATCGATGTTATCTTTCTATGTAAAACCCTGTGCGATAAGACGAGCCCTATATCTCTCCACATTGCCTTTAGAATCTATCTTGGTTTTAAATATCCATCTACAACCAATGGGTTTTTCACCTATTGGAAATTGGATAAGATCCCACACGTCATTGTCCATTATGGACTTAATCTTCTCATTCATGGGATTAATCCACTTTTGAGAGTTAGGATTTTCCATGGCTTGACAGAAGTTGATCGAATCTTCTTCCATCATTCCAATATAAAACTAATGTTCTTGAATAAATACAATGTAGTCATCTACCATTTCACTTCTCCTTTCCTTAGTCAATCTACTCAATGGCACGAGTTCTGGATGTTGTAGAGTTTGTTCTCCTAGAATAATTTCTTGAATGGGAAGTTCTTCGAGATTGTCTTGATATGTTGTGTCTTGATCAAAGTAAGGAATGTGATCTTGATCAATGTCAATAGCACTTATAGGAATATCAATATATTCTTTTTTAAAGACAAAACCCCTAACTGTATCTACCCTTACAAACTCAACATCCTCGAAGATCGAGCATTTCTTGACTCAAAAATCAACTAAGATATAGGATCATAAAACTTGTAACTGATGAATGCTTAAAAAACCTTAAAATTACCAAGATTTAATGTACTTTAATTAATTAAATAGATTTATATTTTTATATTTTATCATTTTTTATATAAATTTGTATTTTTGGAATCACAGGTATTTATATTGTTTTTCAAGTATTTTTATTTCAAAAATAATTTAAAGACTCGAAGAAAAATATTATAAGAAATACATCATTAAATTTATTCAAGATTTTATATTAAGGATGTTAGAGAGAAATATATTATTTTTCATTACAAATTTAAATCTAAAATTTAGATTTTAAGGTTTAATTATCCGGTCTGATTTAGAGTAGTGTTATTTTTATTTTTTAGTACAATCGTCCATTAGTTGGAATAATGCTTTATTTCAAAAGCAATTATAAGAACTATTATTCGAATATGTATGGACAACATATTTTCAATAATGTTTTTAAAATTCAAAAGTTAGTACTCGGATAATTAAATTCTTTGGTTTAATTTGGACACCTTGGATAAAGTTTAAAATATCTAAGTCCACTAATGGTGGCATTTAAATGGTTCATTTTCAATCTCTTAAAAAAAGAATTAATTTAAATAACCAATTTAATTATTGACACCACCATAGGTGTTTATTGATTTGTTTAATTAACAAAGAATATTGAACCCCACAAAAGGTGGTATTTATATAAAAAAGTGAGAATCTATAAATTTCAATTTATAGCTTTAATAACCTAAATAATATGAGCAAGCATAATTAACTTATTATTATATCCATAAATACTCCACTGTTATAAATGATAAAAATTTGTATAATTGCTTATTCAATCCATGTCTATGTTTATTTTTTTATGTTATTAGATTAGGAAACACAAAAAATCAAAATATCGTGACATGATGTTTAGGATTCAATTTTGTTTTTAAAATTTTTAATAAAATTAAAAACCACATATATTCCTTCCTTAGATAGACCTTGAGAGTGTACTTGTCATTTTATAAAAAATAATTCATGCACTTGCGAGAGTTTTACAAATATAAAACCAAAGTATCTACAAGACTAGTATTGCTAACTCATTGCGATTTTGTTTCATCAAGTTTTTGGAACCGTTGCCGCAGACTTGGTATTGTTTATCAAGTTTTTGGCGCCATTGTTAGAGAAGGAATAACGTTTTTAAATTATCTATCAATATTTTAAAAAATTTATGTGATATAAATATTGTGATTTTTATTTTTAAAATTTAATTTTTAAAAAAATATAAACTTTAATTTATTTAATTTTTTTTTCTAAACAAATAAATTTTTAAAAATTAAAAAAAAAACTAACTCTATAATAGCATGAAAAGTAAAGATCTAAGGAAGTTATGTTTGGTAGACTAGTTCTTGGAAGCTTTTGTACCACCAGTCTTTCCTGGGAACATTGCTCTGTCTAGAAGGATGGTTTTTAAGGCGACTTTTTTCCACCATTCTTTCTTGGGAGCACTCTTGGTTAATATTGATTATGTTATTTAACTTAGAGATTAACTTAACTTAACTTGTTTGTTTATTATTTTTGTATTAAATACTATATATATTTTCTCTAAATTTTTGTATAGTTATTTTATTATTCTTTTCATTTTTAATTGATAGGTGTTTTAAATTTACGCTTTCACTAGTCTTTAAAAGGTAGGAGATCCTTAGGAAACCCTTACACCATACATAGATAATATTCATAAATTTAAACAACTGTCCATAAGGCTGGATTCTAACCATTAGCCTATTTTTGAGCCAAACAAAAAACCAAGCCTTAAACCTCTACCATAATCAATAGAAATGAGAGAAAACCCCTATGTTAGGGGAACCACCATGAAGGAGTTTACACAGCCAGTAATTGGCATGGTAACTATCTCTATCTAGTTGGGTAAGGTTGCTCGAAATTATGACTTGAAAAAAATTTATTTTTCCATACTTCCATCATTATATGACCTGTCTAATGAAGATTTTATTTCCTTCATTTGGGACTTCTATGGCACAATCCAAACCTTTCCCCTTGGTATTCTAAATGAGGATCAGCTTAGAATGAGGTGTTTCCTATACACCATGAAGGACAAGGCCAAAGCTTGGTTGATGTAACTCTCTTCAGATTCTTTGATGATCTGGGTAGATGTTTACAACAAATTCATGGGAAAATTCTATTCCCACCAAAAAACATCTGAGTTGAGAGCAAAGATTGCCGCTTTCTCTTAGATGGAAAGAAATCCATTCCATAAAGCCTGAGATAGGTGCAAACTATTCCTTACTCAATAAACTCATCATAACTTTCCCCTATAGTTGTAGAGCCAATTCTTTTAAGATGGACTTACGCAGGAATGCCAGTTCATGGTCGGAAACACTACCAAAGGAGCTATGGGAGATAATACAACCTTATAGACGTACAACCTCTTTTAGATGTTCGGTGTGAATTCCCAATAGAAAAGCTCACCAGTGAGAAGAGTTGGAGTTCATGAAATCGATTCCAGTAATGAAGTTTAAAGACAACTTGTTCAATTGACCAAGAATATTTCCCTTCTCACTACGCAAACCAACATCAAAAATGAACATTGTGGTTTATTTGGTAACATAGGACATGGTACTAAAACCTGTACATAAGATGGAGAAGCACTAGTTGGACCTAAATAGGTTAATGTTTTGGGAGCATATCATTAGAGATCAAGATTTGAACCCAATTTAAATACCTAAAATCCTTGGTGGAGAAATCATCCTAACTTCTCCTGAAGGGAAAACAACCCTCATTTTTTCCAAAGCATAAATCAGCCAGGCTAGTATTTCCACCAGCCCATTCCAAGAATCCATCCTAGTAAACCAACCCTTGAGAAAAACTTGAATTCTTTTGGTCAAGTATGCAGACATAACCAATCTAAAACCTATCAATGATTTGACTCTGTGGAAGCTTCTATCAAAAAGGTGGAAGTCCAAGTGGAACAGTTAGATGAGCATTTGCAAAAACAAAGCAAAGACTAATTGAATGGTCAAAATTGGATCAAATAAATTTAATGAAGAGAATATATTTAGTTTTTCATTCTAAAATCTCCAATCAACGTCTTACTAGAAGACGATAAATTTTAGTCCTAAGTAAGAGGTCACCCATTAGTGTATTTTCTTTTCTTTTAGTTTGTTTTGTTTTGTTTTTATTTTAAAAATGTGTATAAATAAATTCCAATGAAATAATAGAAATTCATTTGTTTCAAAAATTGTGTCCATTCTTTAAGTTTAGCATTTATAAAAATTCTTAATTTATTAACTTAATTAATTTAGATTTTCACTTTAAAAAATTTTAGGTTTCCTTCATGTTTCTTCTTTAAGCCTAACATTTTTTCAAGTGAGAAATCTTTCTTAGAGTTCTACTATTTTTTGATTTAGGAGCTAGATGTGATACGCAAGAGGAGAAGGATCAATTTCAACTACAAGTAGTCATGAGAGATGTTGGAGATAGGTAGAAAATGATGAAGGACTATACAATGCAAATCATTGGCAATGCAACTTCCTGCATACAATTTCAAGAGGATATAAGGAACTATGAATTGAAAAAGATTCATTATTCTTTGTTGCCTTCCTTTTATAGTATCCCTAATAAAGACCCTTTGCATTTCATTAGAGAATTCTATGATATTGTCCAAACCTTTCCACTATAGAGAATTGATGAAGACCGGCTTAGGATGAGGTGTTTTCCTTTCACCCTTAAGGATAAATAATGGTCATGGTTCATTACTCAACAATCGGGTTCTTTAACAACTTGGGAGGCAGTTTATGAAAATTTTATAGGTAGGTTCTATTCCTATCAAAAGACGGCTGATCTAAGGACAACGATAGCAACATTTTCTCAAATGGATGAAGAGCCCTTTCATGAAACTTGGGAAGATTCAAACTCCTTTTCATTCAATGTCCTCATCATAGCTTTCCATTACAACTATAAAACCAATTCTTTTATGATGGATTGACACTATAGAGTCAATACATGGTTGATAATGCTGTTGTGGGAGAAAAGACCACAAAGGAAACCTATAGTATCTATGCACTATTGAATTCTAATTCCCAACAAAGAAGTACTTAAAGTAGGAGAGCAAGAGTTAATAAAGTTGGCTCTAGTAATGAGATGACCTTGTAGCTTGTTGAATTGACTAAACATGTGTAACTTCTCACTACCCATCAAATACCAAATCAAGAGGTGTGTGGGGTGTATTTTTCAATTAGGAATGATGCTCGTAATTTCTCATATACTTGCAATTCTAGTGTGGATTCCACGAAGGAAGTCAATACCTTTCAAAGGTATCATCCAAACACCTATAATCACCCTATCCATCATTGTACACCAAACATTACCAAGCCTACACCCAATGTCAAACATTAAGGCCAAATAAAAACCCCCTTACCCATTAAATCAATCTTTTAAGCCAACCTTAGAAGATAGCTTGAATGTTCTTATTCAAGTTAGTCATGACAATATATTGATGAATATATCAAAGGTTGAGCACTAAGGAGGCTTCGATTAAAAGGATTGAAGCTAAAGTTGGACAACTAGCTAAACAAATGCAAAGGAAAGAACTAGGAATGTTTCCCAATCAACCCAAACAAGGGAAGGATGTAAGAACCTTTCAAAGTGATAAGGTAGTCAATACTAGTTTATCTGAAATCTCTAAAGATCTACCTTGTAGTTTAGGTAACAAAGAAGGTGAAATTCTAGTCTTGTAAAAGGAAAGACAAGTGCTAAACTTGACAAGCCTTCAGAGAAACTTATTGGTGAGTCATCTGATATCCCCAAAATTTAAAAGACAACAGAACTATACCAGATGCAAGTACCTTTTCCACACCTACTGAAAGAATCCAAACAAGATAAGAAATTCTATGATCTTTTTAATATGCTTTCTAAAGTAAATATCAATTTAACATTATTAGAAGTGATAATGAATGTGCCTTCCTATGCTAAGTTTTTCAAAGAGTTGAAGACTAAGAAAAGGAGTTATGAACTTAATGAGCGAGTAGTAGTAACAGCAATTTCTAGTGCTGTACTTCAGCACAAAATTCCCTCTAAAATGAAAGACGCTGGAAGTTTTATCATAAACATAACTATGTGGGATAGGAAGGTTGCTAAAGAAATGCTTGATTTAGGTGCTAGTATAAAATTGATGCCCTACTCTATATTCTTACAGCTCAATTTAGGAGATTTAAAACCCATAACTATGTCCCTTTAACTTGTAGATAGATCTCTTAACTATCCAAAGGGAATAGTTAGGATGTGCTGGTACAGGTAGAAAAAAAATAATACTTGTGGACTTTGTGGTTCTGAATATGCAAGAAAATCCATCCTTAGATAGAGAGTACACAATACTGCTTGGTAAACCATTTATGGCAACTACCAAGACTATTATTGATGTACAAGATGGAAACTTGACAATGACAATCTTAGGAGATACTATTCATTTTAAAGTTTTTGATTATTCAACTTTTCCTTCTGTTTCTACCATCGATGAAATATTCAATGTTGACCCTTTGGATAATCTTGTCAAAAGCACCTTTTCCTAAACCAGAATAGAAGATAAGCTTAAAAATGTTCTTACATTTGAAGATGTCGAAGAAGATTTAGATGAGGAAACTAAGGGGTACTTAGAAAAGGTAGATAGTGATGAACTAATGACAAAATCTAGTACACTTTTAAATCTACCCAATTCCCCATCTAGTAAAGAGGCCAATCCACCTAAATTTGAACTCAAAGACTTACCTAAGCGCTTAAATTTTGTGTTTTTGGGAGAAGGAGAAACTTATCCATCGAAAATTTCTTCAACCTTGACCAAAACCCAAGAAAAGAAACTTATAAAAGTGATAAGAAGTTTAAGAAAGCCATAGGTTAGTGTATCAGGGATATAAGAGGAATTAGTTCTACCATATGTATGCATAAGATCAACTTGAAAGATGGTGCTAAACCCGTACGAGAGGCCCAAATAAGACTAAACCCAAACATGCAAGAGGTAGTTAAGAAAAAAATTCTTAAATTGTTAGAAATGGAATTATCTACCCTATTTCTGATAGTAAGTGGGTCATTCCAGTGCATGTGGTATCTAAGAAATCTGGGATAACAGTTTTTAAAAATGACAAAAGTGAATTAATGCCCACTAGAATAATCACTGGATGGAGGATGTGTATAGATTTTAGAAAACTGAATTTATATACTAAAAATGATCACTTTCCTCTTCCATTCAATCATCAGATGTTCCTATAGCACCAAAATATCATAAAAAGATCACATTTACATATCTTTTGGAACATTTTTTTTGGAAAGAATGTCATTTGGGTTATGCAATGCCCCACTATGTTCCAGAGATGTATGATGTCTATTTTCTCGGACATGGTGGAAATATTCATTGAGATTTTCATGGATGATTTCTCTATCTTTAGAAACTCATTTGATGAATTCTTACATAAATTAACTTTAGTTTTAGAAAGATGCATTGAATGCAATCTAACCTTAGTTGGGAGAAAAGTCATTTTATTGTTTAACAAGGGATAGTGTTAGGACATATTTCAAAAAAAGGTAGTGAAGTTGATAAGGAAAAAGTTGACCTAATTTCTAAACTACCTCCCCCTACATTTGTTAAGGGGATAAAAAGATTCTTAGGACATGCATAATTTTAGACACAAATTATTAAAGAATTCTCTAAAATAAGTTATCCCTTATGTAAGCTATTATTAAAAGATGTTTATTTTTATTTCAAAGATGACTGCCTTATTGCCTTTAATACCTTGAAAGAGAAACTAACATCTGCCCATATTATTGTGGCACCAAACTGGTCTTTACCCTTTGAAATAATGTGTAACGCTTCCAATTATGCTATCAGAGTAGTCTTGGGGCAGAGAGTGGATAAGCATTTGAATGTCATCTACTATGCTAGCAAAACACTCAATGACGCCCAAATAAATTATACCATCACTGAAATGGTATTCTTGGCTATAATGCTATCTTTAGACAAATCCAGGTCATATTTAGTAGGATCTACAGTGATTGTGCATTCTGATCATGTTGTTTTAAGATACCTATTAAGTGAATTGAATGCCAAGCCAATATTAATCAGGTGGGTCTTACTCTTAAAAGAATTTGACCTAGAAATCAAGGATAAGAAAGGCAGTGAAAAATTAGTACCTAACCATTTGTGTAGGTTGATTTCTGACTTCAATTCTCTTAAAGTTGAGAGTAAAGAAGATATAATTAATTGAAACCTTTCCTGGTGAACATTTATTTTCAATAGGTCCAATCCTATGGTATGTTGATATTGTAAACTATCTTGCCAATGGTGTTTTGAGACTTAACACTTCATATCAAGACAATAAAAGGTTCTTTAGAACTATCAAGGACAATTTCTTGAATGACCCTTATTTATACAAGATTGTTCAAGAACAAGTCATCTGGTGATGTGTACCTAAAGAAGAACATAAGAGCATTATGAAATTTTGTCATAAGCTTCATTGTGAGGGCCATTTTGGTGGCGAAAAGATAGCTTGTAAAGTATTACAGTCTTGATTCTTTTGGCCCACTCTTTTTAAAGATGCTTATATGTTTTGTGCACAATGTGATAAATGTCAAAGAATAGGTAACATAAGTAAAATAGATGAAATTTCTTTGACATCTAATTTAGTTGTTGAACTCTACAATGTATAGGGGATTGACTTTATGGATCCTTTTTCCCCATCCAATAGTCTTCAATATACTTTGGTTGCTATGGATTATGTACCTAAGTAGGTGGAAGTTATCCCTACAAAAATAATAATGCTAATGTTGTTTTAAAATTCTTGAAGGATTCAATGTTTAGCAGATTCAGAATTCCTAGAACTATAATAAGTGATGGAGGTAGCCATTTTTGTAACAAAATCTTTGATGGAGTACTAAAAGAGTACGTCACATATAGAGTAGCTACTCTATATCATCCTTAAACTTCCAGTTTAGTGGAAGTAATTAATAGGAAAATCAAGGGAATATTGGAACACACTGTGCGTCCTTCAAGTAAGGACTAGCCATTTAAGTTGAATGATGCCTTATGGGCGTACTACACAGCTTACAAAACACCCATTATGATGACCCCTTACTGGTGAATCTTTGGAAAAGCGTGCCACCTTCCCATTGAACTTGAACACAAGGCTTACTAGGCAATTAAAGAACTAAACATGGACTTAGATAAAGTAAGAGAAAAATGGTTACTCCATCTTAATGAGTTGGAAGAAATTTGGAATGATGCCTATGAAAATGGAAAATTATAAAAAAAGTGTAGTAAGTGTTATCATGACAAGAAGCTAGTTCTTAAGACTCTTCACTCTAAAATGAAAGTTCTTTTATTTAACTCTCATTTGAGATTGTATCTAGGAAAATTGAGATTAAGATGGGATGTACTATTCAAAATAATCCAAGTACTTGCATATGTAGCAGTAGAACTATTGGATTCCAAGACACAAACAATATTCAAAGTCAATGGGCATCATACGAAGCCTTATCTAGAAGAACTACACAACACTACTAAAATTTGGCTACGTAATCCTTAGCACCATAATGATGCTGATGAGACAAGACCGACTTCGGGTTAACAGTACTAATCTTGCAGATACTTTGATTTTATATATGTAAAACTCTTACAAGTGCAAAAATCATTTTATAGAAAATGACAAGTATACTCCTATGATCAATCTAAGGAAGGAATATATGTGATTTTTAATTTATTATGTAAACTCTTAAAAATGAAATGAAATCCTAAACATCATGTCACAATATTTTGATTTTGTGTTTCCTAATCTAATAACATAGATATGGATTCAATAAACAATAATGCAAATTTTTATCATTCATAATAATGGAGTATCTATGGATATAATAATTAAGTTAATTATGCTTACTTATATTATTTAGGTTATTAAAGATATAAATTGATATTTATTGATTTTTTTCTTTTCGATATGAAAGTGTTTTTAGGCAAGCTCAAATTCTTTTGTTTACTATTAATTAACTAATATCCTTAGACATGGCCTATTAGTTAATTAAGTATTAAATTCCACCTTTATTTCAAAGAAAATTGTGAAACATCTAATCATAGCTTTAGGTGGAGTCATTTAATTAGACTTTATTCAAGATGTCTAAATAAATAAATAAAAGGGTACTACTCTAAATCAGATCGGATAATTAAACCTTAAAATCTAATTTTTTAAATTTAAGTTTGTAATAAAAAATAATATATTTCTCTCTAACATTCTTAATATATTATATTTACATATAGCTGGCCATGTTAAATTTAATCATAGATAAAATAAATATAACATATAAGAATCCTTATGGAACTTCCATGTTAATTCCGTTTCTAGAAAACCTCCAAAAGGATTTTCATTTCCTTTTATTAAATAAAAAACTACAAATTTATCAAAGCATAACTAATTCTTCTCAAAAAGAGAGCCTTAAAATGAAAAAAAAAACTAAAAATACTTTATAGAAAGAGAAAGCTAGAGAAAGAAGAGTTGAGAAATTGTGTGATTTTAGATTGGGGGAGAGTGTCCTTTTGTAGGTGAGAAAAAGGCTAAAAAAGTTGAAAATTTCTCAAAAATTGCTTTTGGATGTGTTTGGACATGCTAACACGCATGTGGGGCAAGATTTGTGACGGGACAAGCGCTGCCGCACTTGGGATTTGTGACATATGGGTGCAAACGCACGCGAGCGAGCACGAGTGGGCATTTATTGGCTATGCATGATGATGAGTGCTTAAAAAGCACTAAAATTACCACGATTTAATGTAATTTAATTGATTAAAAAGATTTCTATTTGTATGATTTTATCATATTTTTATATAAATTTATCTTTTCAGAATCATAGGTATTTTTTTCAGTTATTTTTGTTCAAAAATAACTTAAAGACTCGAAGAAAAATATTAGAGGCAATAAATCACAAATATGTTGAGAAAAAAATGAGAAAAAGTAAAAAATATGCAAAAATTGGACAAAATGGGTCAAAACGGTCATAAATGTCAAAAACGCTGAAATTCTACGTGTGCCAGCATATGCTTATGTCGAGTTATGTGTGCACGCCCAACACATGCCCAACACACACCAGCATATAGCCAACACAGCTAACACACGCCCGTGCACAACCAACACACACTGCCTCGATTTCTACGCTCCTCAGTACACTCTCATACTGTGTCTTGCATGTGCCAACACATGCTTGATGCCCCAAAAGCTCGTATACTGCAAATCTCGCCCTTACACGTGTGCTAGCCTATCCAAACGTGTCCAAAATCAATTTTTAAAATATTTTCCCACCTTTTTTGGCTTTTTTCTCATCTATAAAAGAACCCTCTCCTTATTGTAAAAAATGCATAATTTTCTCAACTCTTTCTATCTCTAGATTTTTCTCTTTAGAAAGTTTTTTTAGTTTTTAGTTTTAATGTTCTTCCCTTTTCGAGAAGAACTAGCTACGCTTTTATAGATTTTTAGTTTTTTATTCAATAAACAGAAATGCAATTCCGTTTTGAGGTTTTCCTACAACAGAACTAGCATCAAAGTTCTGTAAGGATTCTTATGAGGTATAATTTTAAAATGAATTCTTTATAGTTATTTTTTATGTTTTATTATTATATGTTATGTTTAATTTGTTTGTGATTGAATTTAATATAGCTGGCTGTTTATAAATTTGATATAATAATAATATTTTTATGCTTACAAAATATTAAATAAGTAAAACATTTCTATAAAATAAATTGATTTTATTTTTATTCAAGATTTTATATTCAGGATGTTAGAGAAAAATATATTATTTTTCATTACAAACTTAAATCTGAAAATTAGATTATAATGTTTAATTATCCGGTCTAATTTAGAGTAGTGTTTTTTTATTTATTGGTACAATCACTTGGTAGTTAAAGTTAAACTCTATTTCAAAAGTTTTTTATACGAACTATTATTCGAAAATGTATTGATGACATATTTTCAGTAATGGTTTTAAAACTTAAAATTTAGTACTCAGATAATTAAATTCTTAGGTTTAATTGGACACCTTGAATAAAGTATAATTAACTGATGATTGCCACACAAATTGTGTGTGTAATGAAAGCTAGAGAGAGAAGAACTTTAAAATTAAAAAAACTAAGAAATTTTCTAGAGAGAGAAAGAACGAGAAATGTGTGATTTGAGAGATGATTTTTACAATGGGAGAAATGGCCCTTTTATAGGTGTGGAAAAGGCTAAAAAAGTGAAAAAATATATCTTAAAAATGGGTATTTGAGCATTTCGGACTAGCTAGCACGGATGTGGGTAGAGGTGCATGCAAGACGAACGCTGGCGCGTAGGGAGGTATGCGAGATACTACTGATGTGCACGGATAGGGGCGTGGATCTTGGCGTGACATGCATATAGCTACGTGCGGGACATGTGTTGGCTTGACATGGCTCATGCATTGGTTGGGTAGTTTTTTTCCATTTTTTTTATTTTTCTTCATTTTTCTCTTACTTATTTGTATAATAAATGAATACTACACTTTAAATATTGCGATGTATTACTTCCAATATTTTTCTTCGAGTCTTTTAAATTATTTTTGAAAGAAAATACCCAAAAATAGAAAAAATATATGTGATTTCAAAAAGATAAATTTATCTAAAAATAGGATAAAATGTACTTTTTAAGCACTTATCAAATGTGTGTTGCTAAGATATTAAACTAAGCACTAGATAGGAGGTAACCCATCATTGAAAGGTAATTTTATTTTATTTTAATAAATTTAGTTTATTTTATTATTTTGTTTTCTTTTATGAGCACTTTGTTTATTGTAAGATGTGTTAGAGTACCTATTTGTTTGATTTAAATCTGATGTTGGATGCAACTAGCGTTCTACATCAAAATCCTTAACACATAAAGAAATTTGGTAACTTTTATATCCCTTCTCTTTTTACAATTTGTATTTGTTACATTGAGAACAATGTAGATTTTAGGTTTGGAGTGGTAGGATTTAAAAGTTGCACAAATTAGGCAAAATTTAAAAATTATATAAACAATGTGCCCTTATTTTACTTATTCAGTTGTGTATTTTTATATTAATTGTTTCCTTTTTTATATATGTGTATTATTTTATTTATTTGTGTGTTTAGGTAAATTAGAGTAGTGTTCAAATTTTTGTCACAAAAATAATCATGTCTTAAAAATTAAGCTCAAGTAATGATTAGGTCTTTTGCATTATTATATTAATTTCCAAAAACATATCATGAAGTAATATGATAATTAGTAAGTTTGTGTCATAACTAATATTTTATGATAAAATTTTGAAATGAAACGAACCCAAAATCAATGTTTATGAATCAATAGTGGAAACTACCCTTGTGAGATATTATTTGAGCCTTAATTTCCTTTATTCTAAGTGAAATATTTTCTTTCTACTCAAAACACTTATTCTATTTCTTCAAAATTTTAGATGATCTCTATAGGTATTAGCATTGAATGTATGAATTTTCTAATCTCAATAGAGTTTCGTATATTTATTTTTCATTTACTCGTATTAAATTATTTAAGTAGAAATTAATAGTATATGCCTTTATCTCATTCATGCATGACTTCTGCCAAAAAGAGACATATTTGGGATTACCTAAACCAAAATGAAACATAAAAGGCACAACTACTCACCAATATCCTACAAAAATGTACAATCTATACATGGGTCCACTCTAAAAAAATATATTGAAAAATCTCTTTAAAAAAAGGAGAGAGATAAAGATTATATAGTATAATCTACATACTATGACCTTTATAGCCTGTAACAGTTATGAGAGTTGGTTAGTACAAAAGAAATATAGGGAATAATTCCCCTAAAAGTCATTGCATTTATTTTTCCATTACTTCTAAAGGACATATATCTTGAAATTCTTGCTTAATGAGTTTGATTGATGCATGAAAATAATATATATAATATATATAATATCTTTATAATTTATACATTTGATTTTTTTCATGAGATCAAAGTATGCACTATTTTGAGTCTTTCTTCTTTTATAAGTATGCGGACTTATTAGTTCATTTCTAAACATAAATTCTATTCGCATAAGCCTTAGTATGAGTGTTTGAACCTATAAGATTTAGCGAATTCAGAGTATGGACTTGGGAGGAGTAGAGTCGAAGCGAATTCAGATTCCTAACATTGAAATTGGGTGAAGTGAAAGTGAAACAGTTTTTGTTAAAGTATGAAATTGATTTTCGACTAATTATTGTAGTAAATAATGAATATTTAAGAAATTAGAATAATCTATGCTTAAAGGTTTTAATTATAAAACTTAAATGAAATTTGAGCATGAAAATTTTTGCATTTAATGTTTGTGGACATCATTACTGAAAACTCTCACAAGACTTTAACTCATCCACTGGGGTAACCTAGGGTGTGAAAGGCTTGTTGCATACACTAAATACAATCGTGTCAATCCACGAAATTGATTTAGGATAGTTTAATTTTTAGTTTTTATTTTAGTTTTTACCACTTCCTTTACTAAGGGACTAACAAGAAGCTAGTTGGGGGTTGTGATGAGTGTTTAAAAAGCACTAAAATTACCATGATTTAATGTATTTTATTTGATTAAATAGATTTATATTTGTATGATTTTATAATATTTTATATAAATTTATATTTTTGGAATCACGAGTATTTACGTTCTTGAGTCTCAAAACAAAAAAGAAAAATAAAATTTCATCCTTTGATTGTTTTCTATGTTCTTGATTATTTTCTATATTCTTGAGTCACAAATCACAAAAAAATAAATAAAAGAAACTTTATCCTTTTGAGTCGTGCTTTTTTTCAATTTTATTGTCTTTGTTTTTGTCTTTGGATTTTGTTTCATAGTTTTCTTTGAATTATTTTTATCTTTTCCTTGTTCTTTATTTATGTGTTCAATCTATCTTTTTTCTTAAAAAAAAAAGGTGAGGGCTATTGTTTGCAATTTTTAAAAAAAATTGATAAATCAAAATTGTAACTTTAAATGGCCATAACATTTGACTCGTGTATCGGAATGACTATTGTAATAAATCAAATCAAAGCTCTTTTTTATTACTATAACAATTATTATACTACGCCTATGTTCCATGCCATTTTTTACCCCAAATTCCATAATTTATACCACTTACCTAGGGGTTAAAGTTTAGTTGCATATTTTTACATATTTTTTAGCTCTTCATTAGGGTTACAAATTTTTGTTTTTTGTGAATTTTCTATTCACAATAGCAGTGGTAGTAGTTGAAAAAAGAAGAAGAAGAAGAAAATGAGAACAAAGTAGTAGATTGTTCAAGAACAAAGTAGTAGATTGTTCAAGAACAAAGTAGTAGATTATTCAAGAACCAAATGAGAACAAAGTAGTAAATTATAGTTGATCAATAGTCTTTCTTTAGAGTCCTCATTGCTCAAGAGTCTTTCTTTAGAGTCCTCATTGCTCAAGAGTCTTTCTTTAGAGTTCTATTTGGTCAAGAGTCCATTTTTAGAGTCATTTTTGCTTAAGAGGCTTTCTTTAGAGTCCTCTTTGGTCAAAAGTCTTTCTTTAGAGTCCTCTTTGGTCAAGAGCCTTTCTTTAGGGTCCTCTTTGGACTTTTTTTTGTCATACTTTGCCATTAAGTTTTTATACCTTTGAATTTAGAGATTTTCACCAGTAAAATAGTTACTTCTTGAGATTAGTTGGATTCTTTGGTTTTTTAAGAACACAAAGGAGGTTGGTATGAGCTTTGAGTGGTAAAAAAAAGAGAAAAAATAGTGTGAAAAAAAAGAGAGAAAATTAGTGTTTAAAAAAAGCGGGATAACAATCTTATTTGACATCAAGCACGTGAGGGAGTGCATGGGTTATCTCATTTTATTTTATAGGTTGAAAACATGAGTAAGGGAGGAGGAGATCCATAAGAGGTTGAATTGAAATTCTTCATCAAATCTATTTATGAAAATTTTAAGAGGATGAATGCAAGGTTGGATGATATAGAATCCTATTCCAGTTCTGAATCACATAGAAGACACGAGTTCGTGGAAGAAGAAGCTTATTACAATGTGGAGGTGATAACATGTTATAAATGGGGCAAAAAGACTAACTCCAAAGAAGATAGCAATATATGGAAATTCCATCTTTTCAAGGAAAGAATGATTCTTAGTTATATTTGAAGTAGGAAAGAAAGGTTGAGCAAGTATTTGATTGTCATAATTACTCTAAGGAGAAGAAAGTAAAGCTAGTAGCTGTAGAATTTACATTATGCCAGTATATTATGGGATCAATTGGTGGTCAATAGGCAAAGGAATGGTGAGAGACCTTTTTGGTCATGGGAAGAGATGAAATTGGTGATGCGTAAGAGGTTCATACCTAACCATTACTATAGAGACATATATAGAAAGTCGCAAAGGTTGATTCAAGGTTCCATGAGTGTAGAGGATTATTATATGGAGTTGGAAGTCACCATGATTAGAGCAAACAAAGAGAAAGATAGAGAAGCGATAATGGCCAAATTCATTGCCAGGTTAAACATGGAAATTGGTGATATGGTGGAATTGCAAAATTACATAGATGTGGAAGAACTACTACATAAAGCCATTAAAGTAGAGAAGAAAATCAAGTCCAAAAGGTTCAAATCTTGTTCTTCCTCTAATTCTTTATGGAAATCAACTTGGAAAGACAACAAAGCTACCTTTACAACAAAAGGTGAAGCAAAGTCAAATAATTCAACTATTGTTCCTAAAGGTAACCTTAAAACCAAAACTCTTACAAAGTCATATGATATCAAGTGTTTTCGGGGCCAAGGACTCAGACATATTGCATTTGAATGCCCAATAAAAGGGGTTATGGTTGTAAAAGAAAAGGGAGAAGTCAAAAGTGCTAATTCAAGTGACGATGAAATGCCACCATTGGAGGATTACTCGGATATAGAATTGGAAGAACCTATGCATAGGGAATTACTTGTCACAAGGAAAGCCCTGAATATACAGCCTAAGATGAAAGAGATAAGGAGCAACGTGAGCATAGTTTTCACACAAGATACCATGTGAAGGATAAGGTATAAACTGTTATTACTAATAGTGGGAGCTGTACTAATGTTGCTAGTATTTTGTTGGTAGAAAAGTTGAATTTTAAGTGGAAAAATTATCCCAAACCATACAAGCTACAATGGTTGAATGATTATGGAGAAGCGAATGTCAACAAACAAGTTTGGGTTCCTTTTTCAATTGGCAAGTATGAGGATGAGGTTCTTGGTGATGTGGCACTAATGTATGCCAGTCATATTTTTCTTGGACGACCGTTGTAGTTTTATAGGAGAGTGATGCATGATGGGTACAAAAATCGGTATACTTTTGAAATGAACAACTGAAAAGTTGTATTGGCCCCTCTAAAACCTTTGCAAGATTACAATGACCAAATTAGGATAGTAGGAGAGTGCAATATGTGGGGAAAACAAAAGTGTGTGCAAGAGGAAAATAAAAAAAAGAGTAAGTGAGGTAGAGAGAAAAAATCTAGAGAAAAATGAAAACATGGAGAGAAAAGTGAGCATAATGAAGGGGAAAATGAGCATAAAAGAGAAAAAAAAGTGAGCACAAAGGGGATAAGAGTGACCAAATAGGAGAGAAAAGTGAGTAAAAAGGATAGAAAAATAAAAGAATAAGTACATTTGCTGAAAAACAAGAGATTAAGAGTGCAATGATGCCAAGGCAACAAGTACTTGTGTTTATGTACAAAGATGTTTATCTATCTACTAACGATCTTTACTCATATTTTCCTAGTGTTCTTTTATCTTCATTTCATGACTTTGAGGTGGCGTTTGGTTCGTGGAATGGAATCAGAATCGGAATCGGAATCGGAATGGAATGGAATGGAAAGGAAACAATTTTGTTTGGTTTGACCACTGGAATCAAGCTTAGAATCAGGATTATAGTGTTTGGTTTGTCACTGAAATGGAATGAAAAAAGCTGTAAATGACCTTAATACCCCTACATGCTGTAAAGTTCAAATAATGTCATTTAATTACTATTTTTTCGTCACACAAAATAAATTATTGAAATCATTATTTTTTTAAATAAGTATTACTTAATTAAAAATAAATATATTATTAAAATTATTATTTTTCTAAATAGGGTTTAGGGTTTTGAGGTTTGGGATGTGTGATTTAGGGTTTAGGGATTTAGGATTTGGGGTTATATTTGTAGGTTATGGTTTAGGGTTAAAATTATTATTTTTCTAAAAATAGTTTAGGGTTTTAGAATTTTGGATTTAGGGTTTAGGGTTTAGGGTTTTAGGGTTTTAAGGTTTAGGGTTTATGGTTTTAGGATTTTGAATTTGGGGTTTAGGGTTTTGGGATTTATGTTTTAGGATTTTGGGTTTTGGGATTTATGTTTTAAGGTTTAGGGTTTAGAGATTTGGGGATTTAGGGTTTAGGGTTTTAGGGTTTAAGGTTTAGGGTTTAGGGATTTGGGGTTTAGGGTTTTAGGATTTGGAATTTGGGGTTTAGGGTTTAGGGTTTTGAGATTTTTGTTTTAGGGTTTTGGGTTTTGGGATTTATGTTTTAAGGTTTAGGGTTTTAGGGTTTAGGGTTTAGGGATTTGGGATTTGGGGTTTATGGTTTAGGGATTTGGGGTTTAGGATTTAGGGTTTTAGGATTTGGAATTTGGGATTTAGGGTTTAGGGTTTAGGGATTTGGGATTTATGTTTTAAGTTTTAGGGTTTTAGGGTTTAGGGTTTAGGGATTTGAGGTTTAGGGTTTAAGGTTTTAGGATTTTAGGATTTGGATTTAGGGTTTAGGGTTTTGAAATTTTGGGTTTAGGGTTTAGGGTTTTGGAATTTTGGGTTTGAGAATTTGAGATTTGAATTTAAGGTTATATTTTAAGTGAGGGTAAAATTGGAAAAAAAAGTTTAGATGGGAATGGAATAATGATTACCAAAGGTGGGAGAAGGAATTGTGATTCCTTCTCTTTTAGTAATCGGATTCCATTCCGCCCTCCATTCCGTCCAACCAAACACACAAAATGGAAGGAATCAATTCTGATTCCATTCCATTCCCTCCAACCAAACGTGGGGTGAGAATCTACTTCCTAAAGAGATTCTCCATGGATTACCTCATTTGAGAGGAATTTAGCATTAAATGGATTTCATACTTGGTTCTGTTATACCAAATCAAACTACTTATAGAGCTAAGATTTGACAACGAATATTTTTGAAGAGGAGGGAAATAATGGAGATTTAGGTGCTGATCAAATTGATGTTTCCAAATATTCTCAAGATCTTTAGGAAGGAATTTTTGTTTTAGTTAATTATGGGCCTTCTATGTTTAGCAATTTTTATTTTAGTGAATTTATTGCTTTTTTATGTCTTTTTAGTCTTTTACTCTTTAAGGATGGATTAGACAAAATCTAGAACGAATATCATTAATGAAAAATATATTTCATTAAGTTTTTTATTTGCCTTCTTGTGTTCTTGATTGAATGCTTGAATTTGAGTTATCAAAGGGAGTGATCATCCTTTGTGGCATCTCAGGATTAGAGGTTTTAAGGAATTTATTTCCTAAGGGTTCTAATTTGATCATTTTCAACACATTCTAAGCAATTTAATCATTCTTATTTCTTGAGTTTGTAGGTTCCTAGGGTTATTTGCCTAGCGAGTCTACATCACTATTCCTTTGAGTTCGTGGGTTTCTAGGGTTGTTCACCTAGAGGATCTACATCAATTGGTACCAGAACCTTGGTTGCTAAAAACTTGTTATCTATCTTCATATATCTTTGTTTGAGTTTTTAATTTAAAAAAAAATATTTCAACTTGTTCTTGTTTCAGTCCTTTTCTGTGTTATCCATCCTTTATGTCTTTTAGTTTTCTTTCAATTTCTTTTTTTTTTTTGCTTTCATCTTTTGATTTCATTTTGTAGTTTCCTTTGAGTCCCTAATTTCAAAAAAAAAATTCTTTTTTCAAGTCTTGTGTTTTCTTTCAATTTTGTTGTTGTTTGTTTCATCTTCGAATTTCATTCCATAGTTCTCTTTGAATTCTTTGTATCTTTTCCTTGTTATTAACAGTTTCAAAAACAAAATTTGATAAATCAGAGTTGCAAATTTAAAGGCCATAAATTTTAACTTTGAAATCGAAACGACTATTATAATATATCAAATCAAAGATCGTCTTGATTCCTATGAGTAGATTTGGGCTTTATCTCCATTCCTTTCTGTTTACACTACTTACCGTGGGGTTAAAGTTGTGTGACATCCTTTTGCTTTGTTTTTTATTTTTGTTCATTAGGGTTGTGAATTTGTTTTTGTGAATTTTCTATTAGCATTCAAAAAATAGGGGGAAGAGGAAATGAAAAGTACAACAAAGTAGAAAAATGTTGAAGAATCTAATTATTGTTTTCTTGATGAGTTTTCTTATTCTTATTGAAATCAGTTTTCCATTATTTTGTTCTAGTTTCTGTATATTTCATTCTAGAGAATCATCTAGTCTGTTTTATAATAAAAAGAAGAAAAAAAAAGGAATCATATTTTGGTCAAGATTATTTCTTTAGAGTCCGCTTTAGACCTTCTTTATTTCTGTCCTCAATTAAGTTTTTTTTTAATTCTGATTTTAAAGATTTTCATGATCTTGAAAAAATTATTTCTTGCTTCTTTAGAGTCCTCTTTGGACTTTCTTTATGTCATCCTTTGCCTTTAAGTTTTTAAAATTTTGATTTTTCAGATTGTCACCAACAAACCAGTTACTTGAGATTAATTGAATTCCTTGATTTTTTTAAGAATAGAAAAGGGGAGCTAGCTTGAAATTTAAGTGAAAAAATGGAAACAAAGAAAAAAAAACAAGCAAAATAGTGTTAAGAAAAAAGAGAGCAATAACAATATGATTGTAGAGTAAACATATGAGGGAGTGTGCGAGTTATCTCATTTTATTTTATAGATTGAAAACGTGAATAAGGAAGTAGGAGAACCACAAGAGATCAACTTCAAATTATTCCTCAAGACTTTTAATGATCAAATTCTTCCTCTCTAGGTTGTAAATTACATAGAAGAAGACATAGACATAGAAGACATGATTTCCAAGAATAAGAAGCTAATTCCAAAGTAAAGGATGGAACAAGTTATAAATGGGACAAAAAGGTTATAGTTGTATAGAAAAATGGGGCTAGTTCAAATGACGATGAGATACCACTATTGGAGGATTATTCTGATGTTAAAGTAGAAGAACCTGTGCATGGAGAAGTACTTATCACAAGGAGAGCCTTGTATATACAACCTATGGATGAAGGAGATGAGGAGTGTAAAGAAGAAAAAGGTGAGTACAAAAGATAGAAAAGTGAGCACAAAAGAGAAAAAAGAGAGCACAAAGGAGAGAAAAGTGAGCACAAATGCGAGAAAAGTGAGAAAAAAGAAGATAAAAGTGGGAAAATAGGAGAGAAATAAAATAATGAGTGCATTGACCAAAAAACATGAGATTAAGAGTGTAATGATGACAAGGAAACAAGTACTTGTACTTATGTACAAGGATGTTTGTCTTTCTACTAATAATCTTAATTAATCTTTGCATAGGGTTGTTGTGTCTTTATTGCAAGACTTTGAGAATATATTTCATAATAATATTCTCTATGGATTACCAAATTTTCCTTCTTATAGAGCTAAGATTTGAGGATGAATCTTTTCGAAGAGGAGGGGAATAATAGAGATTAAAGAGCTGACCATGTTGATGTTTACAAATATTCTAAAGATTCTTAAGATCCTACAAATATTCTCAAGATCATAAAAATATCCTCAAGATCCTACAAATATTCTCAATATCTTACACAAGGGATAGAGTTGGAATATCAAATGGAATGCAAGGATTAATTTAGGAAGCAATTTTTTTTTTAGTTAATTATAGGCCTTTTATGTTTAGCAATTTTTGTTTTAGTGAATTGTGTCCTTTTCTATGTCTTATTTATCATTAGTATTTTTAGTCTTTTATTCTTTAAGGATGAATTAGGCCCAACCCCATACTAAATAGGCACACTAGGGTTGAATTTTCTCTAGGATTATTTTCATTAGGGTATGTTTCATTTAGGGTTTTGTTCCTTATAAATGGCAACCTTGTAATGAAGGAAGAACTGATATCATTAATGAAAATTTATTTCAGAAAGCATTTTGCTTTGCCTTCTTGTGTTCTTGATTCAATGCTTGAATTCGACATATCAAAAGGAGTGATCGTCCTTTGTGGCATCTCAAGGTTGGGATTTTAAGGACTTTGTTTCCATAGGGTATTAATTTGATTATCTTCAACACGTTCTTATCAAATTGATTGTTAGGGTTCCTAGGGTTGTTTTCCTAGAGAATTCGTGTCAGTGTTCCAGTACCACACATCATCAAAATTGTGATACTGATATAGCAAATTTCCATTTATGAGTATATGTGCGAAAAAAGTTTTTAAAATTGTTTCGGTACTACCCATCTTGAAAATTTTTATATGGATGCAATAAAATGCTATTTTCATGTATATTTGTGAAAATGTTACAAGAGGTGTTGTGGTACCACAATTCATGAAAATTGCACTATGGATGCAACAAAACTCCATTATTTAGTATATGTGCAAAAATTTTGCTAAAAGTTTTATGGGACCACCATTAAAGAAAATTGCATTACACTTGTAACCAAATTCCATTTTCGGATATATTTGCATAAAAGTTGCTAAAATTGTTTTGGTACCACCTTCATGAAAGTTTCACTATAGATGCAATAAAATACCATTTTCATCTATATGTGTGAATTTTTTTACAAAAAAGTGCTTTGGTACTATCAATCTTGAAAATTGCATAAGAGAAAGAAACAAATTCCATTTTCGAGTATATGTGCAAAAACTTGCTAAAAATGATCTCTTACGACTAGAAATTAAAATTGCCCAACTAATGCAACATAATTTCATGTTAGGTTATATGTGCATAAAAGTTGCTAAAAGTACTTCGATACCACTTGTCTTGAAAATTGCACTACGAATGCGATAAAATTCCATTTTCATCAATATGTGAAAAAGTTAAAAAAAAGTTCTTTGGTACCACTAGTCCTGAAAATTACAATATGGATGTAACAAAATTCCATTTTTGAGTATTTGAGCAAAATCATTGATAAAGTTGTTCACGTACCACCAATAATGAAAATTTCACTATGGATGCAACCAAATTCTATTTTTGGATATATTGGCATAAAAGTTGCAAAATGTATTTCGATACCAACCTTCACCAAAATTGCACTATTGATACAACATAATGCCATTTTCTCCTATATATGCAAAAAAGATTGCAAAAGAGTGCAATTTCGGTACCACCTATCTATATAATTGCACTACTGATGCAATAAAATGCCATTTTCAGATACATGTCTGGAAAAGAAACAAAATGTGCTACTTTACCACCAGTCATAAAAATCGAATTACTGATGCAAAAACATTACATTTTCAATTTATATGTACGAAAAAGTTTCAAAAAGTGCTTATCTACCACTCGTCATGAAAAATAAACTACGAATGGAAAATAATTCCATTTTTGTTTATATGTGCAAAAACATTGCTAAAAGTGCTTTGGTACCACCCATCTTGATAATTGCATTAGGGATGCAATAAAAAACCATTTTCGGGTATATGTGCCAAAGAGTTACAAAAAGTGATAATGTGTGAGTTTCTCTTACATTCTTTCGAAGAGCTTTGTCGAACTTATCAAGAGAAATTATGTGGCATTCATCCTAGACTTATCACTCACATCTCCTCTCTGTTCTTGAGTGTCATGTCTAAAAACACCATTCTTTGATAACAAGGTTCCTATATCATTATAGATAGCAGGTCGTGGTCTTTAGTTTATTTATCTTTAGAATCCGATTTAAAACATTCCTAGCGAAAAGATCAACATTAATCTTCACATCTCACTTCTTCTGTTGAGGTTCATATCAATCATAATTCCCTATAGTAATAGAAAGGAACAAATGTTTTCCTCATAATAGCCTTTATGTCATCCAAATAATTGGCCTTTCATGGTTCCTTCTCTAATCAATGTCAAGACCTGGCCCAAAACTACCCTGGACCCATCCCAAACACCATAGTAACTCACTAACCTATTTCCTTTTTAATGGAGATGGAGTTACTAATCAAGTTGATGTTTATAAATATTCTTAAGATCCTATAAATATTCTCAAGATCTTCAAGATACTATAAATATTCTAAATATCTTATGCAAGGGAAAGATTTGGGAGATCTAGTTGGATGCAAGGATCAATTTAGGAAGCAATTTTCATTTTAGTTAATTGTGGGCCTTTTATGTTTTATTTATCATAAGTCTTTTTTTAGTCTTATATTTTTTAAAGGATGTATTTAATAAATTGGCCCATTTCGTGTTAAAAAAAAAGTTAAGCTGTGTAATTTGGAGGCAAACCATATATCATTAATAAAAAGTTTATTTTAGAAAGCTTTTTTCTTTATCTTCTTATGTTCTTGATTGAATACTTGAATTTGACTTATCAAAGAGAGTGATCATCATTTGTGATATCTCAAGGTTAGGGTTTTAAGGACTTCATTTCCTTAGGTAATGGAGATTGAGGTGTTGCTCAAGTTAATGTTCCCCAGTGCTGATCAAGTTGATGTTTCCAAATATTCATATTATTTTTCAAGGAATTGGTGGTCCAATGAGTAGGGGTAGATTTTTATGATCAAGTTGGGTGCAAGGGTTTTTTAAGAAGAAATTTTTGTTTTAATTAATTGTTTGCCTTTTATGTTTAGCAATTTTTGTTTTAGTGAATTGTGGGTTTTTTGATGTTTTATTATCATAAGTCTTTTTATTTTAAGAATGGATTTAGCCCAATCCACCTATAAATAAGCCCATTAGTCTTTTGTCACTTGATTTGGCACCTAGGGTTTTCTTAGGATGGAAGTGGTGTCTAGGGTTTTCTTTAGGGAAGTGGCATATAGGGTTTTTATGTCATATAAAAAAATAGAAAACATGTAAAAAAGGGAGACCATATTTCATTAATAAAAAGTATATTTTAGAAATATTTTGTTTTTCCTTCTAGTGTTCTTGATTGAATGCTTGAATTTGACTTATCAAAGCGAGTGATCGTTCCAATTCCTTTGAGTTTGTGGGTTCCTATAGTTGTTTTCCTAGAGGGTTTGCATAATTTGGTATCAGAGCCTTGGTTGCTAAAAACAAGTTATATATCTTCATCTATATTCGTTTTGAATTCTTGATTAAAAAAGGAAATTCATCTTGGTAAGTTATTTTCTATGTACTTAAGTCAAAAATCACAAAAAAAAAAGAATTTTCGTCCTTTTGAGTATTATGTTTTCTTTCAATTGTGTTGCCGTTGTTTTTGTCTTTGGATTTTGGTTCATAGTTTTCTTTAAATTCTTCATATCTTTTTCTTGTTGTTTATTTCTGTGTTCATTCTATCTTTGTTCTTCAAAAAAAAAAAGAGACAGTAGTTGTGTTCACAGTTTCAAAAAGAACAAGAAATTTGACAAATTAGAGTTGTAACTTTAAATGGCCATAACTTTAGACTTGGGTAACAAAATGACTATTATAATGTATCAAATTAAAGCTCATTTTGATTCCTAAAAGTTTTGGTTTTCTTCTATTCTTGCATTTGTTGAGGCCAAATTCCACCGTTTACACCACTAACCGATAGGTTAAAATTTTGTCACTTGCTTTTGCGTTGTTTTTAGTGTTTGTTCATTGGGGTTTTGAATTTGTTTTTTGTTCAATAGCAGAAATAGTGAAAAAAAAACTAAAAAAAAAGAAAATAGTAAGAAAAGGAGAATAAAGTAGTAGACTGTTCAAGAATCTAATTCTTGTTGAAATTGGTTTTCCCAAGACTAATTTAAAAAATAAAAAGGAATCATGGTTGATCAAGAGTCTTTATTTAGAGTCATCTTTGGTCAAGAGTCTTTTTTTAGAGTCCTCTTTAGTCAAGAGTCTTTCTTTAGAGTCCTCTTTGGACTTTCTTTCTTTAGATTCCTCTTTGGACTTTCTTTTTGTCATACTTTCACATTAAGTTTTTAGAATTATGAATTTTGAGATTATCACCAATAAAATAGTTTCTTCTTGAGATTAGTTGGATTTTTTGAATTTTAAGAACACAAAGGAAGTTTGTGTGAGCTTTGAGTGGTACAAAAAAGAAAAAAAAGAGCAAAACTAGTATAAAAAAGACTGATAAAAAATCTTATTTGAGAGCAAACCCGTGAGAGACTGCGTGGGTTATCTTGTTTTATTTTATATGTTGACAAAAATGAGTAAGGAAGGAAAAGAGGTCATAAGGGAAGTCAACGACCCTTCATTGTTGCCAAATTTGGTCCTAGTCAAAAAATCATGAGGGTCATCTCGCATGTGTGTGACCTTCAAATATTTAAATGAGGCATGTCCCAAGGATTGCTTCACTCTCCCAAGTATCGATCAGCTAGTAGATGCCTCTACCGAATTTGGATTGATGAGTTTTCTGGATGCATAATTTGGGTACTACCAGATTAGAATATACCCATAAGATAAGGAGAAAACATCTTTCATCACAGAAGAGGGAACATTCTATTATAAGATGATGCCATTTGGATTAAAAATGTGGGTGCCATATATCAATGTCTTTTATAGGCTTATGTAGACAATATGGTCGTGAAATCAACTCAACCTCTAAACCATATTAAGGAACTAGAGGAGATACTCTCATTAATCTGAAGATACAACATGAGACTTAACCCAAAGAAGTGTATATTTGGTGTTACGGAGGGAAAATTCCTAGGGTACCTTGTGTTTACCCGAGGGATTAAGGCCAAGCCAGATAAAATTCAGGCCCTCATCAATATGAAGCCACCTTCCAAACTTAATGGAATCTAGTAGCTAAATGGTAGGTTAGTAACAGTGAATAGGTTCATTTCTAAATGCACCGATAAAGAACTTTAAAGAAAGGTCACTTTAGTCTTTTAGGATTAGAGCTACTATAAAGTCTTTGAAGAAATCAAGAAGTATCTGAGTAAACCCCCTATCCTAGCTAGCCCTCACCCAGGAAAAGTTCTGAACTTATATTTGGCTATGACATCCCATACATGCAGCACCACACTCTTAGTCGAAAGAAATAAGATTTAGCACTCTATCTACTATGTCATCCAGGTTTTGACAGATGCCCAAAGTAGGTATCCAACAATTGACAAATTGGAATTTGCCCTCAAAGTTAGTGTGTGAAAGCTCAGGAATTACTTCAGCTTATACAAAATTGTGGTGCCCACTTCTCACCCACTCAAAAGTATCCTAATGTAGTAGGTAGGCTAGCACAGATTCGTATTGGGTTAAAAGAATACAAAATTAAATACAAGGCTAGAACATCTATCAAAGAGAAAATGGTGGCCAAGTTTGTGGATGAGTTCAGTGAGAGACCAGAAGTCACCAACAAGTATCCAAAGAGAGTATGAAAGATGGATCAAAAATAGTGCCCAATTTGTTAGGTGTTTGTTGATGGACCGCACAACTTCAATGGTGCAAGACAAGGGGTAGTCGTAGTTGACCACACCAATAACTTTTTTAAGTACACAGTAAGACTTGATTTTCAAGCAATTAATAATATTGTAGAATATGAGGCAGTTATATTTGGAGCTATGAATGCAAAGAAGATGGGAGCATATGGGATCACCCTACACAACGATTCCAAGCTAGTGGTTAACCAATTTTTTGGGATATTTGAAGCTAGAGATGGAAAAATGAAGGGGTACTTAGAGACATTAAATAAGGAATTCTCCAAATTCTCCTAGTTCAAGATCAAATAAATAGCTCAAAATGAAAATGGTTATGCTGATGCTTTAATAACTTTGGCATTGGTATGAGAGATGAAGCACAATTGAGAGGTAATAGTAACAATCCTATCAGAAGTATCATTAGAGGAAGCTAAAAGAGAGTTCGAGTGTGTGAATGCTCCCATTATCCCATAGTTCACCCCAATCCATGAATTCTTGGAAATAGGGGAGCTACTAGGAGATAGAAAGTCTACAAAAGAAATCAAACCAAGGAAGGATGGTATATGATAGAAGTAGGGAGACTACACATTAAAACCTCATTTGGTCTGGGGGTTTGTGTATAGCCATGGAAGGATTTGAAAGATTGATGTATGAAGCATGTAAAGGAGACTATAGTTCACATTTAGAAAGGATGAGGTTATCACAATGGATTATGAGACAAGGCCATTATTGGCCCACTATTCTAGCGGATTGCATAAAATACACCTAGGCATGCAATAAATGCCAAAGGTTTTCCCAGTTATCACACACACTCTCAAATTTCATGAAGGGCATGGTGAGTCCTTGGACCTTCAAAAAATGGGGACTTTATATAATAGAACCCCTACCCATAGGAATGGGTCAAAATAAGTTTCTACTTGTGGCTACCAATTACTTTTCAACATGCATCAAAAGAGAACCTTTGGGTAGAATACGAGAGGAATAGGTGATTCAGTTTATATGGAATTTCATAATTTTTCGTTTCAGCCAAGTCATGACTCTATGAAAATAGAGTCATTAGTGCACTTTTTTACTTAATATTTACTTGTTTTATTTAATAAATAGTATTTTATGGCTAAAAAAAATTAAAATATAAAACTTTTAGTGAAAAGGAGTAAAAATATATTTTTTGGAATTTTTTGGGATTTTCTTGGAATTGTTTATGAATTTTTAACGCAGGACCAATCAGAAGCTGCCACGTGGCATGCCACACAAGCAGAGGAGCTGACTGGGCAAGAAAATAGAGTGAATCATGTTGTGTTGAGTGCGAGGAGGGCAAAATACGTCCCATGTGTCAACACGGTGTTCAATCCAAGTTTGAAAATCGATCAACGCATCATGCCACGTGTCACCAAGCCATTGCTCAACACGATCCACCTGTGCGCCATGACATCCGTTTCTGTGAATCATGTCGTGCCACGTGTTGCTGACTCATCGAGCATTGACTATGACCGATCTCCCCTACCAAACATCACTCCCTAATTCACGCAATGAATTTCTGATGCCACGTGCCACGCTGTGATTGGCTCAAACTATCAGTTTTGTTTGTTCTGATCGTAGCCCTTGCTTTGAAGCTGATCGAACGGTCTAGATCACAACTGAGCTTTATTTAAGCCCCTAATCACTCCATAAACCCTAATTAGCCTCCATTAGCATAATTTTGGTTAGTTTTTAGAACTAAAAAGAGAGAAAAATACAGACAAATTGAAGAGAAGACACAACTTTGGTGGAGATTCAAGAGGAAATTAATTCTACAATTCAAGAGATTGATTTTATTTCTTTTTCTACTCTTTTGTTTATCAATTTTATGTCTTTCTTTATGAAAAATATTAGATTTATGAACACAATTATGTGTAATTAATTTATTAATCTAGGAATCTTATTAACACAATTATATGTAATTAATTTATGAATCTAGGGATCTTATGAACCCAATTTTAACCATGTGATGATCTAATATTTTTTCCCAATTATAATATTAATTTAATTATATTATTTAATCTAATTTTCATGCTATTAATTGTTTGGCCAACAATTTATCTATAGAGATAATTAAATAGATTTGAGGGAATTATTTAATTGTTTGTCTTGATTAAATAACATGCATAGTTTCTAAGCAAAGATGTATGATTCTTATGTATGTGATCCATAATTGATGAACTTAACAATTTAATTAGCATGAGAGTGTGATTAAATTAATTACTATATAGTGTTAGTTTACTTGAGAGAGGAATACATGCTAGATTAGATTCAATTGATTATGTAATTAGTTAATATTATATTGGAGGGATTTTAGCGATTCGTATGTTTAGAAAATTGGGGGATTAAGTATTCTTAGATATTTTCTCATATATCTTTTTAGTTACAAAATTTGATTTAATTAATTATTAATATTTATTTTTAATTATTTTAATTTTGCTTCTTTAAAATATAAAAACACAAAAAAATTGATTTTTATTATTTTTAGTTTTAAAAATTAGTTTCTAATAAAATAATCTCCGTGTGAAGGATCTTTACTTATCATTCTATTACTTGTTGCGATATGTATACTTGCGTATTCATTGCACACACAATTTGTGTGGCGATCAAGTTTTTAACGTCGTTACCGGGATTATAAATATTAGAAATTAATATTTTATTTTATTTTATTTTTCTTTAATTTTAATCTTAATTTATTTATTTTATTTTAGTGACTTATTTGTTTAGTTATTATAGTTAATTTCTTTTATATATTTTCTTTACTTATTTATTTATTTATTTTACTTTAATTTATTTATTTAGTTGTTAATGTTGTTTTGTTTTTATTTAGAAATCTTCTTTAGTATTATAGAAACATAATTGAGTCTATTGCATGAGTAGAGTTCATGAGGGAAAAATCTTACCTTTAGATCTTAAAATTGAGCATACTTTGAGATCAATTAGAAAACAACAAGTCACCCAAGAGGAAGAAATGGCTAATCCATTAAAAATAAACAATAATGAGCTAAAGTTGAATAATCAAATGTTTTTGATAGATGATAGAGATAGAGCTATGAATGAATATAAAATACCTACGTTGGAAGGGCTAAATCCAAGTATTACAAGGCCAAACATTCAAGATAATCATTTTGAATTAAAGGAAATGATGTTTCAAATGCTACAAATAGTTAGACAATTCAGTGGATTACCAATAGAGGATCCTCATCTTCATCTCAGATTGTTTAATGAAGTTGTAGATTCATTTAAATTCAATGGTGTGATAAAGGAGGCATTTAGGCTTAGATTATTCGCTTACTCTTTGGAGACCGTGCTTGAGCTTGGCTAAACTCTTTGCCACCTGATTCCATTACAACTTGGAATGGTTTGGTGGAGAAATTCTTGATGAAATACTTTCCACCAACAAAGAATGCCAAGCTTAGGAATGACATTACTTCCTACCAACAACACGAAGGAGAATCTCTATATGAAGCATAGGAAAGATTCAAGGAATTTCTAAGGAAGTGCCCTCATCATGGTATTCCTTCTTGGATTCAAATGGAGACTTTTTACAATGGTCTCAATGCTCAAATAAGGACTATCATTGATTCATCGGGTAATAGAGCTTTGCTAGCCAAATCTTACAATCAAGCTTATGATTTACTTGAGAAAATGGCTAGCAATAATTATCAATGGCCAATGGACATAATGACAGCCACAAGAAGAGTAGCCAGAATGCAGGAGGTAAATCTTTTGAAGGTACAAAACTCCCCAACGAGTATAAACCAAGTCCAAAATTCAGGAGTTTCATGTGTGTTTTGTGGAAGAGCTCATTTGTTTGATAATTGTACAAATAATCCTAAATCCATTTTCTATGTGGGTAATGTGAATCGAAACAATAATCCATACTCAAACACATATAACCTAGGATGGAGACAACATCCAAATTCATCTTGGAGTAATAACAACATTCAAGGTGGTAGTCAATTCAACCATCAATCATTTCCACCACCTAGTTTTCAACAACCACAACAATCACAAGCCCAAGAGAAGAAGCCACCCACTGACGACAATACAAGTGCTTTAATAGGGAAGATGAAAGAATTTATCCTATCAGTGAATACATGTCAACTCAAAAGGCTTCAATTCAAAATTTGGAGAACCAAATGGGGTAGCTTGCTCAGGCTATAAGTCAAAGGCCTCAAGGGAAACTTCCAAGTGACACAATTGTAAACCCAAGAAGAGAAGGTAATGACTAATGCAATGTCATAGCCTTGAGGAGTGGTAAAACTTTAGAACCAGAACATAAGACAAAAAAGGATAAGGAGAAACAAGAAATTAAAAATGATAAAGATGACTATCAAACTAAAAAGGATAAGGAGGAACCAGAAACTAAAAAGGAGGACGATGAATTAGTGGATAAAGAGAGTAATGGAAAGAAAATAATTCAGCCAAAAAAGAGCAACCTTTACAAACCCACTATTTCTTTCCCTCCAAGACTGCAAAAGCAAAAGTTAGATACGTGGTTTTCAAAATTTCTAGAAGTCTTCAAGAAGCTACACATAGACATACCATTTGTAGAGGCACTTGAACAAATGCCATCTTATGCCAAATTCATGAAGGATATACTATCAAAGAAAAGAAGGCTTAAAGATCATGAAACAATAACCTTGACTAAAGGTTGTAGTGCCATCCTTAATAGAAAACTACCACAAAAATTGAAAGATCGAGGTAGTTTTGACATCCTTTCCACTATTGAGAACATTCATTTTGGTAAAGCAAAACCCACTTCGGTAACATTGCAAATGGTAGATAGATTGATTAAGAGACCTCAGGATGTGGTAGAAGATTTGTTAGTAAAAGTAGACAAATTCATCTTTCTGGTGGACTTCATTGTGCTAGACATGGAAGAGGACCATGACATTCCTATCATACTTGGTCGTCCATTCTTAGCAACTGGAAGGGCACTCATTGATGTACAAAAAGGTGAACTTACAATGAGAGTGCAAGATGAACAAGTAATATTTAAATTTTTTAAAGAATCTAAACCCTTTGATATTAATAATGCTAATGAATGTTTAAGGATAAATGTTACTAACTTTAGGAATGGCTTAAAAGAATCTATTGCGTCACCCAAACTTAAGACTTTAACATATGTTACTGTAAACAAGGACATAAACTCACCAGAAAACAACTCAACCTATTATAACTTTGAAAGTATGACATCGAAGGTTGATATTATGGACTATGTGAACTTTTTGGAGGATGCATCTCTCATGTATATATCAAAGGTGATAATGGAAATTTTTGAGATATGATCTAAACTTAAACCATTAATTGAAGAGCCACCAAGTTTAGACCCCACACTTCTACCCTTTTATCCTCAATCAAGTATGAAAGTGAAAGAGTCCAATTTACAGGTGAAAAAGCTATTAGAAATACATAAATTGGATGAGTTACGGTGGAGTGCTTATAAGAATTCCAAGAAGTTCAAAAGGAAAACAAAAATATGGCATGAGAAGAGAATTGAGCACCATGTTTGTGAGCCAAAACATAAAGTATTATTGAAAAAATCAAGACTCAAGCTGTTTCCAAGCAAACTTAAAAGTAAATGGATACAAAAGGATGTACCTTAGGACTTAATAGGACCATCTAGTGAAGGACATTAAACGTGACGCTAGTTGGGAGGCAACCCAACGTTATTTTACTTAATATTTTTATTTTTTTTTGTTTTGTAGGTGAATAAATTTGGAGAGCAATGGCACAACAAGAATGAGCATTTCAGTGAAAGATATAGTGTGCCATAATTAAGGGAGTTTTTCTTTACTTTTCCATATTTATATGTGCACATTAGGGTCAATGTGTAATTTAAGTTTAGGGGAGGGAACTTCATTCTCTACATTAGTATTTAGTATGCATTTTTAATTTTTAGGTTGTTTTTAATCATGATTTGGGTAAAATTGATAAATATATGAAAACTAAATGCATGCATGCTTGATATGAAACATATGAACTCAATGATAAAAAATGGTTGTCATGACTAGGATAAGGAATGTAACATAGTTGTTAAGATAATTACATTAATCATATGATATGCTTGCTAGTTTTGATTGAATTGATTCAACTTTTATGCACATGTTCATGATTGATTTTGGTGTGCTTATTGAGAGAAAATTTGTAGTGAGTTATGCGAGTTAATTAGATCTACCAAGTTTTAGAATCAATTTGATCATCTCTTGAGGCAAAATCCTAAATAGTGTTTAGCAAGAGAAATGATTTAGGCCTTATTTGGATCGATTGAGCATTTTAAGCTAACCATTGTTAATATCTTTAGTCACCCATTTGAGCCTAACAAAGAACCTTTCATATTTGTAAGCCACATTTAATGCCTAACTAATAAGTATTACCTTTACCCTTGCACCTTTAGCTTGTATGAAAAGAAAAAAAAAGATGCAATCCTGTGTTATGCTTTAGAGTAAGGTGAAATGTAATGCATCCCGTTAAAAAAGAAGAAGCAAAAATCACAACACAAGTATCCCTCTAAAGAAAAAGAAAATAGAATTGAAAATAAGTTTGGGGTGTTATGAAGTAACCAAAAAAAAGATAAAAGAGATGTGGAATAAAAAAAATTAAAAGAATGTCAAAAGGGGGTGCACTAAAATATCAAGTAAAAACTCAATTGCAGTTAAAAAGTGCATGATGAAAAAAAGAGAGAAAGAAGCTTAGGTGTGGAAAGACCCTAAAATGTCTGCATCTATCGACCCCCCACCTAAGCCTTACATTACAACCATGTAAAGTCCTTATTGATCTTGAGCTAAGTGCATATTTATATTAGTGAAGAGGGATGTGAAAAATTGACTTATGAGACTTGTTTTAAGATTGAATTGATTAGCATGCTCATATAGGTTGATTTCATGAGTGCAATGGATGATATCATGTGTAGCACACATATACGAATCAATTTTTCAAAAACCTTGCATATCTTTATATTGATGGAACATTGATTGATGAATATGTAAAACATCTTTATCATAGACTTGTACGAATTTTGAGAGGGATATTTTAGTGAAATATGCATGTACTAATATAAGTATATTTATTAATATACTACCCAAGTTATTTTATTTAGTTATACTTAGCTTTACTTGAGGACAAGCAAAGATTTAAGTTTAGGGGTGTGATGACTCTATGAAAATAGAATCATTAGCATACTTTTTTACTTAATATTTACTTGTTTTATTTAATAAATAGTATTTTTAGGGCTAAAAAAATTAAAATATAACTTTTTAGTGAAAAGGGATGAAAATATAATTTTTTGGGATTTTTCTGAAATTTTTATGAATTTTTAACGTAGGACCAATCAGAAGTGCCATATGGCATGCCACCCAAGCATAGGAGTTGACTGGTTAAGCCATGCAAACCCCATGCAAGCACTGAGAGCGAATCACATTGCACCACATGTGAGGAGGACTAAACACGCACCACGTGTCAGCATAGTGTTCAATCCGAGTTCAGAAATCGGTCAATACGTCATGCCATGTGTCACCAAGCCATTGCTCCGCACATTCCACCTGTGTGCCACGACATCAGTTCCTGCAAATCACGTCGAGCATTGACTCTAACCAGTCTCCCCTACCATGCATCACTCCTTGATTTGCCCAGTGAATTTTTGATGCCACGTGTCTCGCTATGATTGGCTGAAATTGTCAATTTTGCTTGTTTTGATCGTTGCTCTTTATATGAAGTTGATCGGACGGTCCAGATCGCACCTGAGATTTATTTAGGCCCCTAATCACTCCATAAATCCTAATTAGCCTCCATTAGCATAATTTTGGTTAATTTTTAGAGTTAAAAAGAGAGGAAAATATAGACAAATTGAAGAGAAGACACAATTTTGGTGGAGATTCAAGAGATTGATTGTGTTTCTTTTTCTACTCTTTTTTTATCAATTTTATGTCTTTCTTTATGAAAAATATGAGATTTATGAACACAATTATGTGTAATTAATTTATTAATCTAGGGATCTTATGAACCCAATTTTAACCATGTGATGATCTAATATTTTTTCCCAATTATAATATTAATTTAATTATATTATTTAATCTAATTTTCATGCTATTAATTGTTTGGCCAACAATTTATCTATAGAGACAATTAAATATATTTGAGAGAATTATTTAATTGTTTGTCTTGATTAAATAACATGCATAGTTTCTAAGCATAGATGTATGATTCTTATGTATGTGATCCATAATTGATGAACTTAGCAATTTAATTAGCATGAGAGTGTGATTAAATTAATTACTATATGGTGTGTAGTTTACTTGAGAGAGGAATACATGTTAGATTAGATTCAATTGATCATGTAATTAGTTGATATTATATTGGAGGGATTTTAGCGATTCCCATGTTTAGAAAATTGGGGGATTAAGTATTCCTAGATATTTTCTCATATATCTTTTTAGTTACAAAATTTGATTTAATTTGTTATTGCTATTTACTTTTAGTTATTTTAATTTTGCTTCTTTAAAATATAAAAACACCAAAAAAATTGATTTTTATTATTTGTAGTCTTAAAAATTAGTTTCTAATAAAATAATCTACATGGGAACGATCTTTACTTATCATTATATTACTTGTTGTGATACATATACTTGTGTATTCATTGCACAAACAATTTGTGTGGTGATCACCAACCTAGAGAGCTCATCATGGATAATGGGAGACAATTCATATAATAAAGTATCCAAGAATTTTCCCTCCAGTACCACATTAAGAAGTGCCATTCCATGCCATATTATCCTTAAGCCAATGGTCAGGCAGAATCTTCCAACAAACTAATCATTAGCCTATTAAAGAAAGGCTTGGAAAATGTGTAAGGAAGATGGGTGGAAGAGCTACCTAGCATGTTGTGGGCCATCAAGACTACCCCTCAAGGAAGCACTAATGAGATCCCTTTTTCCCTGGTTTATAGGACTAATGTTGTGATACCAATTGAGGTCACGATACCCATTACCAGGTTGATTTCAACAGAAGAAAAAAATAATGTAGAGCAATTAAAATTACCCTCATAAAGAAGAAAAGGAATAAAGCTCTAAAAAGGATGACTAAGTAGAAAGGATGGTATAAGATTATAACAATAGGACTATGCATTTCAAAACATTTTCTAGGGGTGATTGGGTCCTTAGAAGAGTTTTCCCTAACAAGAGAGAATGAATGGTCGAGAAAATGGGTGCTTATTAGGAAGGACCTTACCAAATAACTAAAACAATGCCAGGAGGGGCTTATCTATTAAAAAGCATTGAATGAATTTAGGAGGCCACAAGTTGGAATTATAGACACTTGGAGAAATATCACTTTTAATGTATAATATTTTTTTCCATTTTCATGTAATACTGGCGTAAGCATATTAATGGAATGACACCCCAAACAAATGGTTATTTTGTTTAAGGTCCCCATCAACTATACGACATGGTCTGATCGCCTCAGTTAAGAACCAGGTAGAGCACCCTGATACATGCAAGTCACGAGTTGTCCACCTCGTCAGGAACTAGGTTAACCCTAAAATTATAGGGAGATATGAGTACCTCGGCTAGGAACTAGGTAAAAATTCATGTCTATATTACGGGTTGACCACCGAGGTTAAGAACCATTTAGAGTTACCTAACTAAAGAAATTCACAAGTTGTCCACCTCATTCAAGAATTAGGTTGACACTAACATTATAGGGAGAGATGAATACCTCGGTCAGGAACTAGGTAAAGCTTTATCTCTATGTCACAGGTTGATCACCTGGGTCAAGAATAAGGTAGAGTTCCTAACATATGCATGTTATGAGTTGCTCACCTCGAGTAGGAATTGGGTTGATACTCTGACATTGAAGGGAAAGATAAGCACCTATGTTGGTTAAAAATAGCTAAGGTTTCCCGATGATTTTAAGTAAGTCACATGCCTTAATAAAAGAAATAATAATAAAAATATGCAACACTCAAGCATTACGAATATAGGCCCTTAGGCATATTTTCATTATTTGAAATTACAAATTTTTGATAAAACTTATTTATACAAAGGTTGGCCCTACAAAGGGTCAAGAATTCTTCAAACTCTTTGACACACAGCCAGTGTCTGGGTCATCAGTCTCTTCCACTAAAGGTAAAAGCTCAACCTAAATCTCAATTAGTTTCTTTTGTGCGTAGGTAATAATGTTAGGATGAGTTGACCTCAACACTAGCACTACTCCCTCCAACTCTTCAATAACCTTCATCACCTTAAGGAACACCCTTTTAGATCTCTTCATATAAAAGCTTGCCCAATAGGACTCCCTATCTATAAGATTGGCCACATTAGCCAATATCCATTGTTCTCGAGATTGAGTTTGGCGTAACTACTCTTTGCAAGAAGTGAGTTAACCCTTTTTCTCTTCAAAGAGATTTACCTTAGCCTCGAGTTTTACCACCTCAATTTTTAACACATCAACCCCTCTTTTAATTCGATCATTTTCCACTCTCAAAACTCGAACTAAATATCTATTTGACTAATTAGAATCCATGAAGTTCAACCACAAAAGATGGAAGAATTAAAGTATGAATCAAACAAATTCTCTTGACCCCTTTTATAGGAAATGATATTGAGAAAAAAGGTAAAAGACACATATTCGCATAAAAAGTGGGTTGGTCAACATCATAAATACACAATAATTCAAACACATTAACTTTCTTGTAATAAATAAAATTGGTTTTATTTCACAAAATATGATTGACAAAAATATGAGTTCGTGTTCACACAAATAGATGTGGTATCAATTTCAAAAACACAAAATACTAGGTCTTAACAATTGTTGATATTGCCTCGAACCTGTCCTCACCCCCACTTGATCTAAATTCCTCCTCTTCTCCCTTCTCCCTTCTCTTAGGAAGGAGTGTTCATGTATAGTGGAGTGATCGAGCTATTCAAAATGTGGTAATAATACTCACCCAGGTCCTTTTTCTTGGCCTCCCTCTTGAAAGACACCATCGCCAACTCATACCCCTTTTCTAGGCTTGAATCAAGTTGTTTGACCAAGACCTACACCTTATTAAACTTGGGCATCTTTAAATCTATCACGATTTCTTGGCATATCAATGTCAGGCAGAGTAGATACCTCTACCTATTAAGCATAAGCTTTTCTGGCATAAGCTGAGTCCTAACTAAAAATCTCCTTATGAGACGCTATAGGGGGAACACACCCCTAACCATAGCGTCTTCTCGTAAAAGATGGTCCACCTAGATAGAGACTTGTCACTATCACTAGCTCCCTCTGGAGGAATCATTATCTGAACCGAGGAGAGGATGTTATAGATTTTCCTTAACCTTTCTTCATTCTTACGCATTAGCCCACTAGTCTTAACAATAGCTGACTAACCCCTAGTATGACCTATTGGTTACCTAGACCCCTTCTTTCTCATCTTTTTCCTTAACATCTAAGAAATAGATATTTGGGTTTGGGGCACTCTCAAGTTAATTTTTGGAGTGGACCGAGGAAGAGTGGTTAAGGTAGAGGATGGAGGCATAGAATAACTTGTCTCGTTGGAAGAACTCGACTCAAAAGATCCTGAATCATCACTAGCACTGGGATATTGGGGGCTCTCCCAGGAGCCTGAGCCTGAGGTTGAGGTCTCTTCTCTACACATGATATGTAAAAAACACAAAATATAAAAACATTGGGTAAGGAACGAGGAGGATGAGTTACCAATAATTGAGTTTGGAAATAAAAGGAAGTGATTCTTTAAAAACGGACCTAGAAAGCAAGTATAAAAGTGTTAGACTCTCGAGATTTGCACTCTAAAAACCCAAACAAACAAGACTACGGTCTAAGCTAAATTCTTACCACTAAACTGAAAAAAATTTGATAACCCAAGCTGACGTGACCAAGTGTTTTTTCTTCACTATTTGTTTATTGTGTAGGAAATGATGATATGTCATGGCCTTGGCACCTCTTTATATAGAGGCTCCCATTTTCTCTCTCCGATCAACTGACATGCATTTATTAAGGGAGTTGAATAGTTCATATTCATTGCCTGAGAAGTACTCTTCCACCTTTTCTCAAGAGATCAAGCTAAAAAAGTAAGGGGACTAGATGTTTGGCCATATAGACTAACTTGGACATCGATATGAGCCTACATAATCACACCAAGCTTTATGTCAGATGAGGTCTACATGATCTAACCAAGCTCATTTAGCACACCAAGTAGAGGTCGGTCTTAGGAGGCCACATCCCATGTAAGCTCAACCATAAGCTCAAGCTAGGGTGGATCTCAATTCAAAAATGTTGTACTTATACCAACTGTATCCCTCATTGATACACATATGTGTATACATTCTATGATTGACCCCTTCACATGTAATATCCTATAAATAGATGGACCTTTTATGGAATCCCCTCATTCGGCCAATTATCTTGACTTCTCTTAAAATTCTCTCTACTCATTAGATCAATCAAAAATCTTTGAAAGAACTTGAGAAAATTGAAAATTTCTTGAAAGAATGGTGGAAATTGGTTTTTAGAAAGGATTTGTGAAAACAATTGAAGAAAGGTGGGGATTTTTAAGGGATTATGTGTGTTTGGGGGAGAGAAAATGTAGCATTTTGAGAGAAAGTGTGAGAAAATGAGAGAAGAAGTGAAGTTTTTTGCGTAAAGAAAAAGGTTATAGGAAAAAAGTTGCACTCATGTCGCAACGTTGAATGTTTCATGTCGTAGCATGCGCTATTTTGATTCTTCCCATTATGCATTTAAACCATTCAGGTCGCAGTGCATATAAACCAATCAGAGTTTTTTTATATTTTATTTTTTTAAATAAGAGAAAATTTAAAATTTTTAAATATCAAAAATTAATTAATAACCTAAATATTTTAAAATTTTAAATAAAAATCATAATACTTATAATATGAAAAGTTTTTAAGATTTTGATAATAACAATTTAAAAACGCTATTCTTTCTCGATAACGACGCTAAGAACTTGATGCTTGCAAAGGTTAACTAGTTTTTAGTGCAATTATTGGTTTATCTAGCAACTATACCAAAAACTTGATGTGCCAAAACTAGGCGTACCAATTTTGTATAATTTATAAAATAGCTCACAAGTGCACGAATCATTTAAAGAAAATGACAAGTATGTTTCCATGGTCAAACTAAGAGGAATCATGTACTTTTTAAATTATTCAACAAACTCTTTAAAAATGAAATTAAATAACCTAAACATCATGTCATGATTATTTTGGGTCAAGTTTCTAAAAAATTAAAATAAAAATAAAGACAAATTCAATAAATATTTAAGCAATTAAACATTTATTATGTAATGGAGAATTTATGGAATATATTAGTTAGTTAATCATGTTTGTTCAATATTAAATAGAATATTAAAGATATAAATTAAGATTATTGATTCTTTCTTATAGTTATAAAAATATCCTATGTGAGGGATCATTTTCTTTCCTAATTAAACTTTAACTTGCCACTTAGGTCGGCTCCACAATTTAAACCTTAGTTAAATTATGTTCATTTTCTAAGAAATTACTAAAACATTTAACTTTCCACCTTCGACTGAGTCGACAATTTAAACTTCATTAAAGTGTCTAAATTAGGTTTATAATTTAAGTATTAGGAACTAACTTTTAGATTTTAAAAATATTATGAATGATATGTTGTCAACATATCTTCATTAATAATTCTTATAAAAATCATTGAAATACAACTCACTCTAACTATAATGTTGATATAGATCAAAAGATTTAAGAGCTCTATTCTAAATTATATTGAGATAATTTAAATCATAAATCTAATTCTCTTATTTATTATGAAAAACACTTCATTAATATATTTTTCATTTTCATACTTTGGTTTAAATCTTGATAATGAAATAAAACTTAATTCATTTTATAAAAATGTTTATAATATTTCATAAGCATAATAATATTACTAATATCCCATAATATTTATAATCAGACATGTATAATTTAATAAATGATAAATAAGTTAAACATATAGCATGTAAAATAACACTTAAAAATATTTTGAAAATAATACATTTAAATATACCTCAACAGAATTCTTAGAATTGCTTTTGGAAAACCTTCAAATAGAATTGTTGTGTTATTTATTGAATCGCAGCTAAAAGCTATTATATAAATTAAATTTGTTCAACTCTTGAACTAGAAAAGAACTTTAACCTACTAGAAAAAACTAAGAAATGTAAGAAATCAGCTACAAGAGAGTTGGTAGGATATCTATTACAAAAGAAATAGGTCTTATTTATAGGGTAAGGAAATGAGGATAAAGTAGATTTTTTACCCTGGCATTTTGTTATATAACTTTTTCACGCGGTGGCATACACAATTTAAGCATGATTGACTTTCTTCATGCCATGAGACAAATGTTCATGCCACATTCCACATTGTATCTAGGACATATTGATTCTTTCCTTTGGTCTCGCGCTCCTACTCACAACAATTTCATGCCACCGCACAGTTCAAACTTCATCACTTGGAACCCTAACTTTCATGTAATTTCTTTTTTCAATTTTTAGACATATGTAATGTTTCACAAATGTTTTATTTTAATCTTCCAAGTTGTACAGGGTGTTCAATTATAATTCTTTCAAGTTGAATCATTTTAATACAAAAAGTACTTGAAAAACAATAAAATATACATGTTACTCTAAAAAAAAAGATTTGCATAAAATAATAGTAAAATAAGCAAATACAAATCTTTATAATCACTAAACATGCCTAAAATCATAAATATTAAGTTCTTTCAAGCACTTATCAACCATCTTACTCACTAAGCTATCAAACTACTTCTTTGGTATAACTTTAATGAGTATATCTACTATCTATTCATATGTGGGGATGTAAAGCATAATAAGCAGTCCATTTTCCAATTTCTCTTTGATAAAGTATTTTTTGACTTCTGCACATTTCATTCTATCATGAAGTATTGGGTCATAAGCAATTGTAATAGTAGTCTTATTATATAAAAAACCTTCATAGAGGCTTTAAGTACTTCAAGTAACCATTTGATCACAAAAATTCATAAATACCATATGCCATTACCCTAAACTATGCTTCAACACTACTTCTAGCCACCACTTTTAGGCTTTTACTATGCCAAGTCACAAAGTTTGCTTCAACAAAGTTGCAATATGCAAGAGTTGATATTATATCTGTTTTACAACCTACAAAATCTGCATGAGGAAGCACATCAACTTGGAGATATTCCCTGTTTTCCTATAGGATTCCTTTTCCTAGTGTCCTCTTCAAGTATCTTAAAATTATATTTACAACATCAAAATGTCCTTGGTTAGGTGACTGCATGAATTGACTTACCATGTTGGAATGAAATTGATACCTTTCTTTGTTAATAACCTCTTTTGGACTCTTAGGCTAAAATTTCATGTTTGGTTCTATAGTGGTTTTTGCTACCTTGCAACCAAGTAAACCTGGTTCCTCTAACAAATCAAGTATATAATTTAATTGAGTTATAAAAACACTCTTTTTAGATGTTGTAAACTCCATTCCCACAAAGTATTTTAGAGGACCCAATTCTTTAATCTCAAACTCATGAGCTAAGACTTCCTTCAATTTATCAAGTTCAAAAATATCATCTCTAGTTAGGATGATATCATCAACATAAACTATTAGTAGTACTTCTTTTCCATCTCTCGAGTGTTAATAAAACATTGTACAATCAATCAGGCTTTAAGCATAATTTTGAAGCTTGACAACCTTCCTAAATTTGTCAAACAAAGTTCGAGGAGACTACTTAAGGCCATAACATGACTTTTTTATTCAACAAAATTTCTTTTTATCAAATTTATCTTCGAATCCTAGTGGTAAGTCGATAAACACATTTTCCTCCAAATCTCCATTTAAGAAAGTATTTTAAACATCTAATTATTGTATAGGCTAGTTAAAATGTATTGCCAAAGATAGTAACCCTCGAATGGAATTGATTTTTGCAACAATTGCAAATATTACTTGGTAGTCAATTCCATATGTTTATGTGAAATATTTAGCAACTAACCTTGCCTTATATCTTTCAATGGTCCCATCAGACTTCCATATGACTGTGGAAATCCAAATGCATCCTACATTCTTTTTCTCCTTTGGTAAGTCAACAATTTCCCAAGTTTCATTTTTTTGAAGTTCTCTCATCTCCTCATATGCTGCATATTTCTCCTTCAAGTGTACTAGTGCTTCATGTATAGTTCAAGGCATAAACATATGAGAAATATTTATGGTAAAGGCTCTATATTTTTCTAAAAGTCTATGGTAGGACAAATATTTGGAAATAGGATGTTTGGTACAATTCCTAACTCATTTGCAAATAGTAATAGAAATATCAAGATAAAAAATAGGGTAGAATGTATAAGGAGATCACTTGAGTTTGGAGAATTAGGAGATGATGATGGACCATGCTCAAGATTGGCTAGAAGATTCTCAATATTATGCTTAAACCTCTATCTAGTATAAACACAAATATTAGTGGACATAAGTGGTAAATTCTTGCCCCTATTTGTGAATCGTTTTTCCTTACCATAGTTTGATTAGTATTATCTCCATTTTTCCTAGTTAATGTATTGATTTTTTGATTTATTTCAAGGAAAGAAGCAATCGATTTTGGTGGTTCTTATTGTTAGCTAAAATTATCTTCAATTAGACTCTTTCTTTAAAGAGAAGTTTTGGTATAAAATTGAATTTCTTCAAGAAACTAAACATCCATACTAATATCCAATTTTTTAGTTAAAGGATTAAAACATTTATATCCTTTCTTATTAGGAGAATATCCTAAAACTTGCATCTATTGACCTATGGATTAAATTTGGATTGAAGATGGGATAAAACATTGACAAACACTATACAACCAAAGAGTTTCAAAAGAATATCATAGGTGGAAAAAAGGTTAAAAGATTTATTTTGATGAAATTGTAAAGGAGTTTCAAAATTCAAAACTCTAATTGGCATTCTATTAATCAAATAACAACTTGTTAATATTGCCTCCCCCCAAAGATATTTAGGAATGCTCTTATGAAACATAAGAGCCCTAGCTACTTTAAGAAAGTTCCTACTTTTATGTTTTGCAATTCCATTTTGTTGAGGATGTAAGTTCTATTGTACTTGTATCTCTATGCTAGCTTCTTGTGTACAAAACATAGTATTTGTTTTATTTTACTTAGTATTTTGTCATCTTATATGTAAGTATGTTACCGTAGATTAGTAATACACACATGCACATATTTAGAAACAGAATGTATGCAAGCATGTTTACACATACCATAGGATTGGTTTTCATAATATACATGCTAGGATGTTTTTACTTGTGTTTTTTGCATATGATATTTATGGATAGTGCTCAACATTTTTGGAAATGAAAAAATGCAACTTCTTGACACCTTGCCAACTAGCTCATCACCACCCTTGTCACCACCCTTGGTGAGGTGGCTGGTGAGGTATGCATTCTGAGCTTTATAAATACCCCACTTATTTCTAATCTCTTCACCCATGTTTTTAGTGTCGAAATATTACCAAAATTCATACTAAGATTTTTATACATTTTTGAAATCATTTTAGAGAATGTACATTCCAATATGGGTCATTTATTGAGCTTAATTATCAAATCGTAATCTACATGAGTATGTGATGCTGACCTTCTAGGCGAACAACCTTAGGAACCCAAGAACTCAAAAGAATATGAAAGATTGATTTGCTAATAACGTATTGAAGATGATCAGATTAGAACCCCAATCTTGAGAATCTATAAAGGAATATCAATCTCTTTGATTAATTGAATTCAAGAATTCAATCAAGAACACAAGAAGGTAAAGTAAAATCTTTCTAAAATATACATTTCATTAATGATATTATATTGTTGCCTACAAATTTCATAGAAGCTACATTTTTATAACAACAAACCTATGTAAAACGCCACTTCAAAACCTAAAGAAAAAAATCTAGATGAAATGGGCCTAATTGGCCCATTAATTGTGGATTGGGCCTAATCCATCCTCAATAAAAAAAGACTAAAAAGACTTATGATAAATAAAACATAGAAAAAGCACACAATTCACTAAAAACAAAAATTGCTAAACATAAAAGACCCATAATTAATTAAAACAAAAATTGCTTCCTTAATTAACCCTTGCAACCAATTTGACTTTCCAAATCTATCCTTAATCATTGGATTGCCAATTGCTTGCAAAAGATCTTAAGAATATTTGGAAACATCAACTTGATTAGCACTGGGTAACATCAACTTGATCAGCACTGGGTAACATCAACTTGATCAATACCTCATTCTTAATTATTCTTCTCCTCTTCAAAAAGATTCATCCTCGAATCTTAGCTCTATGTGCAAGTCTATTTGGTATAACGGATCCATGTGTGAAGTCCATTTTATGCTAGTTTCTCTCAAAAGAGGTAATCTATGGGGAATATCTTCAGAAATTTGATCCTCAAAATCCTATAATAAAGATACAACTACATTAGGCAAAATGAGTTAAAATCGTTAGTATAAAGATAAACATCCTTGTACATATGTACAAGTATTTGTTGGGTTGCCATCATTGCACTCTTAGTCTCATGTTTTTCAGCAAATATACTAATTTTTTTTATTTTTCTCTCCGTTTTGCTCAGTCTTCTCTCTTTTTTGCTCACTTTTCACTCCATTATTCTCACTTTTCTCTCCATTTTTCTCACTATTCTCTCCATTTTTTCTCTCAACCTCACTTACTCCGTGTTTAATTTCCTCTTGCTCACACTTTTGTTTTTCCCACATCTTGCATTATTTTTCCATCCTAATTTGGTCCTCATAAGGTTGCAATGGTTTGAGAGGGGCTAATACCACTTTTTGGTTGTCCATTTGAAAAGAACAGTGATTTTTGTACCTATCATGTGACACCCTCCTATCAAACTGCCACAGTTGACCTAGTATTATATGACCAACATACATTGGTGTCACATCACAAAGAACGTCATCTTCATGTTTTCCAATTGAGAAAGGAACCTAAACTTGTTTGTTAACCTCCACTTCTCCACAATCATTCAACTATGGTAGCTTGTACGATTTAGGATGCTTCTGCCCCTTCAAATTTAATGTTTCTACCAACAATGTATTTGTAGTATTAGTGCAGCTCCCACTATCAATAATTAAGGTGCATACCTTATCCTTCACATGGCATCTTGTGTGGAAAAAATGATCATTATGCTTCTCATCTCCTTCATCCTTTGGCGGTATATTTAGGAGTCTCCTTATGACAAGTGAATCTTCATGCACATGTTCTTCCACTTTCACATTAGAACTAGCACTTTCAATTTCTCCATTTGTATGTATAAACATAACCTTTTTGTCCCATTTATAACTTGCTCTCTCTTCCACATTAGAATCAATTTTTTCTTTGTCTAACCCATGTATTTTATGTCTTCTTCTATGTAATTTAGAACAATAAGAGGACTCTAAATCATCCAACCTTGCATTTAGCTTCTTAAATTGGTCATTAAAAGTCTTGATAAGGAATTTTAAGTCAACCTCTTATGGTTATCTTCCTTCCTTACTCATGATTTCAACCTGTAGAATAAAATAAAAAAGGTAGTGTTTCTCACACACTTCCTCGTGTGTTTGCTCTCAAATTAGATTATCATCACTCTTTTTTTCAATATTTTGGCCTTACTTTGTTTCATCTATTTTAGCCTCCCTTTTTTCACTATTTTGGCGTCCTTTTTTACCACTATTAAGGGCTCCTTTTTATCACTTGATTTTGTATTTTTTTTATCTCTCTTGCCTTTTACCACTCAAATTAGAAGCTAACCTTCTTTTGTGTTCTTATCAAAATCAAAGAATTTAACTAATCTCAAGAAGTAACTAGTTTATAGGTAACAATCTCAAAAATTAGAATTTTAAAAACTTAATGGAAAAGGATGACAGAAAGAAATTCCAACTAGGACTCTAAAGACCCAAGAAATAATCTTTTCAAGATCTTGAAAATCTTGAAAATCAGAATTTTAAAAACTTAACTGCAAAGGATGATAGAAAGAAAGTCCAAATAGGACTCTAAAGAAAAACTCTTGACCAAAATATAATTCCCATCTTTTTTTAAATCAGACTTGTATGGAAAGTATGATAATTCTCTAGAATAAAATAGATGAAACTATAATAAAATAAAGAAAATCCAATTTTAACAAGATAAAGAAAACTCAGTAAGGAAACAACAATTAGATTCTTGAACAATCTACTACTTTGTTCTCCTTTTCTTGTTCTTTTTTTCTTCTTTCTTTTTTCTTTCTTTTTTTTCTTTTTCTTTGTTTTGACTAATTTTTCTGCTACTGTGAATAGAAAATTTACAAAAACAAATTCACAACCCTAATGAACAAGAACAAAAAAAGACGCAAAAGGTGCGACAAAACTTTAAGCCCTCGGTACGTGGTGTAAATGATGGAATTTGAGTTACGAAACACCACGTAATAGAGGCTAGTTCTTGTTACTTATAATAATCAAAATGAGCTTGGATTAGATATATTATAATAGTGGTTTTGATGTTTGAATTAAAAGGTATGACCATTTAAAGTTGTAACTATGACAGTAGGCTATTTTTTTCTCATTTTTTTTGAAGAACAAAGATAGATAAAATTTCTTTTGACAAAATCAAGAACTCAAATGAAGATAGATGCAGATAGATATCCTCTTTCTAGCAACCAAATCCCTAATACCAAATGATGTGGACCTCTGGGCGAACAACCCTAGGAACCCACGATCTTAAAGGAATAGGAACGATTCATTTTCTAGGAATGTGTTGAAAATTATCATATTAGAACCCTAAGGAAACAAAGCCCTTAAAACCCTAATTTTGAGTTTCCACAAAGAATGATCACTCCTTTTGATAAGTTGAATTCAAGCATTCAATCAAGAATACAAGAAGACAAAGCGAAAGCTTTCTAAAATATACTTTTCATTAATGACATTTCGTTGTTGCCTCCAAATTACATAGTAGCTGTGTTTTTTAACAATAACCCTTATGAAAAACGTCGCTTCAAATCCTAAAGAAAAAAACCTAGACAAAATGGGCCTAATTGTCCTATTTAGTTGTGGATTGGGCCTAATCCATCCTCAAAAATAAAAGACTAAAGAGAATTTTAATAAATAAAAAATAAAAAAAACCCACAATTCACTAAAACAAAAATTGCTAAAAATAAAAGTTCCACAATTAATTAAAACAAAAATTAATTCCTAATGTAACCCTTACACCCAACTTGATCTTCCAAATCTATCCCTAGTCATTAGATTTCCAATTTCTTGCAAAAGATCTTGAGAATGTTTGGAAACATCAACTTGATCAGCTCCTCAATCTCTATTATCAAGTACATGATTTTAATATTAGTATTGGACAACATGTTCCTTGAGAGTGTGAGTTGTTCACTTCCAGTTATTTGATCTATTGTTTCCAATCACCTCACATTGTGTGGTGTTGGATGTGAAGGATAGCCAGGTTCATATATAGAACCAAGTCATTGAAGAAGAAATAAGTGAATAGTAATAATAAGTAGTTTGGAAGGAGGACTTGGCTGATAGAGGCAATAGTGGTTTACTATCTATTGGTGTTATAACTTGTTATAACTTGGCTGATATCGAGTTTTATGCATGATTACATGTGAAGCTAGTATAATTTGAGTTTAAATTATGTATATTAAATCATATTATTATTTATACTCTGATTAAAACATTTTTTAACTCTTTATTTGACTTTTAATTTATGTATAATATCTTATTCTGAATGTTATCTACTATTTTGATATTATATTGGTACTGCTTTTATTGAGTGTACCACTTTCATTTTTTTATTTTTTTCATTTCTTGTGGGTACAAGTCCATTAAGAGTCTGTATCTCCTTACTTGTGTGTATCAAGTTGTGGAATTTTTCAATAAGTATCAAAGCAAGTACACCCTATTTAGGCTTAACTACTTCTCTATGTGTTTAATTCTTTCAAATCTATTTTAAAGGATGATATATAAGAGTTGGTTAGTGGACCACCTATGTTCTATAGTGTTTGGTATTTTTATTGGAAGTCTCAAATGTCCTCATACTTGAGATCTAACGAAATTGATGTTTGCTCCTTGATTAGGATGGTTGAATATGTCTTAAAACATCTTTAAGACTAGTATTTTCAAATCTAAACTACTAATTTTTGGAATAAAGAGGAACTACATCTCAACAATTTGAACTACCAAGGATTGCACCTTCTCAACAACTCAATTACTTCAAAGGATTCTGTTGTTATGAACAAGCTTACTACTCTCAAGAAATCTTAGGAATTCCTAGAAACCAAATATAGTGGATATATTTCCCAAACTAGTGTGTTCGTTTCAGAAAGGATAGAGACTATTACTCTTGAATGCTCTGTACTTATGGCTTCCCATTCTGAGAATGCTTTGTCTAGCCTGGTGATAATGATATGTTCCTATGATCAACTTAACATAAACAAGATTCCTATGATTAACTTTTTTATGACAATCTAAAATTAAAAAAGGTTATGAGTAAGATTCATAATGATATTTCTCAAAAGGGTAAGGAACTTTTGAATTTTTCTTATCAATTGCTCAAACTCACTTTAGATAGTGATAAACATGTGAACAATTTGAAACTAAGTCTAGACAATCATATTAAGTCTCACCAAACTTTGTGAAAAGATAATGAATAATTCCTTACGTGTATAAATGAACTTGAGAAGGCAATTTAGGATAGAGAGTATGAAGCCATCAGAGATCAATGTACACTTAAGTCTTCTTGTAATTAAACAACTGTATGCAATCTTAAGAAAAAAAAATTCATCTTGGAAGATGAAAAGGCTATCTTGAGATCCTTATTGAATATTCAACAGTTTAGTACTTTCTATGATGAAATGGGTATTCAATATGAGTTCTTTACTCTCAAAATCCCCTAACAAAATAGGATTATTGAAAGAAAAAACAAGGTGATTCAAAAGATGGCTAAGGTGATGTTGGCCAATAAGAATCTAGCAAAATACTTTTGAGTAGAGGTAGTTAACATTACATGTTATACATTGAATCAATGCTTCATAACACTCGATACTTATCATTCTTCGTATGAACTCATGCATGGAAAGAGACCAAATGTTAAACACCTTTGTGTGTTTGGTAGCACTTGTTATATTCTTAAAGATAGATAGGATCTAGACACGTTGAAGCTAAGAATGATATTTTAATATTCATAAGATAATCTTGTAACATTCGTGCATATCGAGTCTACAATTTTAAAACATCTACCATCTTGGAGTCAATCAATGTAATTATTGATGATTCCGGTGCTACAAAATTTGTTAAATCAAATGATAATGATATTTTTGGTAACATGAGTTCTTCAAACAATGTCATCAATAATGTTGATACTCATCCAACAATGACTCCTGTTGATCCTCCCAAAAGTTTTGAGAATGAAAGAGATGGTGATCCAAAAAACTTGTCACTTCCTAAGTGGGCAAATAAAGCTCATTCTACTGATAACATCATTGGTAATTTGAAATGGGGTGTTAAGACAACATATCAACTACAAGATACTTTGAATTACTTGTACTTTACTTCAACTATTCTTCCCAAAAATGTAAAGGAAGCCCGATAGGACGTACATTGGGTCAACTGTATGTAGAAAGAACTTATCAATTTAAGAGAAATGATGTTTAGTGTCTTATCCCCAGATCTTCGAACAAACATGTTATTTGTACTCACTGGTTATATAAGAACAACGAAGATGAAAATGGATTCATTGCTAGAAATAAATCTCATCTTGTTACATAAGCGAATAACTAGATTGAAAGGATAGACTTTGATGAACCCTTAACTCATGTTGCTCATCTTGAGTCTATAAAAACACATCTTGGTCTTGCCTACCTTTTCAAGTTTAAGCGATATCAAAATGGATGTCAAAAGTTTCATTTTTAATGGAATTATTAAAGAAAAAGTTTATTTGGAACGACCAAAAGGTTTTGAGGACCCACACTTTTCAAATCATATTGTGAGACTAAAGAAAGCCCTTTATTGATTGAAACAAGCTCTTTGTACATGGTATGAACATCTCATGACGTTTTTCCTCTATAACAGTTTTCTAAGATGAGGTGGTGACAAAACCTTATTTTCTCAAGAATTGAAGGAGAGGTTGTTGTCGCTCAAGTCTATATTGATGCATCATTTTTGGTTCCACTAAAGATGACCTTGCTCAAAAGTTTGCTGCCACTAGTCAAAGTGAGTTCGAAATGAGTTCAATTGGTGAACTAAAATTCTTTCTTGGTTTTCAAATCAAACAAATGACGAATGGGATCTTCCTCTCACAAGAAAAATATTCCAAGGATTTGGTTAAGAAGTTTGGGTTGGGTAATTCCTCTTCTATTTGAACCCCTATGAGCATAAGTCTAAAACTCTATCAAAACTCTTCATGCAAAGAGGTTGAGCAAACTTTGTATAAGAGCATGATTAGGAGTCTTTTGTGTTTAACTGCTAGCTATCCAAATATTTCCATCAATGTTGGAATATCTGCTATATACCAAGCTAACCCCAAAGAATCACATCTAAATATTGTTAAAAGAATCATTAAATTGTCAAGGGTACGTCAAAATTTGGTATTTGGTTCCCAAGGGATACTACTATAGAGTTGGTGGAATACTCTAATACTGATTAGGCAGTATGTAATGATGATAGAAAAAGTACTTTAGGTGGTTGTTTCCACTTGGGAAATTCCTTGATCTCCTGGCATAGTAAATATCAAAGTTCAATTTCTCTTTCAATTGTTGACGTTGAATATATTATTGATCATTTGTGCTATTTCCAATTACTTTGGATGAAAGAAATGTTATCTAATTATAGTATCCAAATAAAAGATTTTCTTTTACATTGTGAAAACACTAGTACTATTTATATTTAAAAGAATCCTATCCAACACTCAAGGACCAAGCTTATTGATATTCGTCAACATTTTATAAGAGATCTTATTGGATCAAACCTCTTAACTCTACATTATATATGAACTGATCATCAACTTGCTGATATTTTCACTAAACCTCTAGATTTTCAAAAGTTTAAATCCCTTAGAAAATCTATTGGTGATGTAGGCCCTTTAGGAAAATAACCCTAGGAACCCAAAAACTCAAAGGAAAGTAAATAACCCAAGGAACCCACAAACTTAAAGAAATAGGAATGATTCAATTGGTAAGAACGTGTTGAAGATGATCATATTAGAACCCCCAAGGAAACAAAAATCGTAAAACCCAAATTCTAAGATGCCACAAAGGATGATCACTCTTTGATAAGTCGAATTCAAGCATTCAATGAAGATCACAAGAAGGAAAAGCAAAAGCTTTCTGAAATATACTTTTCATTAATCAAATATTCGTTCTTGCCTCCAAATTACATATCTACTCTTTTATAAGCAAGGAACCCTAATAGAAAAACCCCAGATAACATGGGTTTTGTTTAGTGGTAGATTAGGCCTAATCCAATCTTAATAAATAAAATACTAAAAGACTTAAAATAAAAATCCCACAATTAACTAAAACAAAAATTTCTAAATATAAAAGGCCCACAATTAATTAAAACAAAAATTGCTTCCTAAAGTAACCTGTGCACCCAACTTGATCTTCCAAATCTATCCCCAGTCATTAGACCACCAATTTCTTGCAAAAGGTCTTGAGAATATTTGGAAACATCAACTTGATCAGCATCGTAATCTCCATTATTCCCCTCCTCTTTGAAAAGATTCGTCCTCAAATCTTAACTATATAAGTAGGTCGATTTGTTATAACAAATCCATGTGTGAAGTCTGTTTGATGCTTAATTCCTCTCAAATTAGGAAATACGTGGGGAATCTCTTCAAGAAGTTGGTCCTCAAAGTCCTCCAATAAAGATACAACAACACTAGGCAAATATGAGTTAAGATCATTAGTAGAAAGATAAACATCCTTGTAAATAATTACAAGTACTTGTTGACTTGCCATCATTTCACTCTTAATCTCATGTTTTTTAGCAAATGCACTCATTCTTTTATTTTTCTCTCCTTTGTATGTACTTTTCTCTCCTTTTTTCTCACCTTTCTCTCCTTTCTGCTCACTTTTCTCTACATTTTTTATCTTGACCTTACTTACTCTCTTTTTATTTCCTTCTTGCTCATACTTTTGTTTTTCCCACATCTTGCACTCTCTTGATATCCTAATTTGGTCCTCATAATCTTGAAAAGGTTTGAGAGGGGCTAATACCACTTTTGATTCCCCAATTTAAAACAATAGTGATTTTTGTACATATTATGTAACACTCTCCTATCAAATTACCATTATCAGCTTAGCATTATATGATTAGTATACATCAATGCCACATCACAAAGAACCTCATCTTCATATTTTCCAATTGAAAAAGGAACCCAAACTTATTTGTTAACCTCCACTTCCCTATAATCATTCATATATGGTAGCTTGTAATGTTTAGGATGCTTTTTCAACTTCTAATTTAACTTTTCTACCAATAATGTACTAGCAACATTAGTGCAACTCTCACTATCAATAATTAACGTGCATACCTTATCCTTCACATGGCATATTTTGTGGAAAATATGATCATAGTGTTTCTCATTTCCTTCATCCTTAGGAGGTATATTCAGAACTCTCCTTGTGACAAGTGAATCTCTATGCATAAGTTCTTCCACTTTAACATTTGAATTAACACTTTCAATTTCTCCATTTGTTTGTACAACCATAACCTTTTTTTCATTTATAACTTGCTTTCTCTTACTCATTGGAATCAGTTTCTTCTTTATCTAACCCATGTCTTCTATGTCTTATTTTATGTAATTTAGAACTGATAGAGGATTCTAAATCATCCAACATAGCATTCAGCCTCTTAAATTTGTCATTAAAAATCTTGAGGATGGATCTCAAGTCCACCTATTGTGGTTCTCCAACTTCCTTACTCATGTTTTTGATTTGTAAAATAAAATGAAATAAAAAGGTAGTGTTCCTCACACACTGCCTCACACGTTTTCTCTCAAATTAGATTTTTACACTCTTCCTCTTTTTTTAACACTATTTTAGGCTCTCTTTTTTCACTATTTTGGCCTCCTTTTGTGTTCTTAACAAAATCAAAAAATTCAACTAATCTCAAGAAATAACCAATTTGTTAATAAAAATCTAAAAAAATTAGAATTTTAATAACTTAATTAATTACAAAGGATGACAAAAATAAAGTCTAAATAGGACTCTAAAGACCCAAGAAAGAATTTTTTCATGATCTTGAAAATCTTAAAAATCAGAATTTTAAAAATTTAATTACAAAGGAAGTCCAAATAGGATTCTAAAGACCCAAGAAAGAATCTTTTCAAGATCTTGAAAAATATTGAAAAAACAATTTTAAAAACTTAATTGCAAAGGATGACAAAAAGAAAGTCCAAATAGCACTCTAAAGAAAGATTCTTGACCAAAATATAATTTCCCTTTTTCTTAAATCAAACATGGATGGAAAGTTTGATGATTCTCTAGAATAAAATAGATGAAATTAAAATAAAATAAAGGAAAACCAATGTCAACAAGAACAAGAAAACTCATAAAGAAAACAACAATTAGATTCTTGAACAATTAGCTATTTTTTTCTCCTTTCCTTCTTTTTTTTGTTTTGACTAATGCTACTGTTGCATTGAATAGAATATTCACAAAAATAAATTTGCAACCCTAATGAACAAGAACCGAAAAAAATGCAAAAAGGTGATACAAAACTTTAACCCCTTGGTAAATGGAAAAAATGATGAAATTCAAAAAGAGCACAGAATGGATACGAATCCCTATAATACATACATGGGTCAAAAGGAGCTTTGATTTGATATATTATAATAGTCGTTCAGATACCCGAGTCAAAAGTTATGGTCGTTTAAAGTTGCAACTATAATTTATTAATGTTTTTTAAACAACAAACATCAACGCTTTTCTTTTTTTTTCTCTTTTTTTTTAAGAACAAAGATAGATTAAACATGAAAATAAATAACAAGAAAAAGATATTAAGAATTCAAAGAAAATTATGAAACTAAATCTAAAGACGAAAACAACGACAATGAAATTGAAAGAAAACACAAGACTTAAAAGGATGAAATTTCTCTCTTTTTTGTGATTTGTGAATCAAGAACGTAGAAAACAATCAAAGGACCAAATTTTCTTCTTCTTTTTTGAAATATAGAATTTGAAACAAAGATAGATGAAGATAGATAACTTGTTTTCAGCAACCAAAGATTTGATACCAAATGACGTAGACCCTCTAGGCGAATAACCCTAGGAACCCACAAACTCAAAGTAATAGGAATGATTCAATTACTAAGAATGTGTTGAAAATGATCAGATTAGAATCGTAAGGAAACAAAATCCTTAAATACCAATCTTGAGACATCACAAAGGATGATCACTCTCTTTTATAAGTCAAATTCAAGCATTCAATCAAGAACACAAGAAGGCAAAGAAAAAGCTTTCTAAAATATACTTTTCATTAATAAAATATTCATTCTTGCCTCCAAATTACATAGCTACTCTTTTATAAGCAAGAAACCCTAATAGAAAAACCCTAGGTAACATAGGCTTTGTTTAGTGGTGGAGTGGGCCTAATCCAACCTTAAAAAATAAAAGACTAAAAGACTTAAAATAAAAAGCCCACAATTAATTAAAATTTAAATTGCTAAACATAAAAGGCCCACAATTAATTAAAACAAAAATTACTTCCTAAAGTAACCGTTGCACCCAAGTTGATCTTCCAAATCTATCCTTAGTAATTGGACCACCAATTCCTTGCAAAAGATCTTCAGAATATTTGAAAACATCAACTTGATCACCTCTTAGGAACATCAACTTAATCAAGACCTCAATCTCCATTAATTGGTCTTTGTCTCTCACCTTGAGAGACTTGTTTTGTGTTCTTCATATTTGAACAAGCCTAAAGAACTTTTCGTATGGTTTTGCTCTTGTATTTTTCATCTTCTCTTTTATTTGTTAACTTTGTTTACTGGATGTACCTTCTTTCTTCTTAATTTTGAACTAGTTTTGTTTTGTGATTAACGTGCCTTTGTCTTAAATTGAAATAAGGCTTTCTTGACATGTTTTTTCTTTAAGCTTATGTATGTCTAAATTCTTGTATTCTTCTAAAAAAAAAATTCTTATTCCCGTGTCTTAACATTGTGAATTTATGTGGATGTTTTTGAGAAGTTTGTGAGTTCCTTACTTAAATGACTTGTATGACTCTAACAAGCTTTAGAATCCATGTGTAGTATCTTTTGAGATGAAATCATAGATGATGCTTAGATAGAAATATAATTCATGCCTTCTTTGAACCATTTGATCCTTCTTTCTACCCCTTGTCAACTTATTATTATGTTCCCCTCTTGAGCCCTTTTGTTATACCTCCGCACCTACTTGGCTAGCTCAAATGATAAATCCCACTTATCTTGGACTCTTTTTGTTTAGTTTCAACTTTTCCTTGCTAAACACTTTTGATTTGGGTTATATTCCTCTCGAGAAACGAATGTAAAAAAAGGATAAAGAAAGAGAATAAAAAGGGGAAAGAAATATATGCTTTTGAAAAGAAAGGGAGGAAGAAAGAAAAAAAAGTAAAAAATTCTTCTTTGAACTCTTGTTTAAATATCTATTGAAGAAGTTCTCCTGCTGGGAAATTCTTAAGTGCTTTATTTTGGGAGGTACAAGGAAAGGTTCTCTATTTAATGGATAACCTCTTTTTGTTATGAGCTTTATGTTTAAAATGAAAGTATGTCTTCTAAAGTTGTGCCCAGATCACAACTTATCTTTACAAGCTTTGAAAGATCTCTTGATTTCTTCTGAGCTTGCACTTACATTAGTAGAGAGAGATAGGCTACTTGTGGACTTATGAATTTTGATTCAATTTGAGTATATTTCTCGATTTTCTTACTGCACTTAACCTTTTCTTGATGTCATATGGAGTAAACATGTTTACATAGCACAAACTGAGATTGAAATCAGTTTTTTAGTCATATTCCTACTTGATTGTAGCATGGATTGATAGTCATATAAATGTTTACATAAAGTGCATTATTTAATCTAAATTCATTCTTGCTCTTTGAACTTTCTCAATCTAATCTCTCATTACTTCTCATTTATTTATGTCTTTTTCCCTCATTCTAAGGTGTTTCTTTGACATTTATCATCAAAAAATGGGAAAACTTTTTGTTCACAATTATATATTTTTCCATATGATTTTGTTGGCTGTGTTCATGGGCTGTGATTGTAGAATGGCATTACATATTATTGTCTGACTTACATGTATTCAAGGGGAGTATTACATGAAGTCATAGAGAGTAGTGGACTTTTCTCATTTTGGCTCTCTATCATTGTGTTCTTGTATAGGGGTAACACAATAGTATGTGGTTTAACTACACGTTTCTGTATGATATGTTTCATGGGATATGTGTTTATTTTGTGTGTGCAAGTTATAAGTGTAAGGTGAAGTCTTTAAGCTTTAGATATTTTATGTGCAGTAGTGTTGAGACCGTTGTATTTCAGAATGTCAGAATCCATGAGTTGATTCATGAAGTTGGATGGAGCACTTAAGATGGATAAAATTGGAATAGGTGTGTCTTTTGGGTTTTACTGTGTGCTATTGTGTTGTTCATTAGAACAAACAACTTTAGGGCATCTTCATGATAATCTCATGTTTGATGAGTCTTTTTACCTCGTTGTGCAGTGTTTTGACACAAAAAGTCAAAAGGAGAGAATGTGAGTTCCATTGTACTTGTGTTTGTCTGTTGTCTTTCCATTGATAAAACATGGTGTCTATTTTATTTTACTCAGTGTTTTATCATCCTTTATGTAAGGTTGGTTACTGTAGATCAGTAATACATACATGCATATAGTTAGGAAAACTTTGTATACAAGCATGTTTACACATACCACGGGGTTGGTTTTCGTAATGTCCATGCTAGGTAGAGTGTTGGTTTTTGATAAGTGAGCATGCGAGCGAGCTAACATTTTTAATTGTGGTTTTAGGTGCAGATATTTATGGATAGTACTTGACATTTTTGGAAACAAAAAAAATGTAACTTTTTAGCATTTTTCCACCTAGCTTGCCACCATGCTCACCACCACCCTTGGTGGGGTATGCATTCCAATCCTTATAAATACCAAAACTCTGTCAAAGTTTATATTGTGATTTTTATCTATTTTTGTAATCATTTTGGAAAGCTTATATTTGAGTGTGGGTCATTTATTGAGTTTAGTTATCAAATCATTTTTTGCGTGAGTATGTGGTTTGACTGTGTGTCTCCCCCACACGATTTGATATTATTGTTGGACTGTGTATCCCTTGAGCGTATAAGTTGTTTGCTTCTAGTTAATTGATCGGTGGTTTCCAATCATATCACAGTGGGTGGTTTTGGCTATGAAGGATAGTCGAATTCGTGTGTTGAACCAAGTCATTGCAGAAGTAGCAAGTGAGTAGTAGTAGTAAGTAGTTTGGATGGAGGTCCTGGCTGATAGAGGTAATAGTGGTTTTACTATCTTTTAGTGTTGTAACTTGTTTAATGTTTAGTGAATTATTTACTATGAAGTGGTTGCCTTAAGCAATCCAGGGATGTTCCCATATAGATATGGTCTCCATAGGGGTTTACCTTGTTATATTGAGTGTTATGCTTGATCACATGTGAAGCCCATATAATCTGAGTTTAAATTGTATATGTTAAACATATAATTATTTAAACTATGATTAGAACATTTTTTTAACTCTTTATCTAACTTTTAATTTACTTATAATATCTTACTCTGAATGTTATTTGCCATTTTGATATTATACTAGTACTACATCTATTAGGTGTAATGCTTTCATTTTGTTATTTTTTCCTTACTTGTGGGGATAAGTCCTTTAGAAGTCTATAGCACCTTACCTATGTGTATTAGATTGTGGACTTTTTCAAAGGAGTATCTGTATAAGTTGATTGATGTACAATGTTCATTTCATGCCAAAATTTCCTAAACATTCATTAAAAAATTTTGTTCCATTGTCACTTCATAGTATATTTGTTTTGACTTGAAATTGGTTTTCAATCAATGAATAAAAATCTTTAAAGACCTTTGCAACTTGGTTTTTCTAGTTTATAAGATAAAATCAGCATAATCATGTATAATCATCATTGAATGTCACACACAATTTTTTCCCAATTAAAGTTGTAATCCTAGAAGGACCCAAACATCACTATGTATTAGATAAAAAAGCTTTGAAGGACAATAAGGTTTAATTTTATAGGAATTCTGATGGCTTTTATTAAAAAAAACATGTTTCATAATCTAAAGAGTTATGATCCACTTTTTCAAACAAGCTTGATAGTAAATATTTAAAATGAAAAAAACTAAGATGTCCTATTCTATTATGCCATAGTATTATTTGGTTTAAATCTATAGAATGATAAGGATGAACATGGTTTAAATGTAAACTACCAATAAAAACCTTGAGCTTGTTTATTCTTAGGATGGTTGTCATCAAAATAGTAAATGTCTTTTCGCATTCTAGCATTGCCAACCATCATCCCCGTGTTCAAATCTTGAAATTCACAATGATTGACATTAAAAATAAAATGACAATTAGAATACTTAGATAAAAGATTCACTTATAAAAGATTACAAGAGAAGTTTGAGACATGTAAAATAGTTTTCAGAATAATATTTTTTATAATTGAATTTTACCTTGGCTTGCAATAGGAGATAAGCTTCCATTTGCAATGTACCTTTTTATTTCCAAGAAGAGATTCATAAGATATAAATAATTGATGAGATGCATCTGAATCTTGTAACCGATCATCCATTTAAACTCTCCAATTTTCATTTTTGTTTTTCTTTAATAGATCATTTAGTGGTACAAACATTTTTATCATTGAAGAGCTCGTTAGTTATGACTGAAGTTGGTAACGGTGTTGATGCTTTAATGGGAAGCACGACTATAAAAGGGGTGTTATAGTCCCTAAGCTCAACACACAATTCTAGTGCAATGCACCATCTATTTGAGTACTATTAAGAGCTTAGAAATTCCTAACATAGAGAGAAAGTTAGCTATGATCAATTTGGAGTTTTAAGAACAATTTCAATGGTTGGAGGTAACATCCTTTCTTTACTTGTTTTTAATCCCATTAGTTTTTTTATTCCACATCTGGGTCAATTAATTTATGCTAACATTTGCTATCATAGCACATATTGCCTCTATCTTGATCAGTTTTAAATGATCTCTGTTTTATTGAGCACCTTCAAATTGAGTTTTTTAAAAGGCTCGGTTTTGATGCATGGGGAAATTATAAATGATATCAATATTGATTTTCCAATTATTCTGTAATGTGAAAAACCATGAAGAACATCATTCCAATTCATCATTCACATTTATTGGAATGTATTAATTATCTTTCTATTTAAAATGATGTTTTTTATTCAAAATGAGACCATGAATCACTTGGAAATTCAATTTTGAGAATTTTGAAAAAAAGAACGCGTGTTTTCGTCCCCAAAATTGAGAGAAACGTTCGAGGCTCCAATTGGGTTGTAACCGGGTCGTACTGACCCGGCTGGAGGTTGAAGACGACTTCCTAGAAAAAAAATGTGTTGTTTGCGAGACTCGAAATTAGGTCTCTTGAGAGAGTGTTAAGCACCTAGACCACTCTACCACAACACATATTGTGTTATTATATGTATAGGGCTTATTATTATATGTATTCAAAATTTAATTTTTATTAAAAAAAATTTGAATATAATTTTAATGTGATTAATTATTTAACTTAGGTTTGTCACATGTAGGATATTTATTATACATGTGACATTTATTTAAATAATTTTTGACGCCTTAAAATTTATGTTTAAATTTATTATACTTAAATTATTTGTTTTAATATTTGTATGTATAAATTTTGTAATTTATTATATATATGAAATTTGGTTAAATAATTTATGCATAATGGAATTAATTATTAATGACTCTTTATGCATTTAATTAGTGCTTATATTATTATTTTTTTCTTATATAATTTATTGTCATTTATTTAGAAATGTAATCTTAAGATAGATAATATTTGTATATTTGGGATTAAATTAATATTATTTATGGTTTTATGCAATAATTGAGCGTAAGGATTTAGTTCATGTTTAATTTATTCATATAGTTTAATTAATTAGGAAGTAGTCATAGCATCTTTAATTAATTAAAACTCTAATAAGGTTTATTTAGGATCACATTTAGAAAAATAAATATTAACTGTGATTAATCATATGTGATATAATAAATCTTATTTTATAGGAATTTTTATTATATTTAGTGTGATAAATTAGGATAGAATATCAAATTATATTTTCTAATTTACACACATGGATTAGGAAAATGAACATAATTTAATAGTTTTATCATAAAGTTATGATGAATCTAATTGAATTAAAACTTTAGCCCACAACTAAGTTTTATGTCACTAAATTCATATTTTTCATGATTTACATTAGTAAAGAATAACTTTAATTTAGGTTTCAAATTTTAATAAGCATATACTCTTTAATCGTAGCTTCACAACCTTTGAATTTCTTTGATATTCGTTGTGACATTCTCTAATTGAATGGGGATAATTATAAAGTTTAGAAGGAAAGAATTCTCCTTCATCTAGGGTGGATGGATATTGACTATGCTATTAGGAATAATGAACCACCTAAAATTACTACAACCAGCACTCCAACAAATATCATGCTTTATGAATAATGTGAGTGATCTAATCGCCTTAGTGTGATGTTCATTAAGACTAAGATCTTTGTTGGTATTCGTGGTTCTGTTAATCAACATAACAATGTTTAGGACTTGCTAAAGGCCATTGATGATCAGTTCGTCACTTCAGATAAGGCTTTGGGAAGCACACTTATTATGATGTTCTCTTCCTTAAGACTTACCAGAGTGAAAGGTGTGTGCAAACACATTATGCAAATGAGGGACATTGCGGCTCAACTTAAGAATCTTGAGGTTGAGATGTCAGAATCCTTTATGGTGCACTATATCCTTAACACTTTCCCACATCAGTACGTGTCATTTAAAATCTCATACAACACACATAAAGATAAATTGTTAATCAATGAACTAATGACCATGTGTATTCAAAAGGAAGGGAGGCTGGTTATGGAATTTGGTGAAAGTGCAATGTTGGCTACAATGTATGAGAAAGGCAAAGGGATAGTTCCACCTCAGGATGATAGTAAGAAAGAAGCCGAGTGTTTCTTCTGTAAAATGAAGGGACATATGAAGAAGGAATGTATCAAATTCCAAAAATGGCTTGAGGGTAAAGGTAATCCAACCTTGTTTATTTATTATGAATCTAATATGGCTAATATTAATATTAACACCTAGTGGATTGATTATGGATTAATAATCCATGTTGAAAACTCCTTACAAGGTATGCGAAACCTAAGGAAGCTAGTGGGAAGTGAGAAATACATCTTATCCTGTAACAAGATGGGCTCATATGTGGAGGTTGTAGGGACATACAGTTTGGTTTTAAGTAGTGGTTTTATTTTAGAATTAAAAAAAACCTTTTATGTTCCAAGCTTCTTTAGAAACTTGATTTTGATTTCAAGACTTGTACCTTCTGGTTATTCCTTTCACTTTTCATAAACATCTTTCAGTTTATTTAATAACTCTGATTGTCTTAGGAATGGTATTTTTTCTGATGGTCTTTACTGCACTAATTTACGAAATAATGCCATTCCTAATGCTATGCATGTTCAAGATGGCACTAAAAGTGTATTATTGACGAGGACTCTTCTATATTATGGCATAGGAGATTAGGACATATCTCCATAGAAAGTATTAAAATATGAATGAAAGATGGGGTACTTAGTACTCTAGATTTTATTGATTTTGAGACATGTGTGAACTGCTTTAAGGAAAAGCAAACTAACAAGTCAAAGAAAGGTACCAATAGAAGTTCAAGAATATTAGAAATCATACATATTGATATATGTTGTCCAGACATGGACATTCAAGGTCAGAAATATTTTATCACCTTTATTGATGATTTTTCTCAATATATGTATCTCTACATTCTTCATAATAAAAGTGAAGCATTAGATGCCTTCAAGTGCTTTAAGGTTGAAGTAGATCAAATAAAACTCATGGGATCAGATAAAGGTGATAAATATTATGGTAGATATACTAAGAATGGACAAGTGCCCGGTCCCTTTACTCAGTTTCTTCAAGAGTATGGAATAGTTTCCTAATACACTATGCTTGGTTCACTAGATCATAATGGTGTAGCAGAAATGAAAAATTGAACATTATTGGACATGGTGCGGAGTATGCTTAGCTACTCCAATCTTTCTAAATCTTTGTGGACTGAAGATTTAAAGAAGCTAGACCCAAGGACTATTAGTGGGTATTTCTTTGGATATGCCGAAAGGTCTAAGGGATATAGGTTTTATTATCTATCTCATAGTACAAGGTTTGTGGAATCAAGAAATACAAAATGTCTTGAGAATGACTTGATTAGTGGAAGTGATCGATCCCAAGGCATTAGTCTTGAGAAAGATCATTCAGATGCTTAGTGTGCCACTTCATGCAATAGACAAATTTTTGTTATTAATAAGGTGCCTCGAGTACCAATACGTGTTGAAAAACCAATCCTAGAAGTACCACAAGCTATTAATCCTGATCCAGTAAATGATGAAGTTCAATAGATACCTTAAGCTATTAAACAACTAGCTGAACAACATGATTCTACTCCTCAAGAGAATTTTGAAGCAATATTTAGAAGATCTACTAGAGTAAAGAAATCGGGGATTCCTAGTGAGTATGTTGTGTATCTACAAGAGTGTGACTATAATGTTGGAGCCAAAAATTATCCTGAGACGTTTTCACATGCCATGAATTCTAAGGTTTCAAACTTATGGTACAATTCCATGAAAGAAGAGATGGATTCTATAGCGTCTAACCAAGTCTGAGATCTCATCAAGTTACCAATGGTGTAAAAGCCATTAGATGTAAATAGGTCTTCAAGTCAAAGAAAGACTCATAAGGCAACATTGATAAACATAAGGCAAGACTTATTGCCAAAGGATTCACTCAAAGGGAAAGAATTGACTACATGGAGACATTCTCTCATGTATCTAAGAAAGATTCACTTCGTGTGCTCATGGCATTGGTTGCCCATTTTGATTCAGATTTGCATCAAATGGATGTGAAAATGGCTTTCCGTAATGGTAACCAAAAGGAAAAGGTTTATATGAAACAAAGTGAAGGATTCTTCTCTAGTGATGGTGAGCATTTGGTCTATAAGCTTAATAAATCCATATATGGATTAAAACAAGCTTCCTGTCATTGGTATTTGAAATTTTGTAATGTCATCACTTTATTTGATTTTGAAGAGAACGTCATGGATCAATGTATATACCAAAAGGTTAGTGGGAGTAAGATTTCTTTTTTGGTGCTATATGTGGATGATATTTTACTTGCAACCAATGATAAGGAACTACATGAGGCAAAACAATTCCTTTTTAAAAAATTTGATATGAAAGATATAGGTGAGGCATCTTATGTCATTGGCATTAAGGTCCATAGAGAGAGACTTCGAAGAGTCTTAGGTTTATCTCAAGAAACCTATATCAATAAATTTTTAAAGAGATTTCAAATGAAAGATTGTTCACCAAGTGTTGCTCCCATTATGAAGGGTGATAAGTTCAATTTGTACCAATGCCCGAGGAATAATTTTGAAAGAGAAAAAATGAAGAACATTCCATATGTTTCTCTTCTCGGAAGCCTGATGTATGCTCTGGTTTGCACAAGGCTTGACATTGCATTTGTTGTTGGAATATTGGGACAATATTAGAGTAATCCAAGTTTGGACGACTAGAGAGCTACTAAGAAAGTGATGACATACCTTTAAGGAACCAAGGACTATATGCTAATGCATAAACAAACCGATGATATGGAAGTAATTTGCTACTCCGATGCGAACTTTACTAGCTGTGTTGATTCACGCAAATCAACATCTAGTTACATTTTCATGCTTGACGGTGAAGTTGTCTTGAAGGAGTGCAAAACAATCCTTGACTGCTACTTCCACTATAAAGTCCAATTTTATTTCATGTTTTAAGGCCACATCGCATGGTGTATGGTTGAAGAGTTTCATTCCCTATCTTAGAGTAGTTAACTCTATTTCTAGGCCATTAAGATTGTACCGTGATAACTCAGTTGTTGTGTTTATGGCTAAAAATAATAAGAGTGGTAGTTGTAGTAATCACATCAACATCAAATACTTGGCTATAAGAGCACATGTTAAGGAAAATAAAGTTCTCATTGAGCACGTTAGCATTGAGTCGATGATTACTGATCCTTTGACTAAGGGCATGCAACCACTGAAATTTAAGAATCATGTAGAGAAAATGGGAATTGGTTCCATTTTGTAAAGATATATATATATATATAGTTTATTATTGAAACTCTTATATATTATGATATTTTCTCATACTCATGTGTACCTTAATTTATTTGAGAAAATATATTTTGTACAGGACTAAGAATAAATATAGGATATATTCATTAAGTTTTGTTACCACATAAATGTAATACTTGGTAAACTAAATACATTGTAATACATGGAAGATAATACTCTCTTAGATGACCTATCGCTAAGATTCATGTGTTTATTTCTTAAGAAAGATAATCGATGAGATTAAGTTAAACATTTGTACCAAGTGGGAGAATGTAACCAATCATCCGTTAAACTCTCCAATTTTCATTTTCGTTTTTCCTTAACGAATCATTTAGTGGTCCAAATATTTCTATCATTGAAGAGCTCATCAATTTTGGCTGAAGTTGGTAATAGTGTCGATACTTTGATGGGAAGCACGACCATAAAATGGGTTTTATGGTCCCTAAGCTCAACAAAAAATTTCAGTGCAATAAACCATTTATTTGAGTGTTGTTAAGAGCATAGAAGTTCCTAACATAGAGAGAAAATATGTTTTGAACAGTTTGGAGCTTTAAGAACAATTTCAATGGTTGGAGGTAGGATAACTTCTTTACTTGTTTTCGATCCCTTTAGTTTGTTTATTCCACATTTGGGTTGATTAATTTATACTAACAAATCTATGATCCAAGATGCAGATAATGAAAAAGAATAGGCACACAAAGTATTACCTATTTTAACTAAGGATGCTTTAGGATTACCAGGACTCAACAAAGTAGAATTCAATAACTGTAAAAGTTACTCTATCAGTTCTTCAATCAAAGAGATTGTATCGACGACATGTGCCTTGGCTAAGGCATGATTCAGCTTATTTTTTTTTGTTTTTCCATTCAACAGGTTTCTAATAAGTAGGTTTTCCATGTATTTTCTAACAAGTTTCATGAGTATGTCACGATTTGTTGCAAAAATAAAACCAAACCTTTGATTTGTCTTCTTGACGTCATTAATGGTTAGGTTTATGATGGACAAAAGCAACAATTCCTACTAAATTTGAGTTTTAATATGTTCAATAGAGATCTTCTTGTCAAGCATGACATTTCTCCAGCTTTCTTCACGTCGAACCTCAGAAAAACTTCACTTAAGGATAGGAAAGCTTCATGTCCTATAATTCTCTCAAGCTTCATTGAAATCAACTTTGAGCCCAGCCAAAAAATTGAAAATCCATGAGTTCTCCCCCTTCTTCTTTAAATAATTACAATCATCCTTGTTCTTCCATTCATAATCATCATGGAATAAGTCTAGATCTTTTCATACACCATTGAGAATATTGAAGAATTTGGTGACAAAATTCTCACCTTGATAGATTTCCCCCAGTTTGAGTTACAACTCATATACTTGGGAATGATTCCTGATGTCAAAATACATTAAGGTGACGTTATGCCAAAGGGCTTTGGTAGTAGGATAACACATGTAGTTTGAACTTATTCCTTCTCTATGGAATTTACTAACTAGCGCATCATCATAGAGTTTTTAGCATCCCAAACAGCATGGCTAGCATATATTTTCTCTGGCTCTATAGTACTACCTATCAAGTACCCAATCTTCTCTCCCTCTAATATACATTTGAACCCACTAAGACCACCTATGAAAATTGTTCCTATTGAGACGAATTCTAGTAATATGGAAAAAGTGGGAGAGAGATTCGAAGTGGTTTTTAGGGTTGGTATTAGCAGAAATGGTAGGGGTAGACTCTGAAATTTTTTATATGAAAAAAAAAACAAAAATAGAGAGAACCAAAAAATACAACTTGACAATAGAGAGGAACAATAGACAATTAAGTTCGCTTGGTTACCATGAAGATTTAGATGGAGAAAAATATGTTATATTATCAATTTAAAAGTCAAAGAAAAAAATATATCCTTGAATAGATACAATACAGTTTATAAAAGAGAAACCAACTAATGCTGAAAAATAGTTAATTATAGCTCTATAATTGATAAAATATAGCTCTACAATATGTAAAAATTATACCAAGATTTCCCAAAAATCATAAATTAATTTCCCAATTTGACAAAGATTCTCAACAAAATGAAAGGTAGTGGAGTCTTTTAACTTGTGTGGTAATTTTCGATCAATTATAGCATCACAATCCTTCGTAAGGGAAATTGTCTCAAAAATTCTGAACTTCCTTTTCTCGAATAGAATTTCCTCCATGATTTTAACATAAGACGGAATTTTCTCCAAAGCATCCATGAATGAGATGTCAATATGTAACTTTGTGAAAATATCAAGGAACTTGGGGAATTACTTAACTAGCTTTTGTTCGTGGAACCTTTGTAGAAAAGGAAAGGATGGGGTATAGACACTTTCCCCATGATTGTTTTCTTCTTTTGGCTTCACTACAATTTCTTTATTCTCTTCTTTTTCTTTTTCAATCTCTTCATTTTTATTTTCATTCTTACCTCTTATTACTACCCTACTTCTTGTTAAAATAGACTTACATTGCTCTCTAACCTATTTCTTAGGATTTATCTTGGTGTTATTAGGAAGTATACCTTGGTTTCTTATATGAAATGTTTGTACTAATTTCCCTATTTGAACCTCTAAGTTTCTTAAGATAGCATTATTGTTGGCTTCGTTAGTGACTAAGCTATCCATTTTAGTATTTATTATATCCATTCTAGGAACAACATTAGATAACATGCTTTCTAATAAACCTTCCAATTTTTCTAGTCTTGACTTTTTCATTGATGGTTGTTTTTGTTATGAATGACTGAAGCATGATTGACTAATAGGTCATATGTTAGTACGTGCCTCATCTTGGGTAATATCCCAAGAGAAATTTGGGTGGTCCTTCAAACCTAGATCATAAGTATTTGAGTAAGTACTCCCTTGGTGGGTTTTATTATTGATATAGTTAAGAACTCATGATTATTTCCATAAGTATTACTAGAATGAGATTCACTACAATGCTCACAAGCTAGAAAAAAACTTTTTATATTCATCCCTACAGGTGTAGTATCAAATTTCTTTGATGTGCCATAATAACATTAGGTTGTGCTTGCAAGATTATAAGAGTAGCCACATCTACCATTCTAGCAACCTTTTTTAGACCTAACCTCTCTACTGGTTATTGGCAACTATTAGAGGCCATTTCATTTAGTAATACAAAGGCGTCACTCTCACCTTTGCCTATTAACGTAACTCCAACTGCTACATCAAGAATCATTCTTGCTTTTCCTAATAATATTGCACAAAATATTTGGATTTGTAACCATGGAGGAATACCATGATGTGGGAATTTTCTAAATAGCTCTTTGAAGTGTTCCCATGCCTCATAGAAAGATTCCCCATCAAATTGCTTAAAGGAAGTGATAGCATTCCTAAACTTGGTTGTGTTTGAAGGCGGGAAATATTTAGCCAAGAACTCTTAGACCATGTTATCCTAGGTGGTGATAGATATTATAGGTAAGGAATTTAGCCATGGCTTTGCCTTGTCCCTAAGTGTTTTATGCGGTGTTTGCAATGGAGAGTCTAAGAGGGAGATTGCAAGTTCTGTCGTTTCGGTGTTGGCATTCTTATGTTCAAAAGATGTTGTATATATTTCATTATTGGTTGCTTGTTTTCTATTATGTTATCCTATTGAGGATTGGGCATTTCTCTGTATCTGTAACACCTTTCGTTTCGTTTTTAGTGAGTTCACTGAGGGGTCGGTAATATCTCACCAAAATGGTTAGTAAGTTTGGTGTCATTGCTTTGGTAGGTTTTACCTTTACTGGGGAAAACATTTACCCTTGTCGAGGTGGTTAGTAAGGTCTCATCGTTGAATTTTTTCTATAAATGCGTACATCTTCTTCTTATTTTCTTAACTAGAAAGTGGGGGAAAGTTCTACCGTTTAACACCAAACTTCCCCAATCCTTTCTTGGTATGTGTTTCCTTCTGAGTGTAGGATCAAGGAAACAATGAGTTCATTTGTAGGATATAAGATATTAGAGAGGAGTCTCTCTTATATTTCTTAAACATCAAATTGAGTATAAAACATGTGAGTGAGTGAGATTTTGATGAGAGATAAAATTTATGATTGGTCAGTGAAGAGCCATATCATTTCGAGGAGTTTCTCTCAATGTTAAGTTGCCATGTGTCAAATGGTAATTGCAAAGGTACAACAACTCCTATATGTGAGGAGCCTATGTGGTGATTTGAAGCATGTCGACTAAGTGTTGCAAGGTGACAACAGTTTCCATAGGTGAAGGCCTTTGTGAAGGTAGGTCTCAGAATTGGTGTGTCATGTGTGGGCCTGGTGTTACAAGGCCGTAGTTATTTCCATAGGTAAAGATCCTATAGTGACAACTCTTAAAGTGGATGTGTCGTGTGCCAACTAGGTGTTGCAAGGTTCCAACTAGGTGTTGCAAGGTTCCTAGGTGTTGCAAGGTTCCTATTAGAGAAACATATGGTGTGATGGAATTAGAGTCCAATAGATGATGGTCATATGTATTTGCTAAGGTTCAGCTATCAATAGTTGATCATCATGTGGTAATGAAGATTTGGTGATGAGCTTGAATCTAATTTAATCATAGTTGTTGTGGAGATAGTAGTAGAGAAAGTTTAGACATAATTGAGTGAAGTGCTCCAACTTATAAATGTATATACATATATTTCTTTAATTATGAACTGTTGATTTATTTTTGTAGTGATTTGCTTGCTATCGGGAGGTTTCATAAGCAACTCGTGAATGTTACCATATAAGAGCTAGATCCTATAGGGATTTACCACATTTAATGCTATGTGTTTTGCATGTTCTTATGCTGTGAAAATACAATCATCATTTATTGAATATGTTTCCGTAGAAAAGGTTTTGAAATAATTGAAAATATGTTATAATTTTCCAATATATTTATCTTATTTACGTATTGTATGATATTTATTCTGTTAATGTATGTTGTTAGTTTGGATATAAGCTTATAAAGCTTACCATTATCTGAGTGTTTACTTTAAATTTTTGTTTCTTATTTGTTAGTTTTTTTTATATTGTGTTGATTTAAATAAATTGTTTTTAATTGTATATTGCTATATGTTATTTGCTTAGTTTATGTTTTGAGATTTGTTTGATTTGTTTGAAATAAATTTTACTAAAAGATTTTATAGATTGATATATCTACCTCTTTTTACGTTCAATTGTCTACCTGCATTGAAAAATTTATTTCATATTTATATAATTGTAATAAAATCGGTGACTTTGAAAGAAAAATAATAAATGATAAAATATTAAAACAACTAAAAATAAAAAATGGCTTAAAACATTTACTCACCAAACTAAAATCAATAAAAACAAAATATCAACTAAAAGAGACCTGCCGTTCGCCAAAGCCTCAATTCATTGTTCTGACAAAAAATAAACCCAATTCATTGATTCCACTTACCCTAATTTCTATATCTCCCTCTTCCAGACCCACACGGCTGGTAAAGAATCCTCCGATATGGCAGTTTGGTAAGCTCAATTTCCGCCATTCACTAAGCCAAGAGTATCCGCAGTCCATCTCCCACCCTCCTTTCCTTCTCCGTTTTACATCATTCCATCTCCCTCTTCTGTATTATGTAAGTTACTCATTTTTGTGATTCTGAAATTTGGGTTATTAACTAGTCGTTTTTAAATGATTTATTTGGTCGGTAGTTCGGTTTGGTTAGTGATTCTTGCAAATCAAAGAAAACATCTCTCAAATTTTGTTTTGATTCTTGGGTTATTCGGATTGTAGTTTTGGACATTCTGCTTGGTTGGCGTTTAGTAATAGGTAATGTATGCAATTGAGCTCTGTAGGATTTCATTTTTATTTTTATGCTCAGAATTGAATTTCCCAACTTGTATTATACACTGATATTAGCTATTTTCAATACATTCCAAGTTTTTCTTTCTTTCTTTCTTTCTTTTTATGCTCGGATTGTAGTTTTGGACATTCTGCTTGGTTGGCGTTTAGTAATAGGTAATGTATGCAATTGAGCTCTGTAGGATTTCATTTTTATTTTTTATGCTCAGAATTGAATTTCCCAACTTGTATTATACACTGATATTAGCTATTTTCAATACATTCCAAGTTTTTCTTTCTTTCTTTCCAAGTTTTGGACATTCGGGACTTGTATTTTTGTTAGTGTTTATTTATTTATATTTGATTTCCAGGACAAAGCGGTCATGGTTTGATTTGTTTGATAAAAAGGATCATATTTAAATTTAGATTAGAATATTATGCTTATAGTTAATTAAATGTAATATTAATTAAGTTTTTAATAATATGTAAATGCTAACTAAAGTAATTTTTAATTGTGTCCTAGGGCCTCACACACTCTTGAGCCACCTCTGGGTGAGGAGACATCAGATACCATGAATCTTGATCTGAATCTGGGTCCTGTAGAAGATACTGAATCAGGGTCCATAAGAAATGGACCTGTGATCTTTGATGAGTGGAGTGAAGAGCATATCGGTGGAATAAGACATCGGGCCAGACTTAGGGCTGGAGAAAGATTGCGTTGGCGGCGAGTTGAAATGCCACCTGAATCTCAAAATATCTCAATGGAGTTGAACCAGTTGATGGTAAATTCTCATAATGCAATTACATTGCAGGCAGGTGAGGGCAGTGTTGCCGCAGAAGAAAGAAGTATCGAGGTGCCCAAGGCATGTGAGAATAATATTGGGATTTTGGAAGAAAGTACATACGTGAATAAAGATGATGAACTTGAAAAGGATGGTGGTAACGATGGGAGCTTTTTTGATTGTAATGTTTGTTTGGACTTAGCTAGGGACCCGGTTGTCACATGTTGTGGTCACTTGTTTTGTTGGCCATGCATTTATAGATGGCTGAACGTTCATTCCGATGCAAAGGAATGTCCTGTATGCAAGGGAGAGGTAACCACCAAGACTATTACCCCTATTTATGGCCGCGGGAATCATACGCATGATCCAGATGATGATTCTGCTCTTAAGATTCCTCTTAGGCCCCATGCCCAACGGGTGGAGAGCTTAAGACAGACCATTCATAGGACAACATTTACTTTTCCCATGGAGGAGATGATTAGAAGAATTGGTAGTAGATATGATTTAACTCGGGATTTGGTTCAGCCATCAGAGCTGGTGAGTGCTAGCGAAACGGCAGAAAGAACACATTCCCTTCTTAATAGAATTTTTACATCCAGAGGACTTCGCATGCGCCGGGAGCAAACTCCTGCAGCACCTGTCGATGATGTTGTGGACTTGACACAGGACAATCTAACCGGCTCTGAAGCAGGAGAGAACCGCCAGCTTCAGTCACTGTTGTTCCGAAGAACACAATCGCAGAGAGCAACACTTTCTTCGTTCTCGACAGCATTGAGTTCTTCTGCTGAAAGGTTTGTTGAGGCATATTTCAGGAGCCCTCCTTCTGGTAGGGATCAAGAGCAGTCTCCAGTAGTTGATGATAGAGACTCATTCTCTAGTATTGCTGCTGTTATAAATTCTGAGAGTCAAATGGATACTGCGGTGGAAATTGATTCTATGGTGTCACTTTCAACCTCGTCGTCTAGAAGAAGAAATGATTCTTCAAGAGTTTCAGATGTGGACAGTGGAGATTCTAGGGCACGTAGGAGGCGGCGATTAAACTGACAAATATGTACTTTTGTCCTATGCAAGGTAATCTGGTATTACTCCATATATGTAATTTTTAATAACTTGTGTTGTGCCTTTATATTCTTACTGTTGCATAGGAATTTATGTCCCTTTGGAGACAAACATTAACGTTCTTGAGATGATAATGAGACTGAGACTTGTGTATCTTTCTGTTTCGAGTTTGATTTGAATAACCAGTATCCTCCTTTGAAGGGCATATGCTTCAAATTTGTTCAACACCAAGTAGGCAGGTTCATTAGTTTCTAATGTACATAATCTTATGGATTACTAGTGTTTGAGTACTATTGGTGAATTGGTTATGGTTCCTTGGTGATGCTGTTCATGTTTAAATTTATATTTCTTAATATAGTATATTCATAATTAAGCGTCCAACTATGCTCATTGACTCATTGTAAGAGTTTAATGATATTTTCTTTTCTTAGATTGCTTTTATTTAAACGTAGCTTTGGGATGAATGTCATTAGGAATTTTGAGCAAAGATAGATGGTATGTTTCTCACTTTTACGTCATGGTCTTCATAGTAAGAATATATTTCTCATGGCTGCCGTGCTCTGCTAGTAAAACGAGGACTTGGCAGTGGTTAAAGTCTGGCCTATTGAATCTTGATGAATCTTTGGCCAATCCACTTGGAAATACCTCTATTTTTTATAATTTAAAATTACAAAACAAACAAATTTGTTCATGTTATGGTCTTGTGTTGCCGTATTAATAGTGTACTGTTCATGAGTTAGTTGACACATGAAATAATATTCTAGTTTTTATATTTAGTAGTTTATTTATAATAATAAGAAATAACATCGATTTACAGACTTATTGATCAACTATGACAAAAATTTAGTGCGGGTAACTAGGTAAGTCTTAGTTTTTCGGAATGGATAGTCGAGTTTAAGTAGTTTTTAATGATAGTTTAGTCTAACAATTTGAAAAAGTGAGCATAGGTTCAAATTATCAATTTTTATGTTTTTTTATTTATTATAAAAAAGTGTTTTAGCAAATATTCATGTTAAATATTTTTTTCAAATGTTGAAAAAAAACTTTAAAAATCTAAAATTTGATTATTTGTAATAATTTATTACTTTTTTATTATTTGTTGGATTAATCATAAAATATTGTAAGGAAGTGTTTTAATTGCAATAATAAGTTGATATGTTCGGCATTTGTCTCAAGTTTTTATTGGTATTGTCGTTTTCGTGGTTTGTCACATTGCCACCCGTGATTATCGGTATATATTTTTCCAACTACAATTTACGGGTTAAGTCCTGCTCGTGACTAGGCCTATTCAATCTTTTTTTTAGAACTATCAATGTTTTCTTTTAATTAAAAAAGACTGTCACATAGGCTAAATTATATAAATTGCTCTTAATTGTTTTTATGGCACATTTGATCTTAATTATTATTATTATTTATTATTTTATCTTTTTTTTTAATTTCAAGTTTTTAAACTTTACTCTCCTTAATTTTTTTCCATTATAATTTGGTTCTTTTTTAATTTAATTTTTACACTATTTTTTTTAATTTTTTGACATTTAATTTTAAATTAGTTATAAATTTTAGACTCAATGTATGAAAATTAAAATATAAATGGACTAAATATAAGAAGGAAAAGTAAGGATAATTAAAAAATAAAAAAATAAAATAATAATAATAAGGAGACTAATGAAAAAAGAAAAAAAATAGTAGTGGCATATTAAATCAAATATGATAATTAACATAATAGCATCCTCATTTTCAATTCTGATTGGATCTCTGATTACTTACTTTATGAAAGTAGAGTTATTAGTATATATTTTTACTTAATATTTACTCATTTTAATCTATAGGTAATACTTTTAAAGTTAAAAATATTAAAACATAAATTTCATAGTGAAAAAAGTTGAAAATCTATTTTTTGAAATATTTTTAGAATTTTTATGGATTTGTTTTTATGAATTTTTAATATAGGATCAATCAGAACATGCCTCACAAGCAGATGTCGCCACATGGATGTCACGTAAGCGAAGAGGGTCAATCGAAGCACGTCGCGTGTACCGAGTGATGCTGGCCATGCCACGTGTTGGTAGAGCATTCGTTCCGAGTTTTACCATGTGGTCAACGAGCGTGCCATGTGTTGTCATGTGATTCTTTGTTCATTCTACCAAGCATCACACAATCGATATCCACGAATCATAACGCGCTACATGTTGACTCAACACCCTTGACCATGATTAGTCTACCCTGTCATGCGTTGCACGTTGATTTGTCCAATTATTTTCTTGTGCCATGTGTGCATTCCTATTAACCAATGTTAATTTTTTCATTTCAGTTATTGATCTAAAGCTGATCTAACGATCCAGATTCTATTTGAGCTTAATTTAACCCCTAATTGCCCTAAAATCCTAATAAGTTGAAAACTAATAATTTTTTATCAATTTTTAGAGCCAAGAAGAGAGAAAAATATGGAAAAATTCAAAAGGAGATACAATTTTGTTGGAGATTTAAGAGGATATTGATTCTACAATTCAAGAGATTGATTATATTTATTCTTTTTTTCTTTTCTTTATCAATTTTTATGTTTTTCTTTGTGAAAAATATGAGATTTATAAATAAAATCATGTTTAACTAATTTATTAATCTAAGGGTCTTATGAATCCAATTTTCAACATGAGATGATCTAATATTTTACCTAAATTATGATTTCAATTTAATTATATTATTTAATTCGGTTTTTATGTTATTGATTATTTAACCAATAATTTATCTATAGAAGCAACTAACTAGATTTGAGATATTATTTAATTGTTTGTCTTGATTAAATAATATGCATAGTTTCTAGGTAGAAATGTATGATTCTTATGTATGTGATTTATAATTGATGAACTTAATAAATAGTTTACAATTTAATTGATATGAGAGTATGATTAGGTTAATTACTATATGATGTGTAGTTTACTTGAGAGATGAATACGTAATAGGTAGCTTCAATTGAACATGTAATTCATTGATAATTATATTAGTGAGATTTTAGTGATTCACATATTTAAAAAATTAGGTCATTAAGTATTCTAATATATTTTTTCATATATCTTTTTAGCCAATCAATTTTGAATTAATTAATTACTGATATTTACTTTTATTTCTTTTAATTTTGCTTTCTCAAAACATAAAAAATACAAAAATAAAATTGACTTTTACTTTTTAGTTTTAAAAATTAGTTCTTGATAACATAATATTCGTGGGAATAATATTTTCTTATTATTATATTTCTTGTTATGATACTTATATTTGCGTATTCATTGCACACGATTTGTATCAATCATGTTTTTGGCATCATTGCCAGGAATTATAAATATTAGAAATAAATTTTTATTTTAGTTATTTTTTTATTAATTTTTCATAATTTTTATTAATTTTTTGTTTTTATTCATTTATTTATTTATTTGATATCTCCTTTAGTCTATTAGAAATATATTTAGCTTTATTTTACTAGCAAAGTTCATAAGGGAGAAATTTTACCTTTAGATCCCGAAATCGAGTGTACTTTGATATAAATAAGAAAACACAAGTTGTCATTCAAATGAAAGAAATGACTAATTCATTAGAAATAAATAATAATAAGTTAAATTTGAACAACCCGATATCTTTAATGGATGATAGGGATAGAGATATATATGAATATGTATTACCTATGTTTCAAGGGCTTAATCCAAGTATTACAAGGCCAAACATTCAAGGTAATAAGCTTGAATTAAAGTCAGTGATGTTTCAAATGCTAAAAAAAGTTGAATAATTCAGCGGATTACTAATAGAGGATTCTCACTTATATATCAGATTATTTATTAAAGTTATAGATTCATTCAAATTTAGTGGTGTGACCGAGGAGGTGTTTAGGCTTAGATTGTTTCCTTACTCTTTGCAAGACCGTGTTCAAGCTTGACTAAACTCTTTGCCACCTAAATCCATTACAATTTGGAATGATCTGGCAGAGAAATTTTTAGTGAAATATTTTCCACTAACAAAGAATGTGAAGCTTATGAATGACATTAGCTCCTTCCAATAATATGAAGGGGAATTTTTATATGAAGCATGGGAAAGATTCAATGAATTGCTAAGAATGTGTCCTCACTATGGTATCCTTCATTGGATCTAAAGGGAGACTTTTGAAAATGGTGTCAATGCTCACACAAGAATCATTGTTGATGCATCTATTAATGGAGCTCTGCTAGCTAAATCTTACAATTAAAATTATGATTTACTTGAGAAAATTGCTAGCAATAATTATCAATGGCCAATGGACAAAATGGAAAACACAAGAAGAGTAGCCAGATTATATGAGGTAAATGATATCACAACACTTACAACTAAAGTGTCATCTTTGGTGTATCATTTGAAGGCTCAAAACTCGCCAATGGGTATAAACCAGGTCCAAGATTCAACGGTATCCTATATCTTTTGGAGGGGAGCTCATTTGGTTGACAATTGTCGAAATAATCCTGAATCAGTTTGCTATATGGTAATGTCAACCAAAACAATAATCCATTCTCGAACACATATAACCCAAGATGGAGACAACATACAAATTTCTCTTGGAGCACTAACAACAATCAAGGTGGTAATCAATTCAACCATCAATCATTTCAACCACCTTATTTTCAACAATCACAAGCCCAAGAGAAGAAGCCACATATTGAGGATAATAAAGATGCATTAATGGGGATAACGAAAGACTTCATCTAGTCAGTAAATACAAAAGTGTCCAAATTCAAAATTTAGAAACCAAAATGGAGCAACTTGTCCAGGACATAAGTCAAATGCCTCAAGGTAACCTACCAAGTGACACAATTATAAACCAAAGAAGAGAAAGTAAGGACCATTGTAAAGCTATAGCCTTGAGGAGTGGTAAAAATTTAGAGTAGGAATATGAGACTCAAAAGGATGAAGGAAAATAGGGAATTAACAAAGATGAAGAAGAACTAGTGGATAAAGAGAGCACTAAAAAGAAAGTAATTCAATCAAAGAAAGAAAACCTCTACAAACTCACAATTCCTTTTCCTCGAAGACTACCAAACCAAAGTTAGATACACAATTTTAAAATTTTTTGAATGCCTTTAAGAAGCTATACATAAACATACTATTTGTAGATGCAATTGAACAAATGTTGTCTTCTGTTAAATTTATGAAGAATATACTATTAAAGAAAAGGAAGCTTAGAGATCCTAAAACAATAACCTTGATTGAAGGTCATAGTGCCATCCTTGATAGAGAACTACAACAAAAACTAAAAGATCCAGGTAGTTTTCACATTCCTTATATTATTGGGAGCATCCATTTTGGCAACGCATTATGTGACTTGGGTTCTAGCATTAACCCTATGCCATTATCAATTTTCAAGAGATTAGGGGTTGGTAATGCCAAACATACTTTAGTAAGTTGCAAATGGTAGACAGGGTCAATCAAAAGACCTTGGGGAGTGGTAGAAGATGTGCTTATAAAAGTACATAAATTCATCTTTATGGCTGATTTCATTGTACTAGACATTGAAAAGGACTGTAAAATTTATATCATACTTGGTCGTCCATTCTTAGCAATCGGAAGGGCACTTATTGATGTACAAAAAGGTGAGCTTACACTATGAGTGTAAGATGAACAATTAACATTTAAAGTGTTCTAAGTAATTAAATTTTTTGATAATGATAATACTAGTGATTGCTTTCGAATAGATGGTACTGATGAGCTAGCCACTAATGTGCTTTATTACATGTGCCCTAGTAATGCTTTAGAGTATATGATTGTTAATTCTGTGAACACACATGCTAATGAATACCATGACACTCACTTAGGGGCACACATTCGTATCAGTAGCTTAACAAAACTTGTTGAATCACTCCCACTAAAAACTTTAACACATGATGCTATGAAAAATGGTATAAACTCACTAGAAAACAACTCAACATGTCTTAACATTGAAAGTATGGAATCAAAGGTTGATATTGTGAACTATGTGAACTTTTTGGAGGGCACACCTTTCATATGTGTATCAAATACGTTTGTGGAATGTCTTGAGACAAGCTCAGTGCTCAAACCATCCATTAAGGAGCCACCCAAATTAGAGCTTAAACCTTTACCATCTCATCTTTGTTATGCTTTTTTGGGTGATAACTAGACACTTCTAGTCATAATCTTTACTAATATAACTATGGAGCAAGTAGAAGCACAATTGAAGATGCTAAGGAACTTTAAATGACCAATAGGTTGGTCTATTACCAACATCAAAGGCTTATCCATCTATAAGCATACATAAAATCTTATTAGAGGATGGAGCTATACCCACCAAGGATGTGTAACACCACTTAAATCTTATTAAGAAAGAGGTGGTGAGAAGGAAATTGTCAAGTGGCTAGATATGGGCATCATTTACTCAATATTAGTCAGTGAATAGGTAACCCAGTTCAATGTGTACCAAAGAAAAGGGGAATCATTGTGGTGGAAAATGAGTCAAATGAGTATTAACCTACTAGGATTATGATGGGATGGAGAATATGTATGAATTTTTACAAAGTGAATAAAACTACAAGTGCATATTTATGTTATTGGAGAAGGATGTGACAAATAGACTTATGAGACTTGTTCTAAGATTAAATTTATCATATCCTTTTGGGTGCACATTTTCCTAAACACTTCGAGTTAGTTTCCTTTGTGCTTTAACAAGTGAGATATTATGAAATACCTTTTGGGTGTTTGATAATTCTACAAATTATTTGGAATTCCTAGATTGGGTTGCTTTGATTAGGAGCTAAGAGAGCTTGAGTGATCAATCCGAGTGCTCAACACATAAGGTATTGAGTGAATTTACATTGGTTCTATTTTATTACACAAACCTATTGCTGTGTAGAATTTCAAAAATGAGCAACAGAGGTAGTCCCAAAGAAAGACTGGATATGATGAGGGCTTTGCAACAATCCTTTGAGAGGATGAACAACTTGATGGTCGATATGAATGAAAGATTAGAAAGGAAATAAAATGCCTTAGTAGGTATACAACTAGAAAAAACTCCACCTAATGTTAAGGTGGAGCACATTTTTGAGTGCCACAACTACTCCATGGAAAAAAGGTAAAACTTGTTGTCATTGAGTTTTTTGAGTATGCTTTAAATTGGTAGGATCAATTGGTCATTAATAGCAAGTGAAACTATGAAAGGCCCATAGATAATTGAGAGGGCATGAAGGCCATCATGAGGAAAAGGTTTGTCACTAGCTACTACTATAGATAGTTACACAACTACATACAACGATTGACTCAAGGATATAAGTATGTTGATGAGTACTATAAGGAGATGGAAGTAGCAATGGTAAGAGCTAATGTCGTGGAAGATGGGGAGGCCATAATGGCAAGGTTTCTTAGTAGGCTGAATCTGAACATTGCCAACATTGTGGATTTTCATTATTATGTAGAGATGGAGGACATGGTCCATATGGAAATTAAGATGGAAAGGCAATTAAAGAAATGGATTTATCGGTCCCAACCATCAAATTTTAGTCCCATTACTTCAAAATCAAACCCTACAAGTCCTTGGAAGTCAAATGAAAAAAAGATGAAGGATCTAGTTCCAAGATTAGAGCCTTACAAAGCCAAATAGATGGGTTTTATCAAGAAAGGTAAAATCGACACCTCAACTCAAAATCATGACATTAAGTGTTTTCGGTGTCTTGTTAATGGTCATATAGCCTCTGAATATCCAAACAAGAAGGCAATGATCACCTTAGCTAGTGGTGAGGTGGAGACCATTAATGAAAGTGAAGAAGAAGATATGCCACCTCTAGGGGAGGAGATATGACCCGTGGATAGGGAAGCACTTGTAATAAGGAAATCTTTGAGTGTTCAAATCAAGGAGGATGACATTGAACTACAAAGAGATAACATCATTCACATTTGGTGTCATGTCAGCAATAAGGTATGTAGTGTTATCATATATGGGGAATGTTGCCCTAATGTGGCAAGTACTATCTTAGTTGAGAAATTAGGGTTGCTGCCATTGAAACACCCTAAGCCTTACAAGTTGTAATGGTTAAATGATAATGGGGAAGTGAAGGTTGATAGGAAAGTATTAGTGGGCTTCTCCATTGGAAAGTATGAGGTGATGTGTGATGTGGTACCCACTTTCACCTAAGAAAGTCTTTGAAGATCAAATGAAGATGGTTAAGGGAAAAGAAAAGAGTGTAAATGAAAAAAAAAGTGTGAAAATGAGAGAAACAAAGGAGTGAAGAAAAAGGAGAGGAGAGTGAAAAAACAAGAGAGAAAAAAATGTGAGTTGTTATGCTAAAGCAAGTGAGGTCAAGAGGGATTTTTATTCAAAACAACCTATACTTATACTTTTGTACAAGGAGGCTAATTTTTCTATTAATGATATTAACCAATCTTTGCCTAGTGCCATTGTTTCTTTTTTGCAGGAATTTGAGGACACGTTCCTTAAGAGATTCTGGATGGGGTGCCACCAATTAGGGGGATTGAGCATCAAATTGACTTCATACTAGGAGCTTTTCTTCAAAACCGAATAGCCTATAGGACCAACCCCAGAGACAGTAAGGAGATTCAAAGATAGGTTAAAGAGTACTTGACCAAAGGTCAAGTAAGGGAGAGCCTAAGGCAATGTGCCCTTCCCATGCTACTCATGCCCAAGAAGGATGGATCAAGTAGAAGGTGTGTTGATTTTCGAGGCATCAATAACACTACGGTAAAATATCGACATCCTATCCCTTGAGTAGATGACATGCTAGATGAGTTGCATAGTTCTTTCATTTTTTCAAAAATTAATTTGAGAAGTGGATATCATCAAATTAGGATTAAAGAGGGTGATGAATGGAAAACCTCTTATAAAACTAACCATGGATTGTATAAGTGGTTAGTCATGCCCTTTGGTCTAACAAATACACCTAGCACTTTTATGAGGCTTATGAATAATGTTTTGTGGGCATTTATTGGAAAATTTGTGGTTATCTATTTTGATGATATTCTCATTTATAGTAAAAATCTTGAAGAGCATGTCTATATCTTAGGTATGTACTTGAAATTTTGAGAAAAGAAAATTTGCATGCAAACCTGAAAAAGTGTTGTTTTTGCACGGACAAGTTGGTTTTTCTTGGTTTCGTTGTTAGTTCTAAGGGAATAGAAATGGATGAGGAAAAGGTTAAGGCTATTCGAGAACGGGCCAGACATAAATCTATCACTGAGGTTAGAAGCTTCCATGGCTTGTCTAATTTTTATCGAAGGTTTGTCAAATATTTTAGTACACTAGCCACACCTCTAACCAAGATCATTAAAAATTTTGGTTATTTTAAGTGGGGCGAGAATCAGGAGAGAGCCTTTAAAACGTTGAAGGATAGTTTGTGTTTTGCACCTGTTTTATCTTTATCTCATTTTACTAAAGCCTTTGAAGTTGAGTGTGATGCGTCAGGAATAGGTATAGAGCTATTTTGATGTAGAAATGGAGGTGATGAGTGCTCAAAAAGCACTAAAATTACCATAATTTTATACACATTAATTGATTAAAAATATATATATTTATATGTTTTATCATATATTTATATAAATTTGTCTTTTTCAAAATCACGGGTATTTTTATTTTTATTTGTTTTTTTACTATTCACAAACAACAAATTTTTTTTTGGTTTTTTTTTAAATAATAAAAAAAATCACAATTATTTACAACACAAAAGTTTTTAAAATTTTGATAAATAATTTAAAAACGCTATTCCTTCCCCGGCAACGACGCCAAAAACTTGATAAGGCAGAACCGACATCGCCGATCCTATCGTTCATTTGGTTTTATCTATTTATAAAACTCTCGCAAGTGCACGAATCATTTCGTAGAAAATGATAAGTATACTCCCAAGGTCGATCTAAGGAAGGAATGTATGTGGTTTTTAATTTATTATTCAAAATTTTAAATATGAAATTAAATCCTAAACATCCTGTCACGATATTTTGGGGTTTTGTGTTTTTAATCTACTTATATAAAAATAAACATAGATATAATTTCAATAAACATTTATGCAAATTTTATCAATTATAATAGTGGAGTATTTATGGATATAATAACTAAGTAATTATGCTTGCTCATATTATTTAGGTTATTAAAGATATGAATTGATATTTATTGATTCTCTCTTTTTTATATGAATAGCACCTTTGGTGGGGTTAGATATTCTTTATTAACTAAACAAATCAATTAACACCTATGGGTGGGGTTGATAACTAATTTGGTTAGTTAAATTAATTCCAGAGATTGAAAATGAACCATTTAAATGCCACCTTTGGTGGGGTTAGACAGTTTAAACTTTATTCAAGGTGTCCAAATTAAACCTAAGAATTTAGTTATCCGAGTACTAACTTTCAAGTTTTAAAACCACTACTGAAAACATGTTGTCAATACATTTTCAGATAATAATTCTTATAAAAACTTTTGAAATAGAGCTTCACTCTAACTACCGGGCGATTGTACCAACAAATAAAAGAGCACTACTCTAAATCAGACCGGATATCTAAACCTTAAAATCTAATTTTCAAATTTAAGTTTGTAATGAAAAATAATATATTTCTCTCTAACATTCTTAATATAAAATCTTGAATAAAAATAAAATCAATTCATTTTAGAGATTTTTACCTATTTAATATTTCGCAAGCATAACAAAGTTATTATTATATCATGTTTACAAACAGCCATAAATTTAATCACAGACAAATTAAATATAACATGTAAGAATAAAGCATAAAAAATAACTATTTAGTAATTTTTGGAATTAAAAAAAAATATTTCTCACAAAAATTTATCATTTCTTTAAATCAAATTTAAGTAAATAGTTAAGTCTTTTGTATTGTTAGATTAATTTTTGAAAACATATCATGAAATATTTTGTAATTGTTTTTTGATAATTAGTTAGTTTTTGTCATAACTAATATTTCTTGATAAGATGTAGAAATTATATTAAACCCAAAATCGGTGTTTATGAATTTGTTTTAGTGGAGACTACCTTTGTGAGATATAATTTGAGCCTAATTTCCCTTATTCAGAGTGAAATATATATTTTTTCTACTCCAAACACATTTCTTATTTCTTCAAATTTTTAGATGATCTCTATAGGCATTAGCATTGAATGTATGAATTTTTTCTCATCTTAATAGAGTGTCGTATATTTTTTATTATTATTTTTGCTTAGATTAAATGATTTGAGTAGAAATTGATAGTATATGCTTTTATCTCATTCATGCATGACTGCTACAAAAAAAAGATATATCTGGGGTTACCTAAACCAAATCAAACAAAAAATCCACAAAATTAACCACTCACCAAAATCCAAAAAAAAATGTACAATTTGTACATGGGTTAACTCTCTAAAAAAATAATATATATTGAAAAGTATCTTCAGAAAAATATAGAGAGATAAAGAATATATAGTATAATCTACATACTATGACCCGCATTACCCAAGATCTTAAAAAAAATGTACAATCTGTACATGGGTTGACTCTCTAAAAAATGATATATATTGAAAAATATCTTCAGAGAAATATAGAGAGATAAAGAATATATAATATAATCTATATAATATGACCCACATTACCTACAAAGTTGTGAGTAAAGGCTAATTACAAAAGAAAGATGAGAAAGTAATTCCCTAAAAAGTCATTGCACTTTCTTCATTTGTAAAAGGCATATATCTTGAAATTTTTTCTTAATGAGTTTGATTTATGCATGAAAATAATTTTTATATATGATATCTTTATAGTTTATACATTTGATTTCTTCCATGAGATCAACATCAAAATAACACTTTGAGCCTTTATTCTTTATACATATGCGAACATATTAGTTCATTTCTATACATGAACTCTTTCGCATATAAATTAGTATGAGTGTTTGAACCCATAGGATTCAGTGTTTTGAGAGTATTGACTTGTGAGAAATAGAGTCGAAGCGAATTCGGATTCATGACACTGAAATTGGGTGAAATTAAATTGATACATTTTTGATATGAAATATGAAAATGATTTTCGACTAATTATTATAATAAATCATGATTGTTTAAAAAGATTAAAATAACTTATGCTTGAGATTTTAATTATGATCTTAAAAGGAGATTAAAAAGTATGAGACATTTTTGTGATATGTTGTTTTCTTTTATTCTTAAACGTTAATTTTTTATTTTGTTGTAATTTTAGTTTTTAAGTTGATTGTTGTTATTATTTCTTTTAATTTTTACATTTAGTTCAATGTTTATGGGTACCATTACTGAAAACCCTCACGAGACTCAAACTCGTCCACTAGGGCAACCTAGGGGTTTAAAGGCTTGTTGCATAGGCTAAATGCAACCATGTCAATCCACAGAAGTGATTTAGGATAGTTTAATTTTTACTTTTTATCGCTTCTCTTGCTAAGGAACTAGCAAGAAGCTGGTTGGGGGTTGTGATGAGTGCTCAAAAAGCACTAACAATACCATGATTTTATGCACATTAATTGATTAAAAATATATATATTTATATGTTTTATCATATATTTATATAAATTTATCTTTTTCAGAATCACGGGTATTTTTATTGTTTTTCAGGTATTTTTGCCTAAAAACGTAACTTAAAGACTCAAAGAGGAATACTGGGAGCAATACATCACAAATATATTAATAAATAAATGGGGAAAGGTCAACAAATATGGAAAAATAGGACAAAATGGGTCAAAAATGTCAAAAAGGAGAAAATCGCGCCGCCGCACCGCCCAGCCACGCGCGCTGCTTCCCACTCCCGCGTGCGCCCGTGCGCGTAACGCTTGCCTTCTACGCGCGCCCCTGCGTGCCGAACTGCCCTCCGCGCGCGCCGCTGCCCATTTCGCCCCATTTTTGCGCGCAGTTGCCCATTTTGCCCCATTTTTGCGCGCAACTACCCCCATGACGTCATCAATGACATCAGCAATTACACTCCGCGTTTTCACAATTTTTTAACATTTTTCCCCCCACTTTTTCTCTCCATCTTCACCTATAAATACCCCCCTTCTCTTCACTTCTAAACACACCTCAAAACACACTTCTCTCTTCTTTCTTTCTCTCTATTTCTTAGTTTTTAGTTTATTTTAGTTTTTACTTAGTTTTTCTTAGTTTTAGAGTTCTTCTCTTTTTGAGAAGAACTAGCTATGTTTTTGTAATTTATTAGCTTTTTGATTCAATAAATAGGAGTGCAAATTCCGCTTGGAGGTTTTCCAGCAACGGGAATAACATCGAAGTTCTGTAAGGATTTTATTTTCTTTGTAGTTATTTTTTATGCTTTATTCTTACATGTTATATTTAATTTGTCTGTGATTAAATTTAACTGTGCTGGCTGTTTGTAAACATGATATAATAATAACGTTGTTATGCTTGCGAAATATTAAATAGGTAAAAATCTCTAAAATGAATTGATTTTATTTTTATTCAAGATTTTATATTAAGAATGTTAGAGAGAAATATATTATTTTTCATTACAAACTTAAATCTGAAAATTAGATTTTAAGGTTTAGTTATCCGGTCTGATTTAGAGTAGTGCTCTTTTATTTGTTGGTACAATCGCTCGGTAGTTAGAGTGAAGCTCTATTTCAAAAGTTTTTATAAGAATTATTATCTGAAAATGTATTGACAACATGTTTTCAGTAGTGGTTTTAAAACTTGAAAGTTAGTACTCGGATAACTAAATTCTTAGGTTTAATTTGGACACCTTGAATAAAGTTTAAACTGTCTAACCCCACCAAAGGTGGCATTTAAATGGTTCATTTTCAATCTCTGGAATTAATTTAACTAACCAAATTAGTTATCAACCCCACCCATAGGTGTTAATTGATTTGTTTAGTTAATAAAGAATATCTAACCCCACCAAAGGTGGTATTCATATAAAAAAGAGAGAATCAATAAATATCAATTCATATCTTTAATAACCTAAATAATATGAGCAAGCATAATTACTTAGTTATTATATCCATAAATACTCCACTATTATAATTGATAAAATTTGCATAAATGTTTATTGAAACTGTATCTATGTTTATTTTTATGTAAGTAGATTAAAAACACAAAACCCCAAAATATCGTGATAGGATGTTTAGGATTTAATTTCGTATTTAAAAGTTTGAATGATAAATTAAAAACCACATACATTCCTTCCTTAGATCGACCTTGGGAGTATACTTATCATTTTCTACGAAATGATTCGTGCACTTGCGAGAGTTTTATAAATAGATAAAACCAAATGAACGGAAGGATCGGCGATGTCGGTTAATTAACTTAGGTTTTTAGTAACTTAATTTAGTAACTTATATTAATTTAATTTAGTAACTTAATTAACTTAGATTTTTATTAACTTAATTAACCTACCTTTTTATTAACTTAATTAACTTAAATTTTAACTTAACTTAACTTAATTAACTTAATTTTAATAGCATGAAAAGTAAAGATGTAAGGGAGTTCTATTTAGGAGACTAGTTCCTCAAAGCCTTTGTGCCACTAGTCTTTCCTGGGAACGTTGCTCTGTCTAGGAGGATGGTTTTTAAGGAGCCTTTGCCCCACCATTCTTTCCTGGAAGCACTCTTGGTTAATATTGATTATGTTATTTTAACTTAGATATTATACTTAAAAACAAAAAAAAAACAAAAAAAAAGTTTAAAACTATCTCCAAAATTTTAAAGTTTTAATTACAATCTAAGGAGTTAGTTGTTTTGTTTGATCTAGGTACAATTGTGTTTTGATGCCTTTAATTATTTGATTTGTACCTAGATGTGGATTATCTAAAACTCACAAGCATGTCCCTAGTTTTAAGTGCAGAAAAATTTGAAAATCCATAGGACATGACTGAAAAAGTATAGGTAGACAATCTTGTATTACTTTTAGGTTTGATTGACTCAATGATGAGGGGACATTTAGTTTACTTAAAATGAAATCCCCAAGTTACGTCTTGCTAAGACGTTAAACTAAGCGCTGGATGGGAGGCAACCCATCATTTTAGGTTATTTCCTCTTCTTTGTTTTATTGTTTATTTTAGTTTAATTACATTTGAATAATTTTAAAAATTGTTAAAACTAAAAAAATTTTGTTGAGATGTTAGAAGTTCACAACGATCTGTCTGTGTGCACTTTAATGAACATGATGGATGCACTTGCATTTCTCCATCACTACTTGCAACATTCTTAAGAAATAGATAATATTTCCTTTCTTTTCTCTTTATCTTTAATTTACAGTTGTTACATTGAGGACAATGTAAGTTTTAGGTTGGGGGTGGTGAAAAGTTACCATGCTTAATTATTGTGTTTGGCTTTATTTTTTTTATTGTGTGATTTAGTAATTTTTGCAATTAAAAAAAAATAAAGCCAAACACAATAAAAATGAAAAAAAATAAAAAAAATTATTATTTTTTTTTTATTTTTTTTAAATTGTTAAATATTTTTTTTAATTAAGCATGGTAACTTTTCAGGAGGCCATTGCTAATTTCAGTGAGAAACTTTATAGAGAAGCCCTTAATTATCCAACATATGATAAGGAGCTCTATGCCTTGTTTAGGACCCTGAAGACAAGGCAACATTAGCTTTGGCCAAGGGAATTCGCCATCAACACTGATCGCAAATCTATAAAAACATCTGAGGTGCCAAGGTAAATTGAATAGAAGGCATGCTAGATGGATGGAATTCATTGAGACATTTCTTTATATTGTTCAATATAAGAGAGGTAAGGAGAATGTTGTAGTCGATGTGTTATCATGGAGGTATGCCTTACTCTCAATTTTAAATGCTAGATTGCTAGGATTTGAATATGTTAAGGAAATGTATGCTAATGATGATGACTTCTCTACTGTTTACCATGCATGTGAAAAATATTCTTTTGAATTTTTTATAAATTAGATGGGTATTTATTTAAATAAAATCGATTGTGTATACCCAAATGTTCAATGCATGAATTGTTGATTAGGCATTTTGGATTTAAGAAGACTTTAGATGTTTTGCGTGAGCATTTTTATTGGTCGATAATGAGAAGGGATGTAGCAAGAATATGTTCTAGATGCATCACTTGTAAGCAAGCCTAATCCAAAGTCCTACCATTAGGACTATATACTCCCTTGCCTGTACCTAGAACACCTTAGGCAGATATTTCCATGGATTTTATTTTAGGATTGCCTAGGTCTGAGAACGGTAAATACTCCATTTTTGTGGTTACAGATAGGTTTTCTAAAATGACATACTTGAGAGTGTGCCATAAAATCGATGATGCCACTAATGTAGGAGATGTATTCTTTAGGGAAGTTGTTAGGCTTCATGGAGTTCCTAGGAGCATTGTGTCTGATAGGGATGTTAAATTCCTTAGTTATTTTTGGAAAAATCTTTGGGATAAAATAGGCACTAAACTCTTGTTTTCTACTACTTGTCACCCATAAACTGATGGGCAAACTAAGGTAGTCAATAGGACTCTGTTCTTTTTTCTTAAGGCAATAATAAGATGGTATTTGAATAGGAGGATTGTTTACTTTTTGTTGAATTTGCCTATAACCAAAGTGTGCATTCAACTACTGATCATTCTCCATTAAAAAATGTTTATAATTTCAATGCACTAACTCCTTTGGACTTAATACCTATACCTATTTCAAGGAGGACTAACTTAGATGGTGCGAGGAAGGCCAAAATGGTGAAGAAACTCCATGAATGCATTCATAAGCAAATTGATAAGAGAAACAAGGATTGTGTTCGTAGGACCAACAAAGGATGGAAAAAAGTAATTTTTGATACTGGTGATTGGGTTTGGGTGCATATGAGGAAGGAACGGTTCCCAGAAAAATAATGGTCCAAGTTGCAACCTCGGGGAGATGGACCTTTTCAAGTGATCAAGCGAATTAATGATAATGCTTACAAAATCGATCATCCTAGTTAATATAATGTTAGTAACTCCTTTAATTTTTTTGATCTTTCTCATTTTGATTATGCAGGTGATGATTTGAGGACAAATCCTCTTGAATAAAGGGGGAATGATTAGAATCATGGAGCCATACAAATCTGAAGTGGACCAATCACAAGGTTTAGGAGGGCACAACTCAATGAGGGTTTAAATGGGCTCATTCAAGAAGTCATGTATAACCAAAGGGAGCCAAAATGGGAGTGCTAGGATTGGCAAAAGCCTAGTATGAAAATTAGGGCAAAATAGGAAAATGGACTAGAGTTGGCTGTAACACACTTTTATTTTGGCTCACCTCCACGTGTGCCCCTCTTTTGATTGTTTTTATTTTTCATCCCTTGGATGAAATCAAGGGTTAAGATATAATATTTTTTAGGGTTTCCTTGTATCCTATAAATACTTAAAAGTAGCTTAGCTACCTCCACTTCACACATTAATGATATTCAATTTTTCAAATCATTTGAGAGCTCATTCATGCTCTTTGTTTCTCTTTAAGCAACTTATCAAGGGATTATCAACCTTTGTTGCATTGTTATCATCTTCAAAACATTCTTAGAACTTCAATCATTCCTATTCCTTTGAGTTTGTGGGTTCCTAGGGTTGTTCGCCTAAAGAGTCTGCATTATTTGGTATCAAAGCTTTTGTCGCTGAAAACAGGTTATTTATCTTCATCTATCTTTGTTTTGAATTCTAGATTTAAAAAAAAGAAAAAAAAATTATTTCTTGATTTTTTTCTATGTTCTTGATTGTTTTCTGCATTCTTGAGTCATAATTTAAAAAAAAAACTTTGTCCTTCGATTATTTTCTGTATTCTTAAGTCACAAATGACAAAAAATAAAGTTTGTCCATTCTAAGTCTTGTGTTTTCTTTCAATTTCATTGTCGTTGTTTTCGTCTATGGATTTCCTTTCCTAGTTTTCTTTGAATTCTTCGTATCATTTTCTTGTTCTTTGTTTTTGTGTTCAATCTATCCTTTTTCTTTAAAGAGAAAAAAAAGAGAAGGTTACTGTTCAGCTTCAATTTGTTTTTGATAAATCAAAGTTGTAACTTTAAATGACCATAACTTTTGACTCGGGTAACGAAATGACTATTATATATCAAATCATCTCATTTTGATTCCTACCAGCTAGAGATGGCCATGCCTCCACTCTAACAATTTTTGAGCCCAAATTATACATTTTACACCACTAATCGAGTGGTTAAAGTTTTGTTTCACCTTTTTGTGTTGTTTTTGTTTTCTTTCATTAGGGTTACGAACTTGTTTTTGTGAATTTTCTATTCACAGCAGCATTAACAAAAATCAAAACAAAAAAAGAGAAATAAAAAAAGAAAATGGGAACAAAGTAGTAGATTGTTCAAGACTCTAATTCTTGTTTTCTTGTTGAGTCTAATCAAGAGTCTTTATTTAGAGTCCCCTTTGGCCAAGATTCTTTCTTTAGAGTCCTCTTTGGTCAAGAGTCTCCCTTTAGAGTCCTCTTTTGTCAAGAGTCTCTCTTTAGAGTCCTCTTTTGTCAAGAGTCTCTCTTTGATCAAAAGTATTTCTTTAAAGTTCTCTTTGGACTTTCTTTCTTTAGTATCCTCTTTGGACTTTCTTTTTGTCATACTTTGCCATTAAGTTTTTAGAATTCTTAATTTTGAGATTTTCACCAATAAGATGGTTACTTCTTGAGACTGGTTGGATTCTTTGATTTTCTTAATAACACAAAGGAGGTTGACGTGAGCTTTGAGTGGTAAAAAAGAGTGAAATTTTTGTAAGAAAAATAAGAGTGATAATAATCTTATTTTAGAGAAAACACAAGAGGGAGTGATTGGGTTATCTCATTTTATTTTATAGGTTAACCACATGAGTATGGAAGGAGGAGAACCAAAAGAGGTTGACTTTAAATTCTTAATCAAATCTTTTCATGACCAATTTAAGAGGATGAATGCAAGATTGAATGATTTAGAATCCTCTTCCAATTCTGAATCACATAGAAGAAGACCTAGAAGGCATGATTTCAAGGAAGAAGAAGCTGATTCCAATATGAAGGAGAGAATAAGTTAAATATAGGGAAAAATACTATCTCCAAAGAAGATAGCAATATAGGCATTATAAAGATGAAAATTTTGCATTTTCAAGGAAAGAATGATCTTGAGTTATATTTGGAGTGGGAAAGAAAGGTTGAGTATTTGATTATCATAATTACTCCGAGGAGAAGAAAGTAAAGCTAGCAACCATAGAATTTACAAATTAAGCTATTATATAGTGGGATCAATTGGTGGTCAATAGGCGAAGGAATGGTGAGGGACCTATTCAATCATGGGAAGAGATGAAATTGGTGATGCATAAGAGTTTCATACCTAGCCATTACTATAGGGACTTATATAGAAAGTTGCAAGGACTGATTTAAGGTTCTATGAATGTAAAGTATTATTATAAGGAGATGGAAGTGGCCATGATTAGAGTGAACATAGAGGAAGATAGAGAAGTAACAATGGCCAGATTCATGTTCGGTTTAAATAGGGAAATTGCTGATGTGGTTGAATTGCAACATTACATAGAGATGGAAGAGCTACTGCACTAAGCTATTAAAGTGGAGAAGTAAATCAAGTCTAAAAGGTTCAAATTTAGTTCATCCCTTAGTTTTCCATGGATATCAACTTAGAAAGACAACAAAGCTACCTTTAGAACAAAAGGTGAAGCAAAGTTGAACAATTCAGTTGTTGTTCCTAAAGGTAAATCTGAAACTAAAACTTTTACTAACTCACATGATATTAAGTGTTTTAGGTGCCAAGGACTCAAACATATTACATCTGAATACCCAAACAAATGGGTTATGGTTGTACGGGCAGATGGAGAAATTGAAAGTGTTAGTTCAAGTGACGATGAAATGCCACCATTTAAGGATTATTTTGATGTAGAATTGGAAGAACCTGTGCATAGGGAATTACTTGTCACAAGGAGATCCCTGAATATACAGCCTAACAATGATGGAGATGAGGAGCAACGTGAACATATTTTTCACATAAGATGCCATGCGAAGGATAAGGTATGCATAATTATTATTGATAGTGGGAGCTACACTAATATTTCTATTTATTTTGTCTATTTCATTCTAGAGAATCATCAAACTTTTTATCCAAGTCTAATTTTAAAAAAAGGAAATATATTTTGGTTAAGAGTCTTCTCTTCAAAGTCCTATTTGTACTTTTTTACTATCTTTCTTTATAATTAAGTTTTTAAAATTTTGATTTTTAAGATTTTCAAGATCTTGAAAAGATTCTTTCTTGGGTCTTTAGAATCCTATTTAGACTTTCTTTCTATCATCCTTTGCTATTAAATATTTAAAATTCTAATTTTTGAGATTATCACCCATAAACCGGTTACTTCTTGAGGTTAGTTGCATTCTTTGATTTAAGAACACAAAAGAAGGTTGGCTTGAGCTTTGAGTGGAAAAGGCAAGAGAGATAAAAAAGAGAGGCCTAAATATTGATAAAAAAGAAGGCCTAAAAAGTAAAAAAAGAAAGAGAGAGGCCAAAATAGTGAAAATAAGAAGAGTGATAACAATCTGATTTGAGAGAAAACACGTGAGGGAGTGTGTGAGTTATCTCATTTTATTCTATAGGTTGAAAACATGAGTAAAGAAGGAAGAGAAACGCAACATGTCGACTTAAAAGTCTTCTTCAAGTCTTTTAATGACCAATTTAATTAAGAAGCTAAATGCAAGTTTGGATGATTTAGAGTCCCTTTATGATTCTAAATTACATAAAAGAAGACATAGAAGACATGGGTTAGACAAAAAAAACTTATTCCCACGAGGAAGAGAGAGCAAGTTGTAAATGGGAAAAAACGATCATGGTTGTACAAGAAAATGGAGAAATTGAAAGTGTTAGTTCATGTGACGAAGAGATACCACCATTGAAGGATTGTTCTGATGTTGAAGTGGAATGACATGTACATGGAGATTTACTTGTCACAAGGTGAGCCCTAAATATATAGTCTATAAATGAAGGATATGAGGAGCAACATGATCATATTTTTCACACAAGATTCCATTTGAATTATAAGATATGTAAGTTTATCATTGATAGAGGGCATTGTACAAATGTTGCTAGTACCTTTTTGGTAGAAAAACTGTATTTGAAGTGGCAGAAGCACTCCAAACAATACAAGCTACAATGGCTGAATGATTATGGAGTAGTGGAGGTTAAAAAACAAGTTTAGGTTCCTTTTTCATATGGCAAATAAGAAGATGTTGTTCTTTTTGATATGGCACCGATGTATGTTGCTCATATATTGCTTGGACGACCGTCACAATTTGATAGGATGGTGTCATATGATGGGTGCAAAAATCATTATTTTTTTGTAATGAAAAACCAAAAAGTGGGATTAGCCCTCTCAAACCTTTGCAAGCTTATGAGGACCGAAGTAGGATAGTATGAGAGTGAAAGATTTTGGAAAAATAAAAGTGTGAGCAAGATGAAAATAAAAAGAGAGCAAGTGAGGTCGAGTGGAAAAAGGGAGAGAAAAATGAGCACAAAGGAGAGAAAAGTGAGTGGAAAGGAGAGAATAATATGCAAAAAAGAGAGAAAAGTAAGCATAATGGAGGGAAAAGTGAGCAAAAAAGGGAAGAAAGTAAGCACAAAGGAGATAAGAGTGAGCAAAGAGGAGATAAAAGTGAGCAAAAATGAGAGAAAAATAAAAGATGAGTTCATTTGCTGAAATATAAGAGATTAAGAGTTCAATGATGCAAGGCAAAAAATACATGTACTTATGTACAAGGATGTTTATCTTTCTACTAATTATCTTAACTCATATTTTCCTAGTGTCATTATATCTTTATTGTGGGACTATTAGGATCAACTTTGTGAAGAGATTCCAAATGGATTACGTCCTTTAAGAGGAATTGAGCATTAAATAGACTTTACATATGTATCCATCATACCAAATCAACTTGCTTATAGAGCTAAGATTCGAGGATGAATCCTTTGGAAGAAGAGGAGAATAATGAAGATTAAGATGCTGATTAAGTTGTTCCCTACTACTGATGAAGTTAATGTTCCCAAATATTCTTAAGATCCTTTGCAAGAAATTGGTTTTCCAATGACTAGGGAATGATATGGAAAATCAAGTTGAGTGCAAGGATTAATTTAGGAGAAATTTTTATTTATAATTAATTTTGGGCCTTTTATGTTTTATTTATTATAAGTCATTTTAGTCTTTCATTTTTGAAGGATGGATTAGGCCCAATCCACAACTAAATAGGTTCATTAGGCCAATTTCGTCTACGGTTTTTTCTTTATAGTTTCTTGCTTATAAAAATAACCACCTACATAATTTGGAGGCAAGAATGAATATCATGAATGAAAAGTATATTTCTGAAAGCTTTTGCTTTGCCTTCTTATATTCTTGATTGAATACTTGAATTCGAGTTATCAAAAGGAGTGATCATCCTTGGTGGTCTCTCAAGGTTGGGGTTTTAAGGAATTTATTTCCTTAAGGTTCTAATCTAATCATCTTGAACACATTCTTAGCAAATTAATTGTTCCTATTCCTTTGAGTTCGTGGGTTCTTAGAGTTGTTCACCTAAAGGGTCCATATCACATAATTTGTTTAGACAAAAGAGGAATCCATCATGCCTAAAATAGCTACCATTTGTGATTTTCACACACAATTTATACTCTTAATGTAATCATGGTCAGTTGCATATAATTCCTTAATTTGCTCAAAACAAAGTTATTTAGCACCAAGAGTAGACAGTAAAACATACTTGCAAGAAAGTGCATCTACAGTAAAACATACATAGCTAACAAAGTAATGGAAAATTTTCAATGAACTCAACTCATCGGGCATGTCTCTTGTTCAGCTTATGTTGGCCCATTAGTTGCTTCAAGGACTCATAATCCCTATGGATCATAAATTATTTAGGCGAGAGGTAGTGCTACCATGTCTTCAAAGCCCTAACCAACTCGTATAACTATTTGTCATAAGTTGTGTAGTTTAAGGCTTCCCCACTTAGTTTCTCACTTAAGTAAGCAATGGGTCGTCCCTCTTGTATTAAAATTGTGCCTATCCCTATACCTAAAGGATGACCTTAAATTTGAAATGCTTTATTAAAGTTAGCCAAAGAAAGTAAGTGGAAATTTTTAAGCTTTTGCTTGATCAATTGAAATGCCTTATCCTGATTTTCTCCCCACTTGAAACCAACATTTTTCTTGATGCCTTTGGTAAGTGTTGCTACCAATGTGCTAAAGTCCTACACAAACTATCAATAGAAATAACCTAGTCCATGAGAACTTCTCACTTAATCTATGCTTGTAGGTCTGGGTCACTCTACGATTGCACTTACCTACTCTACAGCAAACTGTATACCCTATGCCCTCATAATAAATCCTAAAAACACAAGCTTATTAGTAGAAAAGGTCTTCTTCATATTAGAAAACAAATTTTTTATTCTAAGCACATCTAAAACAGATTTCAAATGCTCAACATGATCTTCAATGTTTTTGCTATATTTGAGAATGTCAACAAAATGTACCAAAATATATCTCCCAATAAATGCACGACAAGCATGATTCATTAAACGCATAAAAGTACTTATGGCATTAGTTAAGCCAAATGACATTACTTATCACTCATACAAACCATATTTAGTCTTGAATGTAGTTTTCCATTCATCGTCCTCTTTCATTTGGATTTGATGATAGCCACTTTTCAAGTCTATTTTAGAAAATGCACAAGATCTATGCAATTCTTCTATCATTTCATCTAAGTAGAAGTAGGATGATGGTAATTTACTATTATATTGTTAACTACTGAGCAATCAACAAACATTCTCCACGCCCAATCCTTCTTTAATACTATCAAAACAAGAACCATACATGGAATCATGCTCTCTCTAACATACCCATTTCCCACAATTCAATAAGTTACCTTTCAGGCTCCTTTGTCTCCTCTAGATTTCTCCTATAAGTTGGTTAGTTTTGGAATGAAATCATCACTTACAAACTAAATCTGATGTTCTACTCCCCGAATTGGTGGTAGCCTATGAGGCATCTCATTGGGTAAGGTATCCTTAAATTTTTACAATAGAGAAACATTAGAACTAAGGAGAGTAGGATTAATATCATTAGTGTTTAAAAATGCCTCCTTGCTCACGAGGAGAATCATCGACTGTTTTAATAACATCATTCTTTAATATCTTTGGCTACCTAAATTTTTTTTTCTTTCTCCCTATTTTTTTCTCAATGTACGAAGCTATAATTGCCTTTTTCTCTCTTTTTTTCTTTGACCTTTCTTTCTCTTATACTCATTTTCCTTTGTTCACTCTTTTTTTTATTCACTCTCTTTTTGCAAACCTCTCTTGATCTTAATGAACTTGTTTCATTGTCAAAGGTACAAGAGTGATTGATCATTGATTAAGTACAAATGAGTATTTTTTTTGTAAATCCATCATGCTTCACATGCCTATCGAATTTCTATGGTCGTCCTAACTAGAAATTCCCTACTTGCATTGGTATTGAAAGTTTTATTTAGTTATGTAGGTGAATAGATAGTTAGGGTAATAATAAAAAATTAAGATTTTGGCAGACTGTCAAGTATGCAATCACATGTAAATAAAGTAATGTGTAAATATAAATCAACCTATGAGATTTCTAGGTGGAAACAACTTGGATCATATCAATGACCTTAGAGAAACACCACTAGTCCACCGGAACAACTAACTATCTACTATGAAAATAATGTTCAGTTACAAGGCTAGGACTCAAACTACCCACCAAGGAAATGTCCCATATAATATACTTACAAGCCTCCACTTTCTTTCAGTCTCTACAAGCAAGGTGCACTATGCCAAAATTAAGAATTAAAGTCGGTTAATAACCGACTTTAAATTGACTGACTTTAAACTTAAAGTTGGTTAATAACTGACTTTAAATTAATTTAAAGTTGGTTAGGTGAACCGACTTTAAATTGACTGACTTTAAACTTAAAGTCAGTTCAACATATGAACCCACTTTAAATTCTGTATTTTTTTTTACACATTTTACTCATTTTTTACTATACTCAGAATCTGTATTCGATCATATAATAGTAGAAAAAACCAAAATTTGTTTAACAAAGTTAAAATAATACAAATAATTGAAAAGATACGGAAGAAATTTGTACAATGAGCATTCTAAATCTCTATATATACAGACATATCAAACAAATGAGATATGCAATTTTATCATAATAACTACAAATTATTTAGAAATCTCATAAATACAAATGCAAATACAGTGAGAAAATAAACAAATCTCTTTCATTTATTAATACAAAAATTTATACACATAAATAATAACACATAATATAAAAAAAATAAAAAAATATAAATAATAAGTGTAAAATAATTCATAGAATACTTACAAGAGTAAATGAAGTGACAAAATGAAAGAAATGAAAAAAATGGTGTTTTGTAAGTGAGAAAATGGATATAAATATTTTGAGTATTTCGTTAAAAAACAAATAGGGAATCTGGAAGATAATTTGGAGAGGAAGAAAACCCGTTAAATGGCGTTGGAATTGATGGTCAAAGGTGGCCGAAAAATGAGAAAGAGTGGAGGAGGTGAAACTCGATTTTGGGTTTTTAGGTGTTGTTTACAATGCTGCAAATTAAAAATGTTATGTTTGATGGGGAAGAAAGAAGAGGAAATAAAACATCCATGTGTAGCATCGGTTGACATGTAGAACCTAAGCTACGTGCTACGTGTAGCATCACTTCAACACGTCATTGCACTCTTAATCTCATATTTTTAAGCAATTACACTCATCTTTTTTTATTTTTCTCTCCTCTTTGCTCACTTTTTCCTTACTTCTTTGCTCTTTTGTTCACTTTTCTCTCCCATTTTCTCACTTTTATCTTTGTTTTTCTCACTTTTCTCTCCTTTCTGCTCAGTTTTCACTCCATTTTGCTCACTTTTCTCTCCTTTCTACTCACGCTTTAGTTTTTCCCTCAACTTTCTATTCTAATATAACTTTTCAGTTGTTCATTATAAAAGAATAATGATTTTTACACCCATTATGCATCACCCTCCTATCAAAATGACATGGTTGGCCAAGCAAAATATGAGTAGTATACATAGATTCCATGTCACAAAGTACCTTATCTATTTTTAGTGTGTTGAGAGAGAACAAATTGTAAGCTAATATTAAGAAATGCATGTTTTGCATGAAATCTATTGTGTTTCTTGGATTTGTTGTTAGTTCACAGGGTATTAGTGTTGATAAAGAAAAGGTTAGGGAAATAAGGGATTGGCCTATACTTAAAAATGCGAATGAGGTAGGAAGTTTTCATGGTTTAGCGAGTTTTTATCGAAGGTTTGTTAAAGATTTTAGTTCTAGTGATGCGCATTTTAATAAACTTGTTAAAATGAATGTTTTTTTTATATGGGATGATGTGCATTATCAAGCTTTAAAAACTTTAAAAGATAAGCTAACTAATGCACCTTTGTTGTTTTTGCCTAAGTTAAAATAGGAAAGAAATAATCTTTAATTGGAAAAGTTTCCAAGATCCTTCTTTTCTTCTCTTGCTTGGCCAAACTATTATTCCTTTTTCTTTTTAAATCAAACTTGGTTAGCATGTTTGGTGATTCTTTTTTCTTAATAACAACAACATAATTCTTTTTTTTCTTTTTCTTTGTTTGACTTATAGGAATTAAGCAGGGCAGCAGAATTCCTTTTTTCCCCTTTCATTGTTGGACTTATAGGATTTGAACAGGGCTTCAATTTGATATGCTATAATAGTCATTTCGTTACTCGAGTCAAATATTATGACTGTTTAAAGTTGCAACACCAATTTATCAATTTTTCTGTAACTACAAACAACAACAATCTCTCTTCTCCTTTTTTTTAATTTTTTTGAATGAATTGAGCATAGAAAATAAAGCACAGGAAAAAAATTAAAAAGAAAGGAATAATTCAAGGAGAACTACGAAATAAAATCCATGGACAAAAACAACAAAAATGAAATTGAAAGAAAATGTAGGACAAAGAAGAGATAATTTTTTTTTGGAGTCAAGAACTCAATCAAAGATATATGTAGATAGGTAACCTATTTTCAACAACCAATGCTCTTATACCAAATGATGTGAACCCTCTAAGCAAACAATCCTAGGAACCCACAAACTAAAAGGAATGGGAACAATTGATTTGCAGCGAATGTGATGAAGAGATCAGATTAGAACCCTAAGGAAATAAAATCCTTCAAACCCTAACCTTGAGATGCCATAAAGGTTGATCACTCCCTTTGATAAGTCGAATTCAAGCATTCAATCAAGAACACAAGAAGGTAATGCAAATTTTTTTATGAAAAAAACTTGATAAATAGACAAAAAGTTCTTTTTCAAAATTATATAGCAGTCGCTTTTTATAAGCAACAAACCATAAAAAAAACCTAAATGAAATGAACCTATTTAGTTATGGATTATGCCTAATCAATCCTTAAACAATAAAAATGATGCGAACCCTCTTGGCTAACAACCTAGGAAACCACAAACTCAAAGGAATAGGAACAATCGATTTGCTAGGAATGTATTGAAGATGATTGGATTAGAACCCTAAGTAAACAAATTCCTAAATTAAAACCCTAACCTTGAGGCATCACAAAGGTTGATCACTCCTTTTGATAAGTTGAATTCAAGAATTTAATCAAGAACATAAGAAGGCAAAGGAAAAAGCTTTTTGAAATAAACTTGATAAAAAAATCCAAGGCTTTTTCCAAAAAGTACATGGCTGCCTCTTTTTATAAGCAACACACCCTAAAAGAAAAACCCTAAAGGAAATGGGACTATTTAGTTGTGAATTGGGCCTAATCAGTCAGTAAAATATAAAAGACTAGAAAGACTAAAGATAAATAAAACATAAACGATTCACAATTAAGTAAACCAAAAATTGCTTCCTAAATTAATCCTTACATCCAACTTGATCTTCCAAATTTATCCCTTGCATAGCAAGATAATGGACTATACTTGTTGAAGCTAAAAAAAATAGAAAAAACCCACAATTAACTAAAACAAAAATTGCTAAACATAAAAGGGTCACAATTAATTAAAAAAATTGCTTCCTAAAGTAATGCTTACACCCAACTTGATCTTCCAAATCTATCCCTAGTCATTAGACCGCCAATTCCTTGCAAAAGATCTTGAGAATATTTGGAAACATCAACCTTATCAACACTTGGGAACATCAACTTGATGAGCACCTCAATCTCCATTACTTAGTCATTAGACCGCCAATTCCTTGCAAAGGATCTTGGGAATATTTCTTCGAAAATATTCATCCTTAAATCACCTACATCAAACAAAGATAAATCAGCAATATTAAAAGTTGCACTAACTTTACCAGTCATATGAAAAATCTAGCTTATAAGCATTATTAATCATCCTTTCCATGAAAGGTCCATCTATTTGAGGCTACAATTTTGATTTCCTTTGTGCAAGGAAACCTATCCTTATACATGTTCACCCAAACCCAATCTCTAGGTTGGAAAACAACCTTCCAATGCCCCTTATTGGCTTTCTTAGCACTTGGGAACTTTAACTTGATTAGCACCTAAATCTCCATTATTGCCCTCTTCTTCAGAAAGATTCATCTCTGAATCTTAGCTCTATAAGCAGGTCAATTTGGTATAATGGATCCATGTGTGATGTCTATTTGATGTTCAATTTCTCTAAAAGGAGGTAATCCATGAGGAATCTCTTTAGGAAGTTGATCCAACGACACTAGGCAAAGTTGAATTAAGATCGTTAGTAGAAAGATAAACATCCTTGTACATAGGTACAAGTACTTGTTGCCTTTCCATCATTGCACTCTTAATCTCTTGTTTTTCAGCAAATGCACCCATTCTTTTATTTTTCCCTCTTTTTTGCTCACTTTTCCCTGCATTATGCTCACTTTCTCTTCATTTTTCTCACTTTTCTCACTTTTCTCTCCATTTATGCTCTCTACCTCACTTACTCTTTTTTATTTTTCCTCTTGCTCAAACTTTTGGTTTTCCCACATATTGAAATCTCTTATTATCCTAATTTGGTCCTTATAAGCTTGCGAAGGTTTAAGAGGGCATAATACCACTTTTTGGCTGTCCTTTTCAAAAGAATAGTGATTTTTGTACCTATCATTATATGACCAGCATACGTTGGTGCCGCATCATTTAATATTTTCCAATTGAAAAAAGAACCCAAAATTGTTTGGTAACCTCACTTCTCCACACTCATTTAGCCATGGTAACTTGTACCGTTTGGGATGCTTTTGCCACTTCAAATTTAACTTTTCTACCAACAAGGTAATATCAACATTGGTGCAACTCTCACTATCAATAATTAATGTGCATACCTTGTCCTTCATGTGGCACTTGTGTGGAATATATGATCACGATACTTCTCATCTTCTTCATCCTTTGGCGGTATATTCAGGACTCTCTTTGTGACAACTGAATCTCCATGCACATATTCTTCCACTTCAACATCATAACTGACACTTTTGATTTCTCCATTTGTCTATACAACCATAATATTTTTCCCCATTTATAACTTTCTCCCTCTTCCTCATTGGAATTAGTTTCTTCTTTGTCTAACCCATGTCAACTTCTTGTTGTTCTCTTCCTTCCTTACTCATGTTTTCAACCTCAAGAATAAAATAAGATAATTCACACACTCCATCACGTGTTTTGCTCTCAAATGAAATTGTTATCACTCTTTTTTTAACACTATTTTGGGCTTCTTTTTACACCTTTTCACCCTCTCTTTTTTCATACTATTTTGGCTCTCTCTTTTTTGTTCTCTCTTGCCTTTTACCACTCAAAGCTCAAGCCAACCTTCTTTTGTGTTCTTAAAAAAATCAAAGAATTCAACTAATCTCAAGAAGTAATCAGTTTATTGGTGACAATATCAAAAATCAGAATTTTAAAATATTAATGGCAAAGGATGACACAAAGAAAGTCCAAATAGGACTCTAAAGACCCAAGAATAAAATCAAGGAAAACCAATTCCAACGAGAACAAGAAAACTCAAACATAAAATAGAATTAGATTCTTTCATTTTTTTCCTTTTTTTTTGTTTTGACTATTGCTGCTGCTACTCTTGTGAATAGAAAATTCACAAAAAAAAAATTTGAAACCCTAATAAGCAAGAACCAAAAACAACGCAAAAAGGTGTGTTAAAACTTTAACCCCTTAGTAAGTGGTCTAAATGATGGAATTTGGGGTCTAAAAAGGCACGTAATGGTAGCAAATCCAAAATTCAATTATAGGAATTGAAACAAGCTCCTATTATAATAGTCATTCCGATATCAAAGTCAAAAGTTATAACCGTTTAAAGTTACAACTTCGATTTACAATTTTTTTTAAATTGTGAACATCAGCTCTCTTCTTCTTTTTCGAAGAACAAAGATGGATTAAACACATAATTAAAGAAAAAAAATTAGGAATAAGAAAAAGATATAAAGAATTTAGAGAGAATTATGAAACGAAATCCAAAGATGAAAACAACGACAACAAACTTGAAAGAAAACACAAGACTAAAGGAAAATATTTCTTTCTTTTTAAGTCAAGAACTCAAAGAAAATCACAAATCCAAACAAATAAAAAAAATTGAAAGAAAACTAAAAGACTTGGACTTTTTTTTTGAAATTAAGAACTCAAATAAAGATAGATAACTTGCTTTCAACAACCAAGGCTCTGATACCAAATGATATGGACTCTCTGGGAAAATAACCCTAGGAACCCAGAGATTGAATGAAATAGAAATGATTGAATTGCTAAGAACATGTTGAAAATGATTAGATTAGAACCTGATGAGCACAAGACTAGCAATGCAATACCGATCCTACACATCTTTTGGTTATATATATTTATAAAACTCTCATAAGTGTACAAATCATTTTATAGCAAATGATAAGTATACTTCCAAGGTCGATCTAAGGAAGGAATATATGTGGTTTTTAATTTATTATTCAAAATATTAAAAATGAAATTAAATCCTAAACATTTTGTCATGATATTTTGGTTTGTTTGTTTCCTAATCTAAAAACATAAAAAAATAAACATAGATATGATTCAATAAACAATAATGCAAATTTTTATCATTTATAACAATGGAGTATTTATGGATATAATAATTAAGTTAATTATGCTTGCTCATATTATTTAGGTTATTAATGATACAAATTGATATTTATTGAATCTCTCTTTTTTATATAAATACCACCTTTGGTGGGATTAGATATTCTTTGTTAATTAAGAAAATCAATTAACACCTATAGATGGGGTCAATAATTAATTTGGTTAATTAAATTATTTCTTTTTTTCTAAGAGATTGAAAATGAACCATTTGAATGTCACCTTTGGTGGGGTTAGACATTTTAAACTTTATTCAAGATGTCCAAATTAAACCTAAGAATTTAATTATCTAAGTACTAACTTTCAAATTTTTGAAACCATGAGTGAAAATATGTTGTCAATACATTTTCAAATAATAGTTCTTATAAAAACTTTTGAAATAGAGCTTAACTCTAACTATCGAGTGATTGTACCAACAAATAAAAGAACACTACTCTAAATCAGTCCGAATAATTAAACCTTATAATCTAATTTTCAAATTTAATTTTGTAATGAAATATAATATATTTCTCTTTAACATCTTTAATATAAAATCTTGAATAAAAACAAAATCAATTTATTTTATAGAAATGTTTTACCTATTTAATATTTTGCAAGCATAACAACGTTATAATTATATCATATTTACAAATAGCTAGCCATGTTAAAGTTAATCACAGACAAATTAAATATAGCATATAAGAATAAAATATAAAAAATTGTAAAAAATCCATTAAAATTATACCTTAAAAGAATCCTTACAACAATTTGAGGCTAATTCTATTGCTGTAAAACCTCCAAACGGATTTGCATTTCCATTAATTAAATCAAAAACTAAAAATCTATAAAAAAATAGCTAGTTCTTCTCAAAAAAAGAAGAGCTCTAAAACTAAAAACTAAAAAAAAAAGTTTATAGAGAGAGAAATCTAGAGAGAGAAAGAGCTAAAAACATTGTGTGTTTTACAATAGGGGAAGATGGTCCTTTTATAGGTGAGGAAAAGGATGAAAAAGGTGGGAAAAAATTGATTGTGGGCAGGTTTGGATAGGCTGGCATGTGTGTAGGGAGCGGAAAATTTGGCAGACAAGCGTTTGGCGCGCACGGGCACGGGCACGCGTGGGACACGACGAAGGAGTGTGTGTTAGGCACGTACTGGACATGTGTCGGCTACATGTGGGTGTGTTCCAGACTTGTGATGGGTGTGTGCCAACTTATGCTGGGCATGTGCACGTGACTTAGTGTCGATGGGCGACTGCGCACAAGATTCGACGTGGATGGGCGGTTACGTGGGGGATTTTGGCCTTTTTGACATTTTTGACCGTTTCTACCCATTTTGTCCAATTTTTCAATCTTCTTAACTTTTCCTCATTTATTTTCTAAATATATATATTTTTGATTTATTGCTTCTAGTATTTTTCTTTGACTCTTTAAGTTATTTTTGACCTAAAATACTTGAAAAACAATAAAAATACCTATGATCCTGAAAAAACAAATTTATATAAAAATATGATAAAATCATACAAATATGAATCTATTTAATAAATTAAAGTACATTAAATGATGACAATTTTAGTGCTTTTTAAGCTCTCATCAGAACACTAAGGAAACAAGGTCCTTAAAACCCCAGTCTTGAGAAGCCATAAATGATGATCACTCCCTTTGATAAGTTGAATTCAAGTATTCAGTCAACAACACACGAAGGAAAAGAAAAGGCTTTATGGAATATACTTTTCATTAATGATATTTATTCTTCAAATTACATAGTTGTTTTTTTATAACAATCCCCATATGAAAAATGCCACTTCAAACCCTAAAGAAAAAATCCTAGATGAAATGGGCCAAATGTGACTATTTAGTTGTGGATTGGGAATAATCCATCCTCAAAAAATAAAAAAACTAAAAATACTTATGATAAATAAAACATAAAAGCCCACAATTAACTAAAACAAAAATCCCATCATAAAGGAATCCTTGCACCCAACTTGATCTTCCAAATCTATCCCTAGTCATTGGACTGCCAATTCGTTACAAAAGATCTTGAGAATATTTGAAAACATCAACTTGATCAAGACATGGGAACATCAACTTGATCAGCATCTCAATCTCCATTACCTAGTCATTGGACAACCAATTCCTTACAAAGGATCTTGAGAATATTTTTTCGGAAAGATTTGTCCTTGAGTCACCTACATCAAGAAAAGATAAATCATCAATATTAAATGTTGTACTAAAATTACCATAGTCACATGGAAATTTCTAAGTTGGAAAACAAACTTCAAATGCCTCTTATTGGCTTGCTTAGCATATTGCTCATTCTTCCTTTCAATGTTGGCCCGAATTTTGGCACATAAATCCTTCACAAATATGCTGATGCAAACAAAGTAGCTAGAAATGTGAATCATAAAAGTAGGAATGGAGTTAAATTTGCACAAAACCCTATGTCACTTCCTAATGGCCCAATTACAAGACTTAGAGCCAACCGTTTCAAGGAAGCACTAAATGGGCTAATCCAAGAGAATTGGATTGATTATAAAAAGGTCAAGATGGGCTCAAATAATAATCAAGGCCTAGTTCATGTCATCAAAGCAATTGAAGAGGCTAATTAGCATACAAATTCATAACAAGCATGGTTTGACCATTAAAGGGTGTGAGATTGCAGAGTTTAAAGGATATTAAATAGGAGAATAACTTGATCTTGGATGTACATGTTTAAATACATTGCATCTAGTCATTTAGCTCATTATTGGCTGTCTTTAGAAGTCCAAGGGTCGAAAAAAGGTAAATAACTTGTTTTGACTAATTTTTGTGTGGTAATTATGACTTTGCCTATTCTTGGAGGGTTGTTCCAAGTATATAAATGAGTAATACAAATTTTAAGGAGATATTGAATTATTCAAAAAATTATCATCTTGTGAGGTCTTGTTTTCCTCGTAGTTCCTAAAAATAACTCTTGAACTTATCAAGTTAACCATGTGGCGTTCAGACAACCAAACTTATCACCTTGAATTGTTGAGAGAATTCTTAGGTTTTCTTGGTATGGCATTTCAATCCTTCGTAGTCTTGATTTTTATCTTGTTAGGTGATGGGTTAAGACTCAATAAATTTTGTCTACACAATCTTGTGGTTTCAATCCATCATTGTTATTGGGTTTTATCACAATTGTTGGTGGAATTCATATCATGGAGGGTGTGTGTTAAATGTCGAGCCAACTACAACATAACAGTAAACTATCATCATCCCATTCCTAGATTAGATGATATGCTGGATGAATTACATGGTTCTTGTGTCTTTAAAAAAATTGATCTTAAGATTGGATATCATCATATTAGGATGAAGGTAGGTGACAAATGGAAAACTACTTTTAAGGTTAAATATGGGTTTTTGAGTGGCTAGTGATGCATTTTGGTTTAACTAATGCTTCAAGCACATTTATGCATTTGATGAATCATATTTTGCATGCATTTAATGGAAGATTTGTAGTTGTGTAGTTTGATGATACTCAAATTTATAGCAAAAACATGGAAGAACATGTAACGCATTTGAAATATGTTTTCGAAATTCTAAGGAAAGAAATGTTGTTTGCTAACTTCAAGAAGTCCACCTTTTGCATGGATAAGCTTGTGTTTCTTGGTTTTGTTGTTAGTAAGCAAGGAATTAAGGGGGAAGAGGAAAAGGTAAAGGTAATCCAAGAGTGGCCATTGATCACTCATCGGGGCAGAACCGACATCGCCGATCCTGCCCGTTCTTTGGTTTTATTTATTTATAAAACTCTCGCAAGTGCACGAATCATTTCATAGAAAATGATAAGTATACTCCCAAGGTCGATCTAAGGAAGGAATGTATGTGGTTTTTAATTTATTATTCAAACTTTTAAAAACGAAATTAAATCCTAAACATCCTGTCATGATATTTTGGGGTTTTGTGTTTTTAATCTACTTACATAAAAATAAACATAGATTCAATAAACATTTATGCAAATTTTATCATTTATAATGGTGGAGTATTTATGGATATAATAACTAAGTTAATTATGCTTGCTCGTATTATTTAGGTTATTAAAGATATGAATTGATATTTATTGATTCTCTCTTTTTTATATGAATACCACCTTTGGTGGGGTTAGATATTCTTTGTTAACTAAATAAATCAATTAACACCTATGGGTGGAGTTGATAACTAATTTGGTTAATTAAATTAATTCCTTTTTCTAAGAGATTGAAAATGAACCATTTAAATGCCACCTTTGCTGGGGTTAGACAGTTTGAACTTTATTCAAGGTGTCCAAATTAAACCTAAGAATTTAGTTATCCGAGTACTAACTTTCAAGTTTTAAAACCACTACTGAAAACATGTTGTCAATACATTTTCAGATAATAATTCTTATAAAAACTTTTGAAATAGAGCTTCACTCTAACTACCGGGCGATTGTACCAACAAATAAAAGAGCATTACTCTAAATTAGACCGGATAACTAAACCTTAAAATCTAATTTTTAGATTTAAGTTTGTAATGAAAAAT